>OW285244.1:38879294-39479294 GCA_935421215.2 Melolontha melolontha | reverse complement strand
TTCATATCCCACGGAGTTTAAATTAATATTCTGAACGAAAAGAAAATCAATGACCACAGCTAATCAAATTACTGGCTTCACTATAGCACTAACTTAATATTTTTACATTGAAACTCGCTTTACTTATCGTATATTTTGTTTACCAGCTATTCAACTTTGGGCTGCGTACATAAAAAATTGGAAATTAAAATTACGATGATGCGAGTACCAACAAACATTTATGAAGTACTCAAAATGCTTACACATACACAAATATCAATGAATTATCGAACTTTTCTGTTTATTAGTAATGGAATATCTTATTATCTTTAAAATATTCAGTAATATATTACGTTAAATTACCAGGATCCAGGATCAGGGATTCAATTTGGTCAAATGGAATTAGACGGTTACTAAAATAGATAGTTTGTCGGAAACATAACCTCTTGCAACTATTTATCGCATAAATATTTATCCACAACAAGCTTAATGAAATATACAGAGTTTATTATTTTACAAAATAATTTGAAACATACATGAGTGGGTAAAAACCACACCAATTTGTATAATACAAAAGTATTTTTAATAATATAAAATATTACTAAAAATGGGGTGTGAAGAACACAATACAAGTTATATATTTGTGAATGTATCTCTTCTCCAGAGACGCAGATACGTATTTCACCTTTCTAGAGGATCGTCGGTACGCCCCTGCTGGAGAAAAGATACATTCAACCAAACATAACTACCTTGCTATCAACCAGAAATTATTAAGACAGAGCGTGAAAGAATATTCAGCGCTGTCTACATAATAACTGCCGAACTAAGCAACGTGTTTTTCTATAGACGGTAACAACCATATCTATAAAAAACTGTATTATCGTGTCTTCACTACTTGTCGGGCGAACCGAATGCGTATGTAACAAAATAATTTGAAACATACATGAGTGGGTAAAAACCACACCAATTTGTATAATACAAAAGTATTTTTAATAATATAAAATATTATTAAAAGTGGGGTGTGAAGAACACAATACAAGTTATATATTTGTGAATGTATCTCTTCTCCAGAGACGCAGATACGTATTTCACCTTTCTACAGGATCGTCGGTACGCCCCTGCTGGAGAAGAGATACATTCAACCAAACATAACTACCTTGCTATCAACCAGAAATTATTAAGACAGAGCGTGAAAGAATATTCAGCGCTGTCTACATAATAACTGCCGAACTAAGCAACGTGTTTTTCTATAGACGGTAACAACCATATCTATAAAAAACTGTATTATCGTGTCTTCACTACTTGTCGGGCGAACCGAATGCGTATATAACAAAATAATTTGAAACATACATGAGTGGGTAAAAACCACACCAATTTGTATAATACAAAAGTATTTTTAATAATATAAAATATTATTAAAAATGGAGTGTGAAGAACACAATACAAGTTATATATTTGTGAATGTATCTCTTCTCCAGAGACGCAGATACTTTGAATTTGATTGGCTCCAACATCGAAATATGGAGAGCTAAGCTGTCTTAAGTGGCGAAATATTTATTTGATTATGTAAGGGCATCAACAGATTCTGAATTCCAATTAACTGCCCTGTCAATTCCATAACGCCAGATTTTCAAGTAGACATTATTAGTATTATTTCGATCAAGTAAATAGACTTCTGTGGTGTATTATGATTCCAATGTGATTTGCTTTGCATGTTGTTGCATTGTGTATTAGACTTTGTCCATAGATTAACTGAAAATTTCCTTCAGTAGCACGCCAAACTGCAACGCTGTGTGAATATATCGTAAGTTTGGTGTTCTCTCGCTCTAACCAACTAAGCTACGATAGACCTTGGTACAAGTTTATAAAAAATGCCTTATAAGGCGATGATGTTAATAATTCAGATGTCATTTTTGAAAGTTTAAAATTTGCTAATTTTTACTCCTTGGCTATTAATATATGTCGATAATTTCTTAGCCGTCCATTTAATATATCATTTGATAAATTCTTGGAGTTTTAGACTTTTATATTAAATATTAATAACATACTAATTTGGAAATATTTAAAATATTTATTTATTTTATATATATATATATATATATATATATATATATATATGTATATAAATTGATAAATTATTGGAGTTTTTCGGCTTTTATATGAAATATTTACAAATATCAAATTACAAAGCAAATCATACGAAATTTTTAATTGAAAAATATATTGTCTACGTTGGGACTTGAACCCAAGTCTACAGTTTGCCGGACTGTCGCTTTTACCACTTAAGCCACGATAGACCTTGGTTCAAGCTATTTAGAAATGCGTTATAAAGTAACAATGTCAATGAATCAGATGTCAGTTATTTAATGTAGATATCAAAGTGGTAAAAGCGACAGTCCGGCAAACTGTAGACTTGAGTTCAAGTTCCAACGTAGACAATATTTTTCAATTAAAAATTTCGTATGATTTGCTTTGTAATTTGTAGACAGCAATGTTTACATCCCCACTTACTTTGCAATTACATACATACTAATTTGATATTTGTAAATATTCCATATAAAATCCGAAAAATTCCAATAATTTATCAATTGATATATTTAATAAACGGCTAAGAAATTATCTAAACACTTATATATGTATATATCTATTATATTATTATCTATTATATATCTATTTCTTAGCCGTACAATTAATATATATCATTTGATAAATCTTGGAAATTCGGCTATATTAAATATTTAATTAGGATGTTATTTCGCGAAGTAATATGAAGATGTAAATATTACTATCTACAAATAACAACGCTAATTAATGAAATTTTTTGAAAAATTTCGTCCTTAGGTGGGCCTCGAACCTACGACCTTTAGTTTTCTATACTAACGCTCCATCCACTGCGCCACCAAGGCTCTTGCGTTCGAGTTATTGTTAGAAATGCCTTAAGTTACTTATTAAGGAACATATATTAATATTCTGTCGTCGATGGAATTATGCACTCTTCCAGAGTGCCACTGAAGAAAATTATCAGTGAATCAATAGATAAAGCCTAGTAAACAATAAAACAACAACAGCTATTATATAAAGCTATTCTTCTCATTGGAAATATAATTCACCATGTATACAGATTATAAATTGGGCTAATAAAGAAATTTGCTGGAGACTGATAGAAGTTTGTAGAGACGTGTTGTCATCAAACCTATTGTATGACGCCAGAAGATTGAACTATTCTAACCATCATTTTGAAGATAAGTTTTGCGATTTTAGACAGAAAGAAATGCCACATCGTATGACGCTTACCAATTGTATTATTAAAATCGCCCATATTATGAACTAGATTGGGCTATATACTGTAAATTATATGTTCATATTTAAAAAAGTTAGAAATACGAGAGCGATTCGTAAAGTCAGTCCCGTTTCCGACTAGTCAGCAGAGGAGTGGCGATATTGGCACGATCGCCGGCTGTGTAGTCTGGCTCAGTGTGAGTCTTGCAGTTTTAATGAGAGAATCGTTCAGACATTCTCTCGTCCTATTTTAATCGTTTAAAATGGTTGCTGTAATTGAAAATTCGTCCGACTGTACGTGCTGTTATCCGATTTCTGTGTGCAAAGAACATGAAGGCTGGTGAGATTCGTCGTGAACTTTTATGTTCATGGTTAGTGATAGTAT
This sequence comes from Melolontha melolontha, assembly GCA_935421215.2. Lineage (NCBI taxonomy): Eukaryota > Metazoa > Arthropoda > Insecta > Coleoptera > Scarabaeidae > Melolontha > Melolontha melolontha. The sequence goes on along the minus strand of OW285244.1, from coordinate 39,475,651 downwards.
TGTTAGAAGATGTATTTTTCGAGAAAAACGAACTAATATCCATGACGGAAAACCAATTGCTGTAACGAACAAACTTGGGGGTAACGTCGAAGAAAAAATTCGTAAAAATCGCCGATTCTGAATCACAGAACTGGTTGCCTTTGTCCCTCAAATTTCACGTACAGTTTTGTTACTGAACGTCTAGGTTACCACAAATTTTCTTCACGATGGGTGCCAAAACTTCTTACAGAAAACTTTAAAACAAGAAGAATGGGATCAGCAACAACTTTTTTGATACGTTACAATGTTGAAGGTGAAGATTTCCGCAGAAATATTTTAACAGGTGATTAGACTTGGGTCGCTTAGGTCAACAGCGAGGTGAAAAGACGGTCAATGCAGTGGGGTCGCTATAAGTTGCCTACGTACCGTAAAATTTTTTCCGCAAAAAAAGTCATAGTCACTGCCTTTTGGAACAAGAGAAGCTTTCAGAGCGATTAAGAGCTAGAGGTCAGTGCTATGGCATGGATTAATTCGCAGGCGGCAGGCTTCTATGAAGAGGGTATTAAAAAGTTGGTTCATAGCTATGATGCTAAATGGAACTTACTTTACGAATCGACCTGGCATTAATGATTTTTGTAAGATATCCTAAAATGAGGAGAAACTAGTCAAGTGAGCAAAAAAAAAAATTCTTTAGAAATACAATTTAATTCCTATAATTTCAATAAACAACTAGCTTATCGAATAAGTTTCTATTGTTATGTCCTTCAGGTATCATATTTTAGAAAACTACATAAATAAACTTTAAACACAAATGGCCGAGGCGAATTAAAGCAAAAAAGTCTTTAGGGATTACTTATATGCTAATATTCTAGTTTATTTTAAAAAATCTAAATATCCAAACTTACAAACTCAACTTTTCGAACAGTACCAAATATCAAGTTATCGCTTGATTAATTTTAGCAATTACTGTATGTATTATGGAAATTTAATTAGTTAAAATTACATAAAGATGGTTTCTTATTTATTCGTTCTTAATTCATTTAAAAATATTAATAAACCTGTCAATTACAACATGCGTCTTATCCAATCTTTCTAAAGGTGAGGAATCTTGAATTTCTAATTATCGGTCGATTTTGACTAAAGTGTTTGAAGAATATATTTATAATTGCGTTTTCAATGGTGTACGCAATAACATTTCATTTTCACAGTATGACTTCTTTACAAAACTCTTTTCCATTATTAATTATTTTCATTCAGTATTTAATAAATTTTTTATTTAATGAACTATACCTCTACATTTTATTATATCGTATCATGTTATCTAAGACTAATTTAATGCCTATACATTCTTATATGTCCAACAATTTCAGGAGTTTTTCAATCATCAAACTAGAAACATTTACTTTTAAAATGATTTATTAATAATTTATTAAGATCTCTGCCATCTCCAGCTTTGACACGTGCTGGCTTTCTTAATATTTTTATCCTTTTGCGTAGGAGCAATGATGTATTTATTGTAAATTTGTAAATTATTGCAAATTGCGCACTGAAAAATATTTATTATTAAATGTTAATAAGTATTATTATTAGAGTCCGGGTTTTATGTAAAAATAGTATGTTGTGTAACGATTGACGAAAGTAACATTTGTTTTAAGCGAGAGAACAGTTTACCAAACGAGGCAAAGCCGAGCTTGGTAATGCGAGCTTAAAAAATGATTTCGATGAGTTAAACATTGTACTTTTTCTACGACTTCACCTATGGCATTATAACAAACATAAAAAAAATATTTTCAAAAAATCAATGCCCTATTCGACAGTTTATACTTTCAATAATATCCTGTGAATATTTCAAGGCCGTATCTCTAATACCGCCCGAATGGTAGCCTTCAAAACAGCAACCGCTCGCAGGTATAAACTGCCCCATCTGCGAATCAAGATGGCGGAGTTATGTCATGAAGCATCCTCAAAAGAGGTACGAACAGCTCGGAGAAAATCTTCATCCTCTCAGCAGGCATTATTCGAGGAAGAAGAGGGTCCATTGTATGGGCCAGGTATAGCTGATTAGCAGTTTTTATGGTAAATATTATATCGCAAAAATCGATCTTTAACGAAATTAGATTTTTCAAATTTGCTGACATTATAACTCGAAGAGCAATTATCCGATTGACTTGAAATTGGAACTGAGCACTCTTGAATATATTTGCTCTACGATATTTTAGATATTTTAGATTGGATATTAGATATTTTAGATTGGATGAAAATTGACGATTTGGCATTGAAAGAAACGACCATTTTATAGGCAAGAAAACACACTTGTTTTCATAACTACGCCATTTTGTTAGATTTTGATATTTTTCGAAAATCCTACGTCATCATACAGGAAAAACTTTCCAGTTTAACAATACTTTTTCCTTTTTCGGTTTCAGCTACTCAATCGACGGGAGTCGATGTTAGCAAATGGAGGAACTTTTTTTTGGCGCCTCCGATGGCAACGCATAAGTCGCTTGGATCTCAATATTTTTCTATGAAAAAATTATGTAATATAGATCAAATATAGCCAAATATATGCTTAATTTTCCGAAATATTTAATTGAGTACTTTTCTTTCAAAAAATTCCCGAAGATCACCCAAATTTTCAGCGTTCACACTGGTATAGCCCCTTAAGAATGATTAATTATTATTATTACTATACTTTGTTCGCACCTTAGGAGACAGTACAGGCCTTATGAAAATATGATGTAGCGTTATCATACGTCGTTGCAGAAAATTTTAAATTAAGATATAACCGCAAATAAAATATAATAGAAAGGTATTTTTAATAATATAAAATATTATTAAAAATCTGGTGTGAAGAACACAAATACAGGTTCAGGTTTGTGTTATACAAAACTGGTGGGGTTTTACCCACTCATGTATGTTTCAATTATTCTGATAAAATATAATGGTTTTATTTACGTTCTATTTCGCGTTAAAACGTAAGTGAAACAAACAATGTAATAAAATATAACGCAATAATTTATGAACAGAACAGTGAAAACTCTCTTAGTGCTTATTGGTTGGTTGGTAATATTAATATTTTGATAGATAACACAGGCCTGCATAAAATTTGTGATGACGTGATTTTTGTTTGTTAAGCTCAGTTTTATATAGCAATAACTAATTAAAATACAGTTGGTCTCTACCACCACAGATTTTTTTTTGCACAAAAGAAAAAGAAAAAAATATAAAAAAAACTTATAATAGGCGTTTTAATACATTTTAAAATGAATGTACTACTTCAAATTCTAGGTATTAACCCTAAAATGTTTTTCTGTTGTGGTTTTAAAGAAATTTGTTAAATAGGCTCTCATTACCTGATGTAAATCTTTTATTACATGTATTAATTTTGGACAAGATTTCCGGGAATTTTTACCTGCTAAATCCTATTTATTATGCTTTCACTTTATTAGTACTGCGAAGAAGGATTTCAAGTTTATCACTCCAAACAAAATGTATATTTTAATGTCATTTACTTCATTATAGCTCTGAGTGTCGATCAGTAAACAAGTAAAATTAATTTGTCTTTAGTGTTGTGCGTGGTATTTGATAAATAAACATTGCTTAAAAATATGTCTAGCCGGTGTTGCAAAAACAAACCAGATGATTTCTGTTATATTTGTGGATATTTCATCTTGAAAAAGTTTAAGAGACCAATTGGTGAATTTGTGAAAAATGCATATTATGCTTATTTCAAAATCAAGTTAGGAGATCAAGATAAAGATTTGGCACCGCACGTTATTTGTAAGGTATGTGAAGAAGGTTTAAGACATTGGACCAAAGGGAATACAAAAAGCCTTCCTTTTGGAATACCGATGGTTTGGAGAGAACCACAAAATCATCATGAAGATTGCTAATTTTGTCTTTGTGATATTAAGGGGCATAATAGAAAAACTTTGAAACATATTTTGTACCCAAACAATATTAAATCAGCTATCGGACCAGTTCCTCACAGTGATCATGTACCTATACTTATACCCCCAAAAGTACTACAAGAAGATATTGAAACCTCTTCAACTTCCGGCTTCGTACAGATGGATAGTAATTTTGAACCATCAACCTCAGGTAAACACCAACCTCAGCTATTTTCACAAGCCGAACCGAATGATTTAGTAGAGATTTGGGATTTTCAATAGATCTTTCTGAAGTACTGGGATCTAGGTTGATACAAAAAAATTTGCTTGCCCCAGAAACTACCTTCTCTTGGTATAGAAATCGTGAGGCTGGATTTGTAAAATATTTTGCACAAAACGGACCACCCGTGTACTGCCAAGCAATTGCTGATCTACTTACTTTCCTCGGAGCTCCTGAGTACACACCTTCTGACAGGAGACTTTTCATCGTCTCTTCAAAAAGGAGCCTTAAAGCTGTTCTTTTACATAATGGCAATGTTTTTGCTTCTGTTCCGGTCGGCCAATCTGTTCATTTAAAGGAAAACTATGAAAATTTACAGGAATTACTTTTAAGAATACAATATGAAAATCACAACTGGGAAGTGTGTGGAGATTTAAAAATTTTAGGCCTTCTCTTGGGTCGGCAGTCTGGATATACTAAATTTCCATGTTTCCTGTGCGAGTGTGATAGCAGAAATCGAGAACAGCATTGGATAAAAAGAGACTGGCCACAAAGGGTGACTTTAACACCTGGAACCAAAAATGTAATTCGCGAAAGTCTTATTGACCCTCAAATAGTGTTACTTCCACCGCTTCACATAAAACTTGGACTTATGAAACAATTTATTAAGGCATTAAACATAGAAAGAAATTGTTTTAAATATTTGTGTAAAACATTTCCGACTCTGTCAGAGGCAAAACTAAAGGAGGCCCGCAAAGTAGGCCCGCAGATTAGGAGCTTGGTGAAAGATCAAGAATTTGAAAATGTGATGGAAGATAAGGAAAAACATGCATGGCATGCTTTTAACTAAGTTATACATAAATTTCTAGGGAATTATAAAGACACAAACTATGTTGAGATCGTTGAAAATATGCTGGAAAATTTCAGGATTCTTGGTTGCAATATGAGCATAAAAATTCACTTTTTACATTCCCATTTGGACTATTTCCCAGAAAACCTTGGGGACATGAGTGAAGAGCAAGGAGAAAGATTTCACCAGGATATTAAAGAGATGGAAAAAAGATACCAAGGGCGCTGGGACACAAAAATGATGGCCGATTACTGTTGGACATTGAGAAGAGATCTTCCTTTAGCTGAATATGACAGAAAAACAACCAAACGAAGCTTTTCTGAAAAACGAAAACGTATTTTTAAGAAGCATAAAGAATAAATAACTATTTCTAATAGTTTCTATGTGTATATTTTTGTATTTTTTTAAATATAATATAAAACTAGCTTATAAATGAAATAAATCGAGTTTTTTCTATATTTTTTGATTTTACTGGTTTGAAAAATAACCTTACGTGATACAAAAAAAATTAATGCAGATTTGAAATCAGCGCTACCCAATTACTAGAAAACAGTTAAAATTTTTAAATCAACTTTCAAAGTGTTGGAAAATGCAGGCCTGTGTAATCACATAACCTCACTAACTGTCGTTTCAAAACATTTGTACATCAATAATTTTAATTATAAAAATTAACAGTTGTTCTTGTGTTAAATGAATATTTATCATATCTGTTGGCTTTTCCTAAATTATTTTTATTGGTTACAAGTTCCTATATTCTCAATTAAATTTGTTAAAATATATACATATGATTTAGCATCTTAATAATGTTGGTTAACATAAACAATAAACCAAAATGGCATTCATGACAGTAATTTACTCACAACAAATGATGCTAAAAATTACTATGAATTATACGGACAAATCTTACGTCACCTACGATAGACACGATATGGCAAGTCCGATTTTAGTGGATATTAAAATCGCAAAATCAAACCATAGAACGGTACTTGCTGTAAACTTGAAACTGACGATTCGAAAAGACCAGATCAAAATTATATCTTTAAAGAGGTTGAAGAAATGTTGAAGAAGGCACTTAATACAAGTTTTTATTACAAAATCACGTTAAACCAAATTATCTGGCGACGTAATATTTCTCAGTGATTTAAAAAATTGTGTACAAATTAAATATAAATAATTCATTTACATTTTTATGTTCTTGAATGTATTGTGTAAATAGCTACCTTCTTGATTAAATAAATTTCTTTCTGTGATTACTAGTTAAGAATTCCATTGAATTTCAATCAAGTCATTATCTATAATTATTTGGATCATATTGGAATTGAATCAATTTCGTATATTCTTAAGACATCTAATTGTTCGGTAAATTAACAATTTGTCGTTATGTATCTTATAATTATGGTAACTTATTAAGTTATTCTTAATATACCGGAAATAATTTTCAATTTTCTCAATCTTGAAGCTATAGAAATTGCGAATTGAAAAAATATCGTACAAAATTCTCTGTAACTCAGAAATTTACAAGAATATATAATTAATTAAGTAATTTTCAAACATTGCCATCAATAAAGATTACATAAATGGTAAAAAAAAATGGTTAAAATTATTACAAATAATCCTTGGATTCTGTGATAAAATTCGTAATATTTAAATACAAAATTTCATTTAATTAAGTATTATAAAATGAAGAGTTTCTCAAGATTTCCTTTGGAATTTATTAAAGCTATAAAGTATTTTTTGATAAATTGTATTCAATGTTAACAAATATGTCCATTAAAACGTTGGAAAGCAAAATAATATTTATAAGTAGAAGTACCCCCAACTTGGAAACAATATTTGAAACATTACCTAAGGCTAAGTCTGGCCCGAAATATTTCCGACATTTAACCGTAGTAATCGGGATCATATTAAATACTTTCCTTTTATTGAAATGTTAAAAATTTCCATGCTCCTCTTTCTTATTTGAATGAGAAGATTATCTACAACAAAGTCATTTGTATTTACATCTTCAGGTTATATTAAATGAAAATGGGGGAAGAACAGGTAACAAAAAAAAAGGTCGTAATACAGAAATGAGTTTGTCGACAAGAAAGGCACTTTCACCTCTTAAATATGCCGGTATCATTATTGAAATCATAGAAAATACACCGTATAGAGCGATGACATATAAGCAGAGCTTCCGTAACCACCCCAACACAGACACATTTCAGGGTGTAATCTTTTGAATATTGTGTCCTTCTTAAACATGCTAAACTATTTGAGATATAAGTGAATTGAAATATGTTTTGCTCTTTTAACAATTGCTGTAAAACGGAATGTTAACAAAAGGTCGATGATCGTTTTGCAGATTTTTATATGAAATGAAATATCTTAGTGAGAAATTCACACTTTATACAACGTTAAGCGAAGTAGAAATTAATAATTAACAGATAAAAATAATAGAATAAAAGAATTTAGTTAAAATACATAATAGAAACAAATTTAAATCGAGGAAGGTTTTAATGGATTACCTTTAGTATAGAACTATAAAAGGCTCTAAGAGAAGCAGGCGTCATGATTGAGCTAATATAATAAAAAGAACACCAAAATTTAGCATTCGCGAGTGGTTTTGTAATCATAGTAATCAATAAAAAATAACCAAGGAATATAACGATGCAAACAAAATTAATGTACACGCAAATAACAAAACTATTAAATGTATATCTGAGCAAGGAATTTAAAAAGATACTCGGCAATAGGAGGAATAAAATACGTTTTAAATTCAAAGAAATGGACATTTTCTTAATCCTGGAAGATATGTTTGTAATAAGATCAAATATAGACTTTAAAATACTATCTGGCTGGTAAGGTAGGTTGCCAGGAAGATATTTGAAACAACTTACACTCTGGTAACTTGTTTTTAATATATTACTAGAAAAGGTTTCAATATAACTGGGCTAATATATTAAAGGAAACATGAAAATTTAGCATTTAGTTATGATATTGTGATCATAATAATAAATTGGAACAGACAAAAAAAGTTTTTAAAGAAATCAGCAACAGGAGAAATATAAAAGTAGTTAGTTTCAACGAAATTATCAGGTTTTAAACGAGAAGAGAAACCACGAAAAGTTTTCCAGATTTCCCGTGGTTCCCTGAGGTTCGACCATGGCATATTAAGTCCGTGACTGACTACTATAGTACAAGCCGTCTATGTAAATATTTGAAAATAAATGAATATGAAAAATAAACAACGAATAGTAGGGCTGGGCGATACCGACGTTTTCCGTATCGGGTACCGATACCAATCGAGGTATCGATACTTAGCGATGTATCGGGTCTGTGCACGGTATCGATTCTGAGTACTGGAATCGGTAAAGTATTGATAGATATCGATGCTTTGGAATCGATACTTTGGAATCGATACCTTGGAATAATTATAGTTATTATGTTATAATATGGATATTTGCTACGCATAATGTAAAATTCAACAACATCCTTTGAAATATATACTATATAATATATATATATATATATATATATATATATATATATATATATATATAATGCATACATACTTAAAAATTCTTTACTTAAAAAGTTATTGCATCCTTTATATACATTTAAAAAAATGCACAAAGGTAAGCTACCCGATACATGCTACCCGATACCTGGCTACCCGATACATCTCTACCCGATACATCGCTAACCCGATACATCGATACTTAGCGAGTACTGGAATCGGTAAAGTATCGATAGGTATCGATGATTTGGAATCGATACTTTGGAATCGATACTTTGAAATCGATACTTTGGAATCGATACCTTAGAATCGATACTTTCGTTATCTGAGGTATCGGGGAATCGATACCAGTTATGGTATCGGGTACTGGACGATATATCGATACTTCGCCCAGCCCTAATGAATAGAGGATATACATATACATGCTTTGTGAATGATTAATTTAACAATATATTTATATGGTTAATTTATTCATAAGTAAATAAGTGTTGAGAAGTAATCTTTTATTTCTATTCTTATTGCCTAATTTCTTATTTCTTTAGTAATAACAATAAAAATAATTTTAAGCATTTTAATTGAATTCTCTTGCTTCTAAAAGACAAGTTGATACCCTTTACACCGATTTTTCAAGTGCTTTTGATACAATAGATCTTTCTCAAAAAGCTTAATTAATTTTGGCGTGTTTTCTGACTTATTATAAATAATGGGAGGTTATGTAATTTGCTGTTTTTTACTATGGGTATTATTCTTACGAATTCTTAACAACATTGGGTGTATCTCAGAGTTCGAATTTAGGTCCAAATCCAATATTGCGACCATAGAAAAATTTCAATCAAAATTGACAAAATTGATGTTTAAGTTTGTGACAAACAGAGATATACAACATGATTTGGATCTTCTTACAGTAAACGAGACAATCAGAGAATGCAGTAAGCGCTATTTGAAACGATTCGAAAAACATCCTAATTCACTAGCCCTGATTCTTCTAGACAACCGCGAAGATATCAGAAGATTTGAACTTAGAAAGACATTGGATTGACAATGTTTAAATTAAAGTGTGCATTACAGATATAACATACTGTTCTAAATTCATGAACATTGAAATTGTGGTCATATAAAGCTGTTAGAATAAGGGTCTCTCGTGCCATTTATGTGTTAAAACATATATACTAATTGTTTGTATAAAAACAGATTGCATAGCAAACGTAAAACAAACAAAAAAATTATCATAAAAAAATTACTCTAGTTTTAAAGAATAAAAATGAATTTAGATTATATTTTATTAGTATTTTTAACAAGTTTTTATTATTTTTAATGAAAGTAAGACTTTAAAAAATATTATGTTTAAATATTTTAATTAAATTGATTCTTAAGAAATTTGCAAGTTCCTACATGCTAGATAACGTTCTACACGATTCCAATTAATAGCAACGGTCATTCTTAATGAATTAGCTAATTACGAAACGTGCCCTAGTCGCATCCGAATAGTTACCGATATTTCCGGATCCTTTTGTATTGTGCACGGTGCTCGCCAAGTATTTACAACAGAACAAAAAGTACCTATTTGTTGAATTCTAATTTCATTTCGGTACGTGCATATATATGAATGCATCTATATTGTAAATCCTTTGTTTATTAGACACAAAAAAAAGAAAAGAACAGGTAGATAGAGCGAACAGGAGAAAAAGTAAGAAGAAATAATACTAAGTACAGCAAAGGCACGACAAATTCAATGGTATATTATTAAGGATTTAAATATTTACAACAAAAGGAGCATTGCTCAGTTGTTGAAGCTGGGACCGCTAATGAAGGAAGATAAAAGCTACTAACGACAATTGTACTGAAGAGATTCTCTTGGGTGGTACTCAAGGGAAGTTTGCCCCACATATCTGGCTCGTATCGCTGGTAATACTGTAAATAACGCGGGAAAGAACTTCTTGTATTAACGCTGAACAATATGGTATAATAAAGAAGGAAATATATATATATATATATATATATATATATATATATATATATATATCGTATATATACATATATATTTCTTTGAATTATTTTTCTTTCCTTTAAAATTTTTCAGACTTTTTAAAAATTATTAGGTTATTTATTCATTTGATTTTCTTTTTTATCATAAAAAAAGACTAATAAAATATTTTAATTCAATGAGATTAAAATCTTACCTAAAAGAAGTTTGTTCGGTGCGGCTTTTGAAAAGTTGTTGATGGTGCGTGCAGAGAAGAACGTGTTAGACGCGGTAATGCAAGATGTGTTTGGACATACAGCTAACTTTAAGCGCGCCGCAGCGGTAACTGGAAGCTGTGTGCGCTTCTCGTATAGCCTTTATCTAGGGGCGCATGCCTTCTTCAAACTATGTATTGTATACCGCCTACCGATGAGTTATCATTAATTGTGACCAAGATGCTCTCTGCATTCGACCAGTTTGAGAGTTAATCAGTTGATAAGACACACAGAAGATCGCTTCCAATCATGTATTAGATGTCTTAATAGCTACCTCATCTAGTTACTTGCACCAAATACCTCCATCAAATGTCACCGACTACCCCAACACAATTCGAATTATAGTCAAGACGATAACGATTTTTCAGTAGGAGGAATATACTAAGATCAAAACACTATTGATAACACAAACTATTATTTATACCTTTGTAGTTATCAAATTGATTTTAAGAGGCTTAAAATCTGGTTAAAATACATAGTACAAGATTGCCTGTAAAAGCTCCTTTACATAGAATTAAATCATCCAATAGGGCTTTTTGTACTAAACGCCTACCTCTAGATAATATTAAGACTTACGTCAATGTATAACAGACACTTTACTAAAACATTAGATAAATAAATTAATCCTTGCAAAAGAACGGAATACATATGCTCTAAGATACATAAATTACACCACTTACTTCCACATTTTTGGTAAATTTTGACAAAAAATATCCGAGAATCCAAGAACGTGAAAATTATCTAAATTATCATAAAAAAATTATTATACTGCCAAGGGTCTAAAAAGGAATAGTTGTGTCCAAGAAAAGCAACTATTAAAGACTGCTTAAGCTTAAATCTTTAAACGATCGGTTTCAAACTACTGGTTAATTGCTTATGCTTGGCTTGGGGACAAAGATCGCCAAGTAAAATAAGTTCTTTTGAAATTGAGAAATTAAGTCCAATCGACCGCATTTTACGAATTATACCGAACACTGGGTCATTCTTATCGAGTAGCGTGGGACGTCAGATGATTGGACAGATAATTGAAGAACAAGCCCTTTTCAAATTTCCATTGAAATGTCTGTTCAATAGACGTTGGGGATTTACTCCCATAGGCAACGTTTGTGTTGCCTATGGGAGTAAATCCCCAACGTTACTGAGAAGACATTTTTGAACCTCAACTGCTTCATTACATCAGCAAAATATTATAAATCTTCTTTATAGAAACGCAATCCTTTACTATGCGAGTTTTTCCCCATGAAACATATATAGGTTATTATCAACAGAAGATTAAACAATTTGATACGCTTACTCTGGAATCTCTTCGACATAAACTACAGGTGGTTTGGTATACGATGTCACAAGAAGGCATTGACCACTTATTGGAATTCGTATCACGGTATTAATTTGTTTATGTCAATTTTATGGAAGGACTAACATATTATTAATAAAAAACGAAAAAGTCGTTTTTAGGCGTAGATGTATTGACTAATCAACATCTTAAAAATAAAATTTTGAAGTTGTTTATAACAATATTAATAAAGAACTAAATATATATTATTCTGATACCACCAATTTGTAACATACGTACATCTTCTCCGACAGCTAAGCAATATCGAAAGCAGTGGATTCAGTACAAGTTAAATTCAAACTTGTATGGAATCGTGTGTGCCCTAAACGAACTCACTAATCACAAGAAACTGACGTTGATTCGGATGCCAGGAGACGAAGGCCACAAGATCAATGAGAAGGCGAATAAATTGGATCGACAGGCTTTATCTACAGCCTTCATAGGATCAGGGTCTTCCTTTGACATTGCAAAAACAACAAGGCCATGAAAAGGCAAAAAATAGATCTAGGAAAACGTGGAAGAACTTCCCTGGTCAAAGACAGGCAAAATTTTAGAGAATATTCGCATATGCACCTACTGGATTGAGACAAAAACTGTGTTAAGATGATAGAAGGCCTACTAACAGGGCATTGTAAGCTAAACAAACATATAAATAACATGAACTTGACAGAAGAAACGATATGTCAGCTAAAGGGAAGAGGAAATCACGACAGGGCTACAGGAAGAAGGCGTGAAGGCTATAATAGATCTACAAAGGTTGCAGTGGAATAAGTTTTACGGCCACCTCAAGTAATCTATCTATCTACCACCAATATGTGATGACGAGCCGATTGAAAGTGATGAAAAACATATTTATATGTAACACAATTGCAGCAATATACCCAATGAAATATCAGATGAATTAGCAAATGCAAAGACTAGTGCCAAAAATATAGACCAAAATGTGTAGATGATTATATAACCTCCAAAGAGAAGAAAATTTCGTCATAACTAAAGCAGAAAGTGGCTTTACTAGAACCTTCCAAAAATTTACCAGAAATGTATTCGAAATATTTTCGAAGACGAAGCACTGTTACCTATAGAAAGTGCCATCATCAGGGTTGAGTATAGTATGATGAATAGCCTGTACACAAAATCTGCCAAACCCCTCTAATGAAACAACTCGATCGTAAACATAGCTCTCCAGTGGCAACTCTGATACCACGTTGTGCCAAACTAGACCCACAGTTTCAGGCGTCACAACTTCAACAGCAGAAGCAGCCTTGAAAATATAACTGGTAAGACTCTACGAAGTAGATTCAGTTCAGAAACCAAAAAGAAGCTTATTATCTTAGCGTATTAGACAATAAAGACATGTTATTATTATTATTATTACTATTATTATTAACGCATCTGCACGAAATACCCTTTCTTCTGAATTCATTCGGGTAAAAATGAAGCCTGAATCTTTCGTTATAATTGAAAGCCTTAACAGTTTAACTATAATTTTTTTTAGGTTTGGCAACTCGTCAAAGCATCTCTATATGATTTAAATAAATTATCTATTTTTTTAAACAATTCCCGTAACTTTGATCATACTCATATCCGCACAGACGTATTTTTTATACATGTCTATAACACTGCCTTATTATTGTATATACAATGTACATTTAAAAAAAAAGTAAAAAAATATTTTGTTGCGTAATTAATTAACGAACTACAAGCTTTGTATCGCAGAAATCTCGAAAGTTCATTACGCTGAAAATAGGGGATCTTTCTTTTTTTTAAATGCAAATAGTAATATAAATGCGAGTTACTTCGTGTATTTTACGCGAGTAAAATTGTGAATATCCCAATTGAATCACAAAAACAAATTTTAAGTAATAAGAGTATAGTTGCTTTAAAAGGCATAGGTTGTATTTTACTTTAGGAAAGAATTTATCTGCAAGGAACCCAAATAATCTAATATTTAATAAGAAGAAAACTGTTAAATATAACAATAACAAAACTAGATCAAATATAAAGGAACTAATTTATGTTCTAAGGCATCCAAATTTACTACTGGTGACTACAAAGACTATTTAGCAATATTTTTGAGTGTATATACACATAGACATATAAATTAATCCTACAGATATGGAAAGAGGAAGCGATGCCTAATGAATGGAGTCATGCATTAATCACTCCAGTGTACAAAAAAGGCAATCCAATGCTATGTGAAAACTAAAGAGGAATATCACTTTTGAGTGTATGTTACAAGCTAGCGACAACCTTAATACATGAAAAAGTGAAAAATCAGACAGAGGAAATCATTGAGGAATATTAGCTGGGATTTAGACAGAGAAGATCAACTATCGACGCTATATATGCATATATATATATATATATATATATATATATATATATATATATTAAACCAAATTATAGAGAAATGCTATGAACAAAACATCGAACTTCTAATATTATTCATTGATTTTAAGCAAGCATTTAACAGCCTGAGACGTGATGCGATCTTCAAAGATGCCGAAAATTTAGGAATATCTAGCAAGTTGATAAGACTAATGAAAATGACGATGAAACGATCCAGAGCAGCAGTTTTGCTGCAGGACGATATATCAAAAGAATTTGAATTTAATTCGGGGGTACGGCAGGGAGATGGGCTATCTGCGCCAATATTCAATATAGCTGTAAAAGGAATTATAAGAGATTGTGGTTTTAAAGAGACTATTATTGAAAAATCAATTCAAGTCATAGCGTATGCAGATGATATAGCAATTAATAGCAAGAGATCCAAATAGTCTACGACAAGTCTTGCTGATATTCGACTCGGAGGCAAAGAAGAGAGGACTTGAGATAAACCAAGTGAAAACAAAGTATATGAGAATCGCAAGACAAGAAAACATTGAGGTAAGCAAAGAAGTGGTGATGGGAAATTACAATTTTGAGAAAGTGGATATATTTAAGTACCTAGGATCCGTGATAAATAGTAAGAATCAGAAAACAGACGAGGTGAAACATCGAATTCAAGTAGTGAACGGATCATATTATAGATACAAGAAATATATGAAAAATAAGGAAATCAAAATTAACAGAAAAATAAGAATATATAAAACTGCCATTAGACCGGTAGTGGTATATGCTGGAGAAACAATAAGATTAACACAGAAAGATGAAGAAGCTCTAAGAACATTTGAAAAGAAAAATAATCAGAAGAATTTATAGACCAAAGAAAGAAGATGATGGTTATAGAAGCCTTAGGAATCATAGATTAGAGGAGTTATTGGAGAGAGAAAACATTAGTAAGAGTTATTAAATCGATGAGAATAAGGTGGTATGGGCAAGTTAACAGAAGATGAGAAGGGTCAACGTTGAGACGAATCACAAGATGGAAGCCATATGGAGCACGAACGAGAGGTAGACCAAAAATTAGGTGGGAGGACCAAGTAGTGGATGATATCAAAGACCTGGGGACCGTAGCAGAGAGAGCATTAATGTTAAATAGAGAAGAATTGCGAAAAGTGGTGAAGAAGGCATGTAGTAGTTTCAAGTATTTTGTTTTGGAAGATTCTGTTAAAATAAAAGTGTGCAATGTGCAATTTATATCTTTACATGGCGTTACAGGTCGAATCCGATGTTTTGTGATCTTCTGTTAGCAGGACAAATCCCACATGATAAAAGAGGAACAAATCCAAAAGGTAGTAATAGTACTAAGTGTAACATTTATTTTTAAAATAAAATAAAATTAAAAAACCCTTACCACAATAGAATTTAATGATTCTATAGTATCTATAGATTCTATAGAATTCTATAGAATAGATTCTATAGAATAGAATCATTAAATTCTATTGTGGTAAGGGTTTTCTAATTTTATTTTGTTCACTTATAAGCCACAGTCTCCGATTTGTTAATTTATTTTTTACTGAGGTATTTGTTTCATGTTTGGTGATATATGTGGTTGGTGATATATGTCGAAAAGTTCACACACACATTGAAGCCTTTCCGCGAAAAAGTACGCATTGTTCAGGAAAAAAAATCGAATATCTGGATGCTAGGCTAGGTCAAATTAATGCATTCTATGCTTATTAAAGAGAATCCTAACATACCAGTAAAGTATGAGTTTTACTTAAAATACTTTAAAGAAAACTTCTGTTTACGATTTGGGCGGCCTCAGGTGACACCTGTATCAAATGCGAAGAGTTATCAGTCAAAATTAAAAGTCCCTCTATGGGAGAAGTAGCCAAACGTACAGCAGTTGCCCAAGAAATTGTACACAAAAGACGTGTGAAGAAGTTCTACTCAAAAATCCAGCAAATTAGTGATATTTGCAAAAAGGACTTTAAGCAAAACATACCTATGTCTAACATTCCAGTCCAAGATGTCTTTTATTCAAGACAGCTCTGATTGTATTGTTTTGGTATACACAATTTAAAAACCGACAATACTAAATTATATATAATAATATAATATAATATATAATAAATATAATAATAATTATATATATATAAATAATTAAATACTAAAGGTGAAGCGAAAAAAGGAGCGAGTGAAGTGTGCTCGATGCTAAAAATTTCATTGATACTTCA
This sequence comes from Melolontha melolontha, assembly GCA_935421215.2. Taxonomy (NCBI): domain Eukaryota; kingdom Metazoa; phylum Arthropoda; class Insecta; order Coleoptera; family Scarabaeidae; genus Melolontha; species Melolontha melolontha. The sequence goes on along the minus strand of OW285244.1, from coordinate 39,459,080 downwards.
CTCAGTAACACTGTTCGTAAGTTATACCTTTTTTCTGATGGTTGCTCTGGGCAAAACAAAAACAATACATTGATACGCTTTTGTTTAGCTCTTGTTGATGCTGGCCACTTTGTTAAAATTGTGCACCATTTTCCAATAAGAGAGCATTCTTTTCTTCCGAATGACCGCAGTTTTGGTACCATTAAAATGAAGTAAGGAAATATGTACCAAATAAATATAAAGAAATTATTAAGGCCGCAAGTCCAAAATTCGATGTTGAGACGATCAGTTCTGAAGAAGTTTTAGATTTCTCTTCATGGTGGACCATATTTTACAAAAGGTCTTGTGTCTCCATTGAATCCTACGAAAAAGAAGTACCAAAATCTATGAAAAGAGCTTTTCAATGGCGGAATTTATGGCTTTTAGCTATAATTCTGCAAATAGAGGGACTGTTGTGACTCATAAATTCATTGGTGGACTTTCTAGCAACTCTGTTAATATTATAAAACCTCGAACCGTTCAACATATCTGTTTATCTACTGAAAAGGCATATCCTGACCTAAAGGTGCCTATACAAAATAAGAAAATTCTCAACATCGCACATCTTCAGACGTTCGTTGATGAGTATAACGATTTTTATGAACAAATACTACAATGGCCAGGCATTGAAAAGGAAGAAGAAGTGGAAGATCATATTTTTTAGTGGTTTTCTCTTTTTTATTTTATGTTAATTTAAATATTTTGTAGTTTCCTGAGTTATAAAATAAAAGTTTCGTTCATGCTATACACCAATTTGTATTATTTAAGTACATTGGCGGCACAAGCAACTTCAGTCTATGCTCTTGTTTTTACTATATCGCTATTGTTTTAATGTCAACTCTACGAAACTTTTACGAATATAGTTGCGCGTGTGGGTAAGAATATACTTCAGCTACAAACAATCTGAAACCGTTAATTAGGACGCGCATAAAAAGTTTTTTCTCTCTATTGAAAAGTTAACCAATACCTGACTTATGATATTTCTGATTTCACCGATTCAATTGTGAACAATACCATAATGTATTTTTATTATTTTTAAGATACAATTTTGTATTTAGCGTTACGCGGACATAAAATATAATTTAAAAACGAAATTTTTCCATCGTCATTAATGTGATATTATGTATAGACGTAATCTAGCAGATAATATGATCTTAATAGCACATTTTATAGAATCTTAACATGAAAACGACATAAATAATAACAATGAGAATAACAATTTCTATTTTAAATGGAATAATAAAAGTTTCAATGCGGGAATACCCGAGTAAGAACTTCTATTATTGTTTTTAAGTGGGACGTATCAGAAGGAAAGGAATGCAAACCTGTACGGGACGGTAAAGAAAGGCAATCGCAGAATGGGTGCTCAAGGCTAGTGAAAGCAGCCAAGGCGCAGACGACCGCGAAATTTACGACTATAGCTTTTCTGTAATGGAGTTTCCATGCTTCGACGTGTTTTTATGTGACCAGCCGCTATATAACGTACGATCATTGCCTCACAAGTACACCTTAGTTGTCGCCTATGGTTTTCAACTATCTGACTGCTGTGTCAGCGATGCTATTGCCGGCTCTTGTTCGACAAATCGCTCAATTATAGCAGATTTAATATCGCTGGATTAGTTCAGATTAATAGTATAATATCGATCCAAACACGAGATTGCAACACCTATAAACTGGTGTCTAAGTTAAAAAGGAGATTCATTTTTAAGAATCGCGAAAAATGAATATCTTCCACTCGGAATTCTGCACTTGAATTTAATAAATTTTATGAAAACTAATTGATTATTTTAAAGACATTTTACTTTACGTGCGGCCATTTTAATACAGACTACAATATATTGCTAAAGTTTATATTATAGTCTGTAACTAACACATTAAGTCTTTTGGAAAGTACCATTATCCATCGTATTTTTTCTCTAAAAACAGGCAATAAGTAAAATTTTCGTAGTAGGGCGAACTTAAAATACTTGCCTGTATACTATAAGTCACTAACTGATTATACCGATAGTCCTGGGATTGGGATTTTCCTTCTCGTTTAAGGTAAATCCCTACAGCTAAATATCTTCAGTCGCTTTACGCTCTAATGCGGGAGTAATAATCAGAGAGCGGACTGAAGCAATTGAATCACCAATTGCCCATCTGCACCTGACTCCTTTTAACGCAGAACTGTGTGAAGGTTCATGGCGGCGAATATCCCATTCAAAATACTTAAATGAATAATGCCAAAATATATTTGTATGAGAGGAACATCCCAAGACACACGCACCAAGAATTAGCAAATAAACTGTTGGAAGAAGCAGAAAAAAATTGCCTCAAAATAAAAATAACTGTCATACTGATTCTGAATCTGATGTAAAATTTGCTACATCACATCAATATTTTGAGATATCTTCTTAAATAGTTTTTTAAAGAAATGAATTAAATTTTGAAAAAATTCCAAATTACTTTTATATAAGAAATATACTACTTAAAATATTGTTCTGTTAAACATTGAGTGGACATATCTGAACATGTCCTTGCATATTTCCTACCTCAGAGCACTTAAACCACGCCCATTTTTGCTCTAGAACCAATCAAATTAAGAATTGGTAGATATCTGGCTATGTGGATATATAAAGAGTTACATACGGCTCTTTCGATTCAATGTAAGCCGGTTTGTGATAGCTGAACGTCTTTTTATTTCAAAATGTCGCGTACGTGCAGTGTTGCCAATGCTGGTGACTTATCACAAGTTCTGGTTATGTTTCTTAATGTTGAATTACCTGGTGATTATTTTTTAAATAATTATAATATCTCGTGATTTTTGACACAGTCGCTATTTTCGGCATTTTTGCTATTATACATCACAACTCACAAGTTTACACTTCGAAAAGCCAACGTAAAATGATGTTTAAAATAAAATTACTTTCGAATATGGGAATAAATTTCTCCGAATAGCAAAGAAACACATACATTCCTAATTTTCTGTATTTTTTTATTTATTTAGAAGTTTTAAGGTATTAGATTTTCCTGGAATTTTGTCTCGGCTTGGATGTATGAGAAGAGCATTAATAAATTCTTGGAGACGCTTATCGGAAAAGTAACGGGAAGAGGCTTAATAAAATGCTATTTTTAATTAAGTAGTATGGTAAGAAAAATGTAAGAAGTTATGAATGTATAGAATATACTTTGCTTTTATTGTTATATGTTTTTTTACTTAATAAATATATTTATGATATATGGAAAATGTTTAATTTTTTTGTCTTTTAATTTGACTACAAATTTAAACTCTGGTGATTTCTGGTGATTTTCTAATCAAGAATCTGGTAATATAAAATTTTATAGGTTGGCAACAGCGTGTGCGTGTCTAAATAATCCAAACAGTTTCTGTTATGTATTTGTAGAATTCACTACCTACCAGCATAAGCGGAATATTATATCTTAAATAGAAAAGTTATATTTTTACTATTTTGGCTTAACCATTGAACATCAAGACAAGCCATGAACTCTAGCATTTGCTGCGCATGCTATGCTGTTATTCTAAGTAGCTGGTCGAACAGTAAAAAAAGCGCTATGCAATTTGCAAAGGTCTGTGATTCTACTGATTGCTACTTTTGCTGCACAAAAACCTTCGGGATTTCCAACAAAAATAAGAATAATATTAGTTATGCTAGTCGTCCAGTATCTTATTCGGAAACCTCGCCTGTACCAAGACCCATAAGTGGTTCGAGTGAAGATTATGGTGTTACAGTGGAACAGTGAAAAGCTTGCTGATTATTGTTGGACGTTTATATCAGAAAGTACCCAAGAGCAGTACAAAAGAAAAGCATTTTAAACAGGACGATACCATACAGCTCGATATAATGTAATAATAATAATAATAACTAGAGTGGACTAACGAATTGGTTCCCGCGTGCCCCATCACACATACGATTACTTAGTATGTTGTTCACGGTCATCGTGTGTACACGTATAATAGCAGCAGGAAAGTGTATTCTGTGTATTTAATAATGTTGAAGGAGCGTACAGTAAAAAAGCCACTATCATCTAAGTTAGTCAATAGGTCACGCCTCTGCTTTCGCTCCGAATTGGTCCACTCTAATAATAACCTTTATTGCCCAACAGATAATTCCATTTATGGGACAAATACATAAAAAAAATGGAAAAAAGAATAGAAGAAAGAAATAGATGTGTGCTAAATTATATAAAAATACAAAATATAAATATATGAAATAAAATAAGCAAGTACACGAATAAACTAATTGGAGCTCTTAGTAGCGCGTTAGTTCTAGCTCTGGGTGGGTAAAAAGTTAAAAAGTCGGATTAGATGTACGTATCTAATTAATATTATTTTATTTGCTTTTAAATATTTTCTTTCCAAAACCTGACGTACCTGAATAAATTTGTTGTTATTACTATTGTTAGAACTATAAAAGAAACGGAAATTGTACATAGTTCCTAAAGAAAAATTTTAAAATGAAAATTTGTTGACCAGTGAAATCATCATATCAGTATGAAAATCAAGTTCCCCTTACTTCCTAGTTTGTGCGATTTTAATTTTAGAAGATTAAAATTTGCAGTTAAGGCAGGTGAAAGATTGACCTTTTAAATTCCTTCAAACGAATTGTTCACTAAGCGAAAACGATTGGCAAAGTTAAATATTACATTTCATATGAGAAAATTAAATATAATTTTAATATCTGAAAGGGCGCAACAAACTAAAAAGAAATTATATTGAATTTGACTGGTGTATATTTACAAAAAGCTAAAAGTGACAACAGATCATATCCTGAACTCTGTAGGTAGTTTTTAATAAAGCTTTTATATACCTTAAAGTTATTAAGCTTTTCGGCATTCTTTTTTTCAAAGCATTCTCATTTTTTTTCCTTTCCTTTTGTTCTTAGATACAATCTGATATTATAAATTCCATAAAAAATGCAAAATAATATTCTCCATTAATACGGGGGCGGTTTGACGGGAGAGTGACTTTTCAAATAAATACTTATATTAGGGCAAAAAACATATTTTATTTAGCGGCATAATCTCCTTATAAGTCTACACACTTAGCACAAAGTAATTTTTCGGCAACTGTGCAAAATATGCATTTGTCTGGGATATCACCTCTTCATTTGTCCGAAATCCCTTTCCACCAAGACATTTGGAAATAAAAGGAAATCACTGGGAAACAGATCTGGCGTAAATAGCGGATGAGGTAGCAATTCGTAACAGAATTCGACAAATTTTGTTGTAGCAACAGCGGACGAATACGAGGGCGCATTATCGTGATGTAACAACACCCTTTTCTTCAACACTTCAACAAATGCTGCCGCTTATTCTTCCGTTCTGCATCAAAATGTCTCAGCAAATCAGCATAGTATTGGCGAGTTATTATTTTTCCATTGTTCAAATAATCAATAAAGATAACTCCTTTGGAATCCCAAAAAGCTGTGGCCGTGATCTAATCAGCCGAAAAAACTCTCTTTGGGGCACATTTCCCGGGCGAAATTAATTGCTTCAACAGTATTTTCATTTCTGTAATATAATGATGTACGAGTATCTAAGCTTCATCTACAGTGGCATATTAACGGAAGAATTCTCTTAAATTACGTTTAAAGATAGCCAAATGTTCTCCTGAAATTTAGATGTTAGCGCATTTGCTCAGCATTAAGCAAACGCGACACCCAAATGTTCTCCTGAAATTTAGATGTTAGCGCATTTGATCAGCATTAAGCAAACGCGACACCCATCCCACGGATAACTTTTCCATATTCAAATCTTCATGCAAAACATTACATACCCTTTCGGTTGAAATGTTTAGTTCATTAGCTATCTCACGCACATTCAATCGACGATCGCTAGTTACAAGGCATGGACTTCATTAACCATTTCTGGAATAGTTACACTAAATGTCGATCCGGGACGTACTAATTCAAATCCCAATTCATTTTATCATTGCAATCACAGACTTGTGAACAGGTGCGTTATCCTGATCGAAAAGCACATTTTTCTTTGCCAAATGAGACAGTTTCTCTTTGATTTTGTCGCTTAATTGCTGCAACAAATTGGCATAATACCTACCATTTATTGTCTTCCCCTTTTCTAAGTAGTCGACCAAGATAATTCAATAAGAATCCCAAAACACAGTTCCTACTGATAAAACTGTATTTCATAGATCATATCATTCAAACAATAGCTTCTGCCTACAAGAGTTATGGATTCGTATACAGAAATTATAAGGATTTCCGCAGTGCTGATTTCCTCAATGTGTTGTATTGCGCTTCTGTCAGGTCTAAATTAGAATACACATCCCCCATCTGGTATCCGATCTGCAATGTGCATATTAAGAATGTCGAGTCAATTCAGAGACGCTTTTTAAAATATATGATGTTTGTCGAGGACGGGGTTTATCCCGCGAGACGCATAATGCTGAACAGGTTCCATTTAACGCCCTTGGAACTTAGACGAAATATAAGTAGTGTAAAATTTAAACTTTATTTTAACTTATTAAAGGATCATTCTACAGAATGATAACGGAGATTCCTGCGAATTCGCACCATGTCTGTGTTAGGCAACGTAGTTACCGAACAATCCTTAGGTATATGGTCATTTCTAAAAGCAGAAATACAAATCTTTCCATGGGACGGAGCACATTCAGGATTATATTTAAGTAACGTTTCCTCGGTTTCTTTAGTGCTTTCCCGGTAAAAAAATCATGTTTAATGAACACTCGGAATTCTTTCTACTCCATATTTACAACGCAACGAAAAGAGGTTCCTTTAAAAGAGTATAAAACAAAACCTATCTGTCAGGTTTATTTGAAATTTTGACAGTAGACATCAGAAACATGGCGGAAGTCAACAACATAATCACTGTAGCGAAAGAATTGCCAACTTTTAAAAAATCACTCTTCCCTCAAACCGTCTTTGTATAAAGATATTTGCTTCAGAAGTTATAAACTTTACACCACATTTAAAATGGCGTTGAAAGATTTTATAGTTGCCTTTAATAGTTATTACAATAGCAGACCAATTTCCGTGCGCGCCATGTGGGCCGATGTGAGGATGATTGTATTGCATCAGAACTAATAAAAAGCATTCAGTATGTGTTTGGTACTTGCTTAGACTGCATGTAAGTGTAAGGATACGTAGTAAAATGTCGCCGACACATAAATCGAGAAAACGACGGTTGTCAGACGAAGTGAATAAGTTTATTATGGATATCCCGGACTTAATATACGATGGCTCAAAAATTAAATGTTTAGTGTGCAATACATATCTAATGTGTTGGTCAAAAACACATTGTAAAGAACACATAAGCAGTTCGAAGCACAATAATAACAAAATTAATCGACAACAGTTTATACATGAACTATGTGTAACTATGATTGTGTGTACACTGCCGTTTACCTTGTTAAGTAATGATTCATTTATTTCATTTTGGAATAAATACGCGAATCAAACATTACCGGGCACGACAACGTTATGAAGCAATTTAACATCGGTGCGTAAACAGGTTGAAAATAAAATCAAAGCCGAATTGAAAAATAAAAAACTATGGTTATGTGTGGACGAAACAACTGACAGCAAAAAACAATATGTAGTTAATGTGAGGCGCGTAATATGGAACCATATCAACCAACGTCTTCAATTTTATTAGCATCCAGACGACTAGAACAATGTCATGCCGAAAAAATTTCAGAGGTGCTATTAGATACTTTGGAAAAATTTAAACTTTCGAAAGACCAAGTATTAATGTTTATGACCGATGATGCCGCAACCATGTGTTCTGTAGGCCGGTCTCTTAGAAAATATTGTCCTATCTTGTTACATATTACTTGTAAACTCCATGCTCTACACCTTGTGGCAGAACAGGTTCGTAGATGTTATCCAGAGGTAGATGCTTTAATATCGAGTACAAAGGCAGTATTCCTGAAATCTCCAAAACGTATTCGGAAAGTTCACGAACTGTGTCCCCATACCCCTGAGCCACCACAGCTGATTCTGACACGTTGAGGTACATGGTTACGGGCGGGGTTTTACTATCATGAATATTTTGAAAAAATTAAGGACGTGGTTTTATCATTCGATCCGAAAGAAAGTGTAGCTATCAATACAAGCCAGAAAAAATTTCAAGATACCCAAATTAAAATGGATTTACATAGTATTCGTGAGAATTACTTGGGACTAGAAGAAGCAATAACAAAATTAGAAAATTCGTCGCTGTCGTTAGAGGAATCACTGCAAATCGTTAAAGATGTTCACGCACAACTGTGTGCTGTAGAAAACGCAAAAAGTAAAAGTGTTCTAATTAAATTTGAAAGTGTTTTAGACAGAAATGCAGATTTTGACACCTTAACACGTATTTGTGAGGGCACGTCTACAGATGCGTTAAGTTGCTTAAAAAAGTATTTTGATTATGCGAATATAACATCACTAGATGTAGAACGGTCGTTTTCCGAATATAAACGTATTTTTTCCTCACGGCGGACATGTTTTGCAGAAATAACCTTAAAAACGCACCTGATGTTGAAAATATGCAATCGAGTTTCTCCAGTTTGTCAATCCTTGGAAGACGCTTAAAACGGTAAGTGTTTTTTTAAATCCTCTGTCATGCACACAATCACTGATTTCATACATTTTCCATTTTATTTATAGGTACATACAACGCTGATATAATGTGTACTATTCTTATTTTTCGTGTGTTTATGCATATTACTTTAATAGCAGAACACCAAATGTATATTTAATTATTTCTGATAGAATAAATGTCTCTACTTCTATACTTATATCGGTAGCAAGCTCATGTTGCGTCCCTATTCTATTGCATATTCTAATATATTACGAATTACACTCCCATACTGGCGCTCATGGCGCGCACGGAAATTGGTCTGCTCTAGTCATGAGTTCATTACGAACGCATAATATAAAACATAATTATTTGCAAAAATTTATTAATTTATATATAACATATTATATATAAATTAATAAATTTTTGCAAATAATTATGTTTTTTGTTGTTTTAACTTTTGTTGAGTCCTGGAGTAGTCCCGTAAAGTATTGTAAACCTTTACTTCAAAACCAATCTCTAAATTCAGAGGTATTTTGAGAGTTTTTAAATAAATCGTTAACACAAAAGTAATTAACATTATATTTATTTATAACCAAAAATAATTATAGATAAATCACAAGATTTACGAAAGGTTAACATTGTAAACACTTGACAAAATCAATCCGGAAGAAATAAGTTCCCATTCCAAGAGTACCATGTGAGAATGATCCTTTAAGTATTACATAGACAAATGCTACAAAATAAATCACTAAATACTCATACATTTTTGTAATTTCAGTGTTTACTAGAAATTGAAAGGTCTGTAATTTCTATCTGCTTCAATAACTGCATTATGTAGGGTTCTCGCATAAAAGCATTGATTGAGTATTGTTATTTGCTTATTGTGAAATGCTTTGATGTCTATCATACCTCTACCTCCTAATTTTCTAGGTAGATACAACCGGTCTGTACCCGCTTTTAGATGAAGGTTCTTGTTTTTTAATGGGTTTGTCTTGGTTCATTTAATTACTCCAAATAAGTGCCCTTATACACAGCCCCGCAATGCCACTGAAAGCTAGTATTAAATATTTTCGAAATGTCGAAATACGCGGGTATATTTATAACTATTTAACTTACCATATAGAATGCCACAATACTTCAATACGAAATTTTATTTATTCAACAAAATCGCTTCTAAGACTTACACATTTACGCAAATTGTTCAGAAAGTAAGCCTAAACCTTTAAAAAAATTCTTTGTATTGGTTTACAAAACTACTCCTCAACGACACATGACTTCATAATTTGTCGAAAATCTTTTTCCGTTCAAATATTTGAATTTTGGTAATAAATTTGGCAATAGTTTGATGGTGGTAAATTCGGAAAATTCGTTGGGTAGTTAACCAATTCAAAACCATGTTTTTGCAATACAATCAACGACAAAATCTTTTAGCAAGTTTACGAGGATTTGCTTATGTAATTTAGTTAGCAACAGTTATCCCATTTTAGTCCTGAAAAACTAAAACAAGAATTGCAAACCGATTTTTGACAACGAAATTTGTTTGATCGCGGCGACCAAGAATACTTTCACACTCTGAATTGCTTCCTCTGGATCGTAGTTATAGACCCGCGTTTCGTCCATAGTAAGAAATTAGCCAATTCAAAGAGATTGAAGAATCATCTTCAAAATGGAGGCAAATTTTCTTCGTCGCTGTCAATTGAATGCGTTTATCATCAGGGTTCAAGCATCTTGCAATCCATTTCACCGAAAGCTTTCTCATAAGCAAGTCGTGATGAATGATGCCAAACACACGTCCGTAGGAAATATCCAATGCTTCTGCAATACACTTCATCCCAATTCGTCGATCTTCTACAATCATATCGTTTTTTGGAGTGGTCACAGAAAGTGGTCTTTCACTTCCAGGATTAAGTCCCGTACTGTACATTGTATTTATGGACGATGTAATAAGACAATGCTCAACGCAGACGAAAAAAATTCAAATTGGGTACAGGAATCTAGAGAGGATACAAATAACTGAGGCAGCATTCTCAGATGACACAGTACTAATAGCTGAAAATGAAAATATCTAACTAAATATCCAAATTGAAGGAATAACTATTCAACAAGTAAATGAGTTTCATTATTTAGGTGTCCTGATAGAAAACACTGGGAAAAATGAATCAGAAATTAATGAAAGAATTGAAAAGGTAACCAAATTGTATTACGCAATGAATAAGAACTTCATTATGAAAAAAGAAATATCACGAAACACCAAGATAAAAGTATTCAAAGCAGTCTACAAAGCAGTTCTGACATGTGGATGTGCAAACAGCAAAATCCAGGCTGCAGAAATGAGATATCTTAGTAGAGTGAGAGGCGTAACTAGAAACGACAAAATGAGAAATTCACAAATACCAGAGGAACTTGAGCTACAATCGATAATGGATATTGAACAGCGGCAACTACATTGATGGGGACATCTACAACAAATGGAGGACACTAGACCAGTAAAGCTAGTATATGAATCCAAATTCCAGTATAAAAGGAAAAGAGGAATACCGCGACAGTATGGGAGGATTTCATTGGAAATAGCATCCAGAAGAGGGGAAAGAGCTGGAAAGAGGCAAAAACACTGGCCAGTAACCGAAAATTATGGACAAATTTTGTTCATAATTTAGAATAGACATGTACTTATCCGACACCCATAGGGTAAAAAACGCACAAAATGCACAACACTAAACCGCAGATCGCTACTCTAAGGCAAGATAAAAGATTTTTTCTGTAATTATAATTGACTGAAACTTTTTTCCAAAATCTGGTTTTTTGTCTCGTATGTTTTAAAAAATACATAATTTTGTTAACTGTTTTACTTGTGAAAATCAAACTTTGACAACTTATTTGTAAAACATCATAATTTTCACTACGGTAACCATATTCAATTTTATCTATTAGAAATTTTCAAGGCTAACTACATATTAAGCCCCCCGTAGATTCAGCAGCTTTCGAAATTATCATGTATCCTGTTATTCAAAGATTGGAACGGAAATCGTATAGACTAATGTTATAAATCCAGTCACTTAATACTAATATGTTTTTGTTGCTTAGATATTGTAGGAGGTTACCGGAAGTGACGTTATTTCTTTTGCTAATTGAACAAGTGTATCTAATTCTTCTATTCTAGAAACAAAATTCTCTATATGTTTCAATTAAGTATTTCTAATTGAGCTAATAATATCCTTTCATTAACATTTACTATTTACAGGAAATCTAGAAATGTCACGGATTTAATATGTAATACATAATGACAAAAACAAGCATTTTATTAAAATGTCAGATAGCTTGTTATTTTCATCGTCGAAAAAATTTTGCCTTTCAAATGTCTTTTGAGTTTTGAGCGTAAACAATAGTCTAAATTCAGAGAACAGTTCGGTTTGGCTTACTCAACCAATACAAAACAAAATTCGTGGAGCTTTGAAGCTGAATAGTTCAAGAAGAACAAAAATACCTCCATTTTTTATCACTGATATGTAATCTACATGTTGAGACGATTAATTTGACATATGATACAACATATTTTGAAATAATATAACAGCAGTTGAAAAGTTGGGCGACAAATAAGGGCTACTTTCGAATTTTGAGAAAATGAAGGTTGTCATACATCAAATTAAAGCCTGCTTCGCGTATATTAAGAACATGTGTAGCTTCTTCTTCTTCTTCTGTTTTGGGTTGGGCGCCAGAACGTCCAGGCACTTGAGCACACTGCTCTTTGTACTATCCCCAATAGATCTCTCAGTTCCACTGTGTTAGTCTTGTGTCCTCGATAAAAGCCACTATCCTCCTCAGGGGAAGTTTGAGTACACTCGAAATATTTCTGTCTGGGTTCCTTCAGTTCCTCGCACGTGCATATTACATGAAGGCTAGTTTCCTCCTGTTTTTCACATCTCCTACACCAGGGCTCGCTAACCAAGCCCATGCTTCCTAGATGCTTCCTTAAGCGACAATGTCCGGTTATTAATCCGGTAATTATTTTAATTTCTTTTTTGTTACTACTAATTAGGTTGGGTGAAAACTTTCCGTCCAGCTCCCTTAGTAGTGTTTTGGTATGGAGTTGACCTTCCGTTAACCTCCATTTATTTTTATGCTCTTTTTCTAGCAATAACCAGATCTCCCCTTTAGCGGAACCCTTTGCGATTCCACATACAGGTTCTGGTCCTATGAAGTTCCTATTAGTACCTTCTTTGGTCAGTTCGTCGGCTATCCCATTGCCTTTAATTACCTCATGTCCTGGCATATTAAGAATATATTAAGAACATGCTTATTAGGCCTAAAACGCACCGTAATCGAGAAAATAAGCTCGGAAGGGAAAATCCGTGAAGAAATATTAGAGAATTTTTTACGACATTAGGGATTATAATATCGAAGATTGCCGCAAGACGTCTAGAAACGTTATCTTTTGCCTATTTTACGTCATTTAGCCAAGCCAAGCATACAACATCTGAAGATTGTCGCAAGACGTCTAGAAACGTTATCTTTTGCCTAGTTTACGTCATTTAGCCAAGCCAAACATACAACATCTACCCAGTGTTCCGCTTGCTCCTCAACCAGTAATCACATGATGGGGAACGTGGTTAGAGTCGGCTATTTTTCATGAAAATCATTATGAAGGAATAAAGACAATTGTTATGAATCGTGATAAGAATGCACAATCTATGATAAACGCCCAAAAGGTGTATTCGAGTAAAGAAATACCGTTTATTAAAGCCAATTACAGTTATATTTCCACTTCTATATTGCAGTTGGAAAAGTAATTTATGTCGCTAATCGAGAGCGTTGAAATAATAGACAAATTTGATAGTAATGTTTTGATGTTAAAGGAGAAGTGGGACAGTCCGTGTATGAAAAATTTTTAAGTGTAATAGGATAAAATATGGGTTTTAAAGAGCTTAAAGGACATTGGTAAAATCTTGTGTGGTGATTCAGTAGAAAATATTGAGTTGACGATGATATCTTTGAATACGCTCCTATAACAAGCGTCGACGTAGAACGAACCTTTTCAATATATAAATACATGTTTTCAGACAAGCGTCACAATTTTTCTTTTGAAAACTTTGAGAAATATGTGATTGTAAATTGTTTTCATAGTTAATTATGTTGTAAAATATTCTAAATAAACTTGTAGTAAACATAATAGAATATTTTTTTCTACAGTACTCCATTATCTAACATTCCCCGTATTTTTTTACCTACATATTTTTCATAAGGAAGTGCATATTTAGGCTAAAACATCTGCATCTTTATGGGCATATTTTCAGTTTTTTTTTGCCTATAATCCGGCCTTTACTGATCACACTGTTATGCCAGGGAATGTTGTAAAGCCAACATATTTTCTATTTGAAAAATTGAATAGATAAGGCTGTTACTTGGTGAAGATCCAAAAGTTAATAAATCAGGGGTATAATAAATCAGGGGTATATAAATTAAAATGTGGTAGTAATTGTGACAAAATTTATATTGGTAGAACTTTCAGAAATTTCAAAACTAGAATTTCAGAACATAAATGTAGTTATGATAACAAAAAACTAAATTCTAATTACTCAAATCACTTATTATCTGAACACCATTCATTCGATCCGGAGTTTGAAATCTTACATGTACAAAATAAATCGCATAAATTAGACCTCTTAGAAGCCCTGGAAATAAATAAAAATAAAAAGTCTGGGAATTTACTGAATGACCAACTAGATATAAATAGTTCTCCTTTACTAAACTTATTTAATTAGTGTTTTTCCTTGTGATTATTGTGTTTGAATGCCTAATCTCTTCCTTTCTTTGTTAACAGTTATCGTTTCTTTCTTTATATACCTGTAATTACCAAATTTATGTGCACACACTCATTTCATTTGTAGAATAATCATTATACCATCGTCGTTTGATAAAGCTACAGTGAAACGCGTCATGTTTTTGTAAACGTTTAGTAAATATATGTTTTATATAGTGAAGATTAAACAAATTAACTGTTTTGTTTTATTTTACATCGTATTTTCTATTTGTTTAAATTTAAATAAATTGTAACGAACTATACTTTTAATATTGGATATCTCTCATAATCAATTTAAAACAAGCAAAATTCTTCCTGCATTAAATGAACTGAAACCAACATTTTCAGTATATATACTGTCTTCCTAGAGAATTAAATTTTTCAATGCGCGTTATAGAAAAACTCGCACGTAGTAATGCCAGTAATAGTAGCGGTTCGTTGTGATATCTTTAAATTCCTTTTGCGGAATTAAAACGGGTACATTTCTGTCCGTATAATGTGATTGTATGCGGAAAAGAAAAGAAGACACGAGACCTGAATAAGTTGCACGCTGGTGGACAGACAGTTTGTAAATCACCGGACTGCGGCCAGTTCACGCGGTGGCTCGTTCCACTATAAATCTGCCAAATGCACACGTCGGTCAGCGTCGCACCATTTCGCATTACACTACGCTGGCGCCTCAACAAGCCGCAACTATAAATCCCCATTCCTAAAAACTCCTTTAAGCGAGAAACTCTTAATAATTACATAATAAGCTCTATCCGTTCTCAAGTTCATCTTCGTCTGTCTTACGATCTATTCTACAACTATCTGTTTCATTATTTTACTATAAATAGAACGCTATAATTTATCCACTAACCAAAAACATTATTATTTAATTTGCAATGAATTGACATTATTTAAGTTACGGTTTAACACTACGTGAAGTAAATGTTGACCTGCGTATTTGGTAGACATACGTATTAGGGAACGACGTAAGTCTTACACCTACAATTTAAAAGTTTCATAATATTACAAATTTTCATCGTCGCGACAATTCTGAACGAAGGGTGCAGGGTGCAAGTTTCCTCTATTTTTGCTCCACATACACGGTATCAATTTGAGATCATCGCTCCAGTGCATCATTAATATAGCAGCAAAACTGCAATAAGTTCGTTTGGGAGCTACGGCCAGACAAGAACCATGTTGATTAACATGAATTACTTCACGGAAGGTGTCATAGACAGAACTAGATACAATATGCTCAAAAACTTTTGAAATATTTGATAGTAAAAATATTAGACGGTAATTATTAATAAGTGATTTTACACCAGAATTGAAAATTGGAAATTCCCATTGATCGGGAAAACATCCTAATTTTATAGAGAGCTGGTAAATAATTTGTTACGTGCTCGTAGCTACGTCCGCGTTTTGGTCGCGAATTCGCGTCTTCTTTTATTTTATTCCGTTATATTTATTTTGAACTAAACTGTAGTACTTTCGCTTGCATGTGAATATCTTCACATACAGTAATTACGTATTAGTTTTTCTTCGTGGTCTTCCTCCCCTCTCGATTCTCGAGTAGCGATGACTTCTAGCGGAAGAGACTGAGACCGCTATCGATAAAGAGACGGCCGATGGGCTTTATTGCTTTAAGTAGTGTTCTGGTTTTTTCTGGCAGCCCTCTAGTTTGAGCGAGGTTATAATTAAGTCGCTACAATTTTAATTGTAACTACAATTACCCGACAGGGGATTTCTTTGTGACGATGAGAGCCGCCTGATTCATTCTCAACGATATACTATATTGCGTTGTTAACCGTCAGACATTATCCGGGTGTCTTTTTTTTCCTCTCCACCGACGTAAACGTCGCACACAGGAACGAAGCCGACGACGCTCACGAACATCCCTGCTTGCTGGAAAGAGACGGACACACAGCTAAGACTTTAAAAATATTTCTTTATTAATTTAAACTGTATTTTTTTGCAATTAGTTTTCTTTGTTGAAATTTTTTAGATTCAATTTTTCTTTGTTAGTTATTTAACTTAGTACTTGCGGCGTTACAGACATCATTTTCAATTTTATTTAATCAATTTAATTGCCTTTCTAACTAGTATATCTCATTTGAAATTGCTATACGTTTTTTTTTTGTTTGTTAAATTTATTTCGACAGAGTTTTATTTAAATTACACATCTGTTCCTCACGGTGACATAAACTTATTTTTGCTTCTAAAATATCGAAAGAGTTGTTCTTTTGCTGCGTTTTCTTTAGCATAGAAAACGTGTGTATTATTTTGTGTGTATTAAACGTTAGAATAAAGCTTGTTTTCTAGATTTGTAAATCTGTACATTGAAATTTTGTATTGCATATTCCTCATTAATTTTGCTCATTTTAATTTTAAGCTTTCATTAATTTTTTTGCCCTCTAATTATATCTAATCGTTAACTTTAACTAATTATATCCTCAGACCACAACTCTACAAATTTGCACCAATTTATTACTTATAAATATTTACATGTAACAAAATCTCTCTATATGTTGGTTTTAATTTAACTGTGAACCTACGGAATACATATTTTGATGGGGTGTGAACTATCTGTGCACAAACGGTCTGTGGATAATTAACGTACTTAATTTGTCTTTTTTTTTTGTAACTAGCAAATTTGATTATTTTTTTTTATTATTTTAAGTTTGTCTCGTAAATACAGTCTGGTTACATCTGGCTGAAATACGCCTTTTTCTTTCTTTCTTTTTTTTACGTTTCGGACGGCCTGGTTGCGTCCTATACTCGCTGCGCGTCTTGCCTACTTTTGATGATCACAATTTCCGAATGTTGCGACATCTAGCGGTTCTAAATTCGGTGGCACCCTATACCACCTTAATTCGTGTCCTGAAGTACCTTTGGGCCTCCCTATCCTTAGGCTGAGGCTGTCTCTAAAGCCGGGTGGGCCGCTAGACGTTGGTAGGGGTGGGTAGGTGAGGTAATCCTCGTCGCCCGAAACTTGGTTCCTCTCTTTTCTATTGTCTCAATACAGAGCGTAGCAAATTGATAAAGGAAGAGATAAAGAGACAACTGCACATTTTGAGAAAATATTCCGGAATACCATCCGGTCCAGGACTGAAACGACCTTTCAGAGAGGAAAGTTTAGAAAACACAATGTTGCTGTCAATGATTACATTATTAATAGTGAATGGATTTGTGAAAGGAGACAGATCAAGTTTAGAAGAATCAGTGGCCGTATCATTATGGCTAACATATACTGTTGCAAAAAATCTACAAACATTTCACACACTTCTTCAAGTTTGTCAGATTCAATCCTATTATAACTGAGACGTTGAGGTAGACTTGATTTTTTCCTGTGCGAATCAACAAAGTTCCAGAAAAAAAGCGCGAACATCTCCAGGCGTCGATTGCTGCGAGAAGAAAACAAACTCTTTATAGTCCTTGTCGATAGATTGCTTAACATGTAATCTTAGTTCCTCTTGTATTTGAGATACTTATTATTGGCCTTTTGCCTTTTCTAAATTTGTTTTATTATATATTTGTCGAATCGTCTCTTTATCTCTTCTGTCGCTATCCGAAGTGTCATTCGTCGATCTCGTGCACTTTTGCGATCGTATCTACATTTCGACAAACCTAACGTCAATCTTTAAATCGCTTAAACCACTCAAACGCAATAGACGACTAAAGGTGTTATCACCGTACACAGATACAAAAAGGTTTTGTTTAAGTATGACAATACGTTAAGCACGTATAAAGCGTTTGTACAATATGAAACAAACATGTAAATAATTTACATATCTGTAACTATGCACATGGACAATACACCTCGTATTTTCAGCATTTACTTCTGCTTAATACATATGTTTCTGCCATCTAGGCGTCCTCAGTTAAGCTAGTGAAGCGATGTATACAAATTAATACAAACCTGTTATAAACAACTGGTTTGTATCTGTATTTAAATTTACTGAAATAGCCCGCATAGATCAAGCAAGTTCCGTCCTATAAGAAGACAACTACTTAATAATTGACATCTTACGGGCGAAAGAGACTTTGTCTGGAGGGCTACCTATCGTTCGAACAGCTAAGCTGCTACGGGAAACGATAAAATACGTATGTAGATGTAGTCCATTAACAACCAGCCAGATGGCGGTAAATATACAAAAAGGTTTTGTTTAAGTATGACAATACGTTAAGCACGTATAAAGCGTTTGTACAATATGAAACAAACATGTAAATAATTTACATATCTGTAACTATGCACATGGACAATACACCTCGTATTTTCAGCATTTACTTCTGCTTAATACATATGTTTCTGCCATCTAGGCGTCCTCAGTTAAGCTAGTGAAGCGATGTATACAAATTAATGCAAACCTGTTATAAACAACTGGTTTGTATCTGTATTTAAATTTACTGAAATAGCCCGCATAGATCAAGCAAGTTCCGTCCTATAAGAAGACAACTATTTAATAATTGACATCTTACGGGCGAAAGAGACTTTGTCTGGAGGGCTACCTATCGTTCGAACAGCTAAGCTGCTACGGGAAACGATAAAATACGTATGTAGATGTAGTCCATTAACAACCAGCCAGATGGCGGTAAATATACAAGAAGGTTTTGTTTAAGTATGACAATACGTTAAGCACGTATAAAGCGTTTGTACAATATGAAACAAACATGTAAATAATTTACATATCTGTAACTATGCACATGGACAATACACCTCGTATTTTCAGCATTTACTTCTAGATGGCAGAAACATATGTATTAAGCAGAAGTAAATGCTAAAAATACGAGGTGTATTGTCCATGTGCATAGTTACAGATATGTAAATTATTTACATGTTTGTTTCATATTGTACAAACGCTTTATACGTGCTTAACGTATTATCATACTTAAACAAAACTTTCTTGTATATTTACCGCCATCTGGCTGGTTGTTAATGGACTACATCTACATACGTATTTTATCGTTTCCCGTAGCAGCTTAGCTGTTCGAACGATAGGTAGCCCTCCAGACAAAGTCTCTTTCGCCCGTAAGATGTCAATTATTAAATAGTTGTCTTCTTATAGGACGGAACTTGCTTGATCTATGCGCGCTATTTCAGTAAATTTAAATACAGATACAAACCAGTTGTTTATAACAGGTTTGTATTAATTTGTATACATCGCTTCACTAGCTTAACTGAGGACGCCTAGATGGCAGAAACATATGTATTAAGCAGAAGTAAATGCTGAAAATACGAGGTGTATTGTCCATGTGCATAGTTACAGATATGTAAATTATTTACATGTTTGTTTCATATTGTACCGTACACAGATTTCAACATCTCGTAAATTTCTGTTGCAATTTACAGCAAAATTTATTAAATTAAATTTAATATTTACTCCGTGCGTATACTATATTTGGTGTGCTTCTTCTCTTCGCACACTGACGAGGACTAGAAATTTGGCTATTTCGGTATCCGGAATAATAAACAAAAACAAATATTTAACATTGAAAATGTTTTTTTAAAGTATTTCCCGGGATGATCGATGCATTTTTGCATATTACTGAATCAATTTTAACAGCACTTTTCCCATTCCAATTGAGGAATCTCCAAAACTTACATCTTGATTGCATCGAGCACTTGTTCTGGCGCTGAAAATCGTTGACTTCGTCGTTTATTGAATACATTTATTTTAAAGAATATTCCTTGTGAAATATGTGTCAATTTCTAAAGAGAAAATCAATAAAAAAGTAAATAGGAAATGCACGTGTATGTGTGGGTGTGCGAACGTAACAAAATTAAACAGAACAAAAATTATGTACCAGCGAAAAAGAGGTATTGATAAGATACAATTTGTTAAGTTGAGGGTGAAACAGAAGCGTCAACTTGTTGTACCTCGGTCTGTGTGCGTAGAAAATTTCGAAAACAATAGGAGAAGCGGCAGTGAATTTCAACAAACGGTAATTGAAAACGCAGGTAATTAACACAAACTGAATACCGCGACGGTGACGCGACCCATGGAATAGACTAGTGGAGCTGCGAAGTTAATTAGACCTTGTTTCAAACTTCGCGTACATCACGAATAAATCATGTGGTCAATACAGACGAGTTTGCTTTTTCCTCAAAGTTTCAAATTGTCGCTTTTTCTAATTCCACGATTCCCTAAATATTATATAAACCATCTTCAAGTTTTAAATTAATACTTTAGGGTAGTTTTTATGAGAAAATAAAGGCATTTTTAAGGTGGTAAACAATTAAAATTTGAAAGTGCGATTCTGTAAATGCAAAAAGGGCATAAAATGCAAGGGGCAGATTATTTAAGTGATTATTAAATGCTACAAACGAAGAAGAAAACAATACGTATAAAAAGGCAGATCAGAAAATAGATGATGGTGGTAATGAAGAAGAGTTAGAAAGAACTGAAAAGTCTTTCATTGGAGAAAAAATAAATTTATTTAATTGTACTTCTGAGTTCTAGGCCCATTTGTAAAAACAAAAAATCGCACAACAACGTCCTTCATTAGTTTATGTAATAGAAAATGACATAACAATGAATAAACCATGGTAAGCCGTAATAAAAGAACACCTTCATAATTTTAGTTCGTACCTTACGATTCGAAAGAATTCTGAATAACCATCCATTTGATGTAGACACCAGCAACTCTCATTGTGGCAGAATAAGAGGTCTTCCAAATCACAGTTTCGAACAGTCACTCCTTGGAATTATTTAAAAGCAAAAGGAGAATCTCCCCATATTAAGTTTAAAAGCTAAACTGGTCTTACTGGCTTTTAATACTACGTAACTATGTGAAATAACTTATTTCTTATTTTATATAATAAACATGTTTGTCCTCAAGCAAAAATATTTATCATTTGTCTATTTTGTTTTTTCTGATCACTTCTACAATAAAACTAATCATCAAATCTAGAGGCAGTAGGTATATGTCTGTGTCACATAAAATTCAAAGTTTATCAATGTTTACTAACAGCTATAATTGAATAGAATTTGTTTATACATCGGTTGCTGCAAAAGTTTTTACAAACAAGTTCCATGTGTGTCACTGGAAGTTGAGAACATAATTTCAGTAAAATTTGGCATTTTGTGGGTTAGTGATTCTTTTGAACAACTTCAAACTATGATTTTGTACGATTTTCTGTCTGGGTTAACATCGAATGCCTCCATCTAACTATTGGGAAGATAAGACCATCAAATAGCACTGTTTACAACTTGTTTGCAGAATTTCAATATAGCGATAGATTCGAGAAGTAGTAAATTTAAAGCGGCGACATCCCACCAATACTACAGTAGACGTTTAGCATGACAGTAACTGTCAGATTTGTCAGCTGTTGATTTATTCTTTTGGGGATATATTAAAAGTCAAATTTATAACAATTAGAGTTGCAACAATAACTTGTTTATTATTTTATGTTATATAGAAGAGCTTTTTACGATGGATTGGGATTTTATTTGTTGCAAGGAAGACTTTTAATTTATTTCAGAATTTTATTTTATTAAAAAAATAATGTCTAGAATGAATTTTATTTTGTTTTAAAGAATTTACCTCTCATTTTTACTTTGACAACAAACAAGTTTATTAAGAATATTACAAATTGCCTTTTGGTTTAGACATCGCAACATATTATAAACAGATAAAAGAAACGCGTGTTCATACTTCGTTCGCATTCTCAGCACAGCTGATATGCGACTTTCTGACAGTAGACGTTTAGCGGTGACAGTCACTCACTGCTAAACGGCTACTGTCACTCTACTAACCCTCTTTGCCCCGTCTCCGCTTTAAATTTCCTACTTCTCGAATATAAATCTTAGTAAATTTCGTGAAGGTCGTTTTTCAGCAAACACTGATGCAGTAAGAGCAGTGTGACATGTTGTTATATTTAGGCTTCCATAGGAAGCAAAAACACGACATCTTGTGCAAATATTTGGCTTAGTCAAAGCTTACAAACGGTTCAAGCTAAATGAAGCAAAGAAGTGCTTGAAAAATTTAACTGAAGCGAAATTCCGTTTGCAACTTCGAACTGGTAATCTAATTTAGATCTATTCCTACGAATCTGAAAGCAAACAACAATCAGCTGCTTGAGTGTTTCGAGATAAGTCCAAAGCAACAAAAGTTGTTCATTCTCGTAGTTTTTTCAAAACAAAGTTAGCACCGCAGGTCTTTCATAGACTGAAAGATCGAAGGTCTTCTGGATTGGTATACAACTATTTGTTTGCTTGATGAATTAGTAGTAATTATCGATCACATCATAACATTTGTCCTTGGAACTGAAAATGTCTTGATACGTATATCTGGGCATTTATTGTAGTTTCCAAGAAAGACATACATTCCAACAAAAAAGACCAATCTATTACGTTATTTGAAATTTTGTGCAAAAATTTACAACACAGTGTATCTCTTCTTGCACATAAGAATAGAATATAATGGTGAACTAGATATATCTTGAGATATTCCTCTCTCCAGGTAGATTCCATGAATTCTGAACAAAAGGAATTTAAGAAATCTTCCATGAAGGCAAGGCGTTACAGCGATATAACGAATATTAACACAAATTGTTAGATATATGCATAATAAATCCCAGAGACTTAAAAATTCAAAAACATATATTGTTTATATGAGATTTGAAGGTAAGGACTGAGAAAGGACAAAGAAATCCCTAAATCCTTCAATTCTATCTGACTACACTACATTTGCCAGCATTTAATTTGAGCTCAGATAACCTACACTAGTCGACCAAAACACTTTTGTATTGATTGTATTGAAGTTTGATTACATCACTAGAACAGATTTCAGAAAATGTTGATATATTTAGTGTATATGAATTTGATTTTATTTTTCATACTTTATAAACAATTTATTGTTGTATCCTTCGTTTGATATATTGCTGTGATAGTTTCTAACCAAAATAAATTGAATAATTAAATAAAGTTGAAAACAGTAATGAAAATTTAAATACAGTGTAAACTCTATATAACGACACTGAAGGGACTGTGCATTTATGGCGTTATAGAGAGTTGTCGTTAAATTGAGCGAAGAAAAATCAGAATTATAAAAAGAAAAAGTTTATTTCAGACTAATAAAAAACAATCTTATTTGAACGCTATTGCGTATAGTTTGTTATTTTTGTCTGACGTCTTTTGCTCCAGTAATCTTGTTGTATTTTTTTACTTATTTTATTCATATCTTGCGATATTGAGGCATCTTGATGATAAAGGAAGTACTTTTCCAATAATTTAGCTGCTTCCAAAGCTTCATTAATGCTCGGCGAAGGCGAAGGCTCATGCGTCTCATCTTCTTCATCTCCTTGTTCTTGAACCTCAGTTTCTCTCACTGAATCCAAAATTTCTTTGTCTGTGAGTGAAGCCGTTGTAAGCAGGAAGTCGTCTACTTCGATGTAGGTTTGAAGATTATCCGTAAAATTTCCTGCCATGTTGAACTGTTGAATCCCCTCAGTTAATGGAAGGTAATCGTCGCTATCAAACTCAGGTTCTGTTTCCACCTCATCACTCGTAAAATTGGTACAAAGTCCAGCATGTCGAAAAGAGTGCTGTATAGTTGTGGATGTCACATTTTCCCAGGCTTTAGATAAAAAAAAAGAAGTTTTACCCTCAGATTCGACTAGCTCCATCAATAATTTCCTTCTGTAGTGACCCTTGAGGCTTTTAATCACACTCTGGTCCATTGGCTATAAGACACTAGTCGTATTTGGAGGAAGAAATGCCAACTCTATGTTTTGAAGGTTTGATATAAACGGGTGGGCAGGGCAGTTGTCAACAAGAAGTAAAATTTTTCATCCCTTTAATTCTGCATCCCACTTTCGCACTTCTTCCTCAAAAAGTTGACTGGTCATCCAAGCTGATTTATTAGCTTTATACGTCACTGGCAATTTTTTAATGTTCTTAAAACTGCACGGATTTTTCGATTTGCCTATTACCATAAGCTTTTTTTTCTATACCATCCATATTAGGAGCCACAAGCACCGTAATACGTTCCTTGGAGAGCTTTCCTCCCACACACTTTTACCCTTTAAATTTCAGAGTTTTATCTGGAGTCAACTTATAGAAAATTCCTGCTTCATCAGCATTGAAAATGTCACTTGGGGCGTATTTTTCTGTCAATTTTGACCACACTGTATTAATCCAACCATGAGTAACATTTGTATCAACACTTCGTGCTTCTCCACTTATTTTACCATAGTTGATATTATGACGTTGCTTGAATTTTCCGAGCCATCCTTCTGATGCTTTGAAAGAAGTTAAACCAAGTTCTTCAGCAAAATTCTCCGACTTAGCTTTCACGATCGGCCCCGACATAGGCATATTATTCTGGCGCTGTCGGTGAAACCATGATAGTATAGCTTGATCCAAATCTTCGTATTTAGGTTTCTTTAATTTTTTGGAAGATTTCCCCTCGTTTTTTGCTTGGAGAATTTTTTCTTTATTTTTCCATATTGTGGACACGGTAGAGCGACTAAATCCAAAGCGTCTGCCAACATCACTTATCTTCTCTCCCGTTTCTATTGCGCGTATCAGTAAAACTTTTTCGTCAATACACAGTGATTTTCTTTTACTAGCCATGTTTATAGTTTGAAAGTTTGTGAGCAACTAAGAATATAATTTAGTGTACTTTTTCATATATGAATGTGTATCAATGCGACTATTATAATTGGCCTCAAGTACTGTCGCATTACCGAAGGCTGGATCCGAATTGAAATGTAAACATTTGATAAAATTTGCTTGAACTGAAGTTCTTTGTTCGATCAATGAAAAAACCACTTGCCCGAGCATTACGAGTTTATATTAGTAACGTGTTTATTTAGTGGTTATCGCAACTTAAAAGGTACTTTTTATTATTAATTGTTGTCGTTATTGAGAGTGGGTGTAATGCTATATAGAGTGTATCATTGTATGGAAGGCAAGCTAAACCAATCAAAGCCAAGTGATTTCGACGCTTTAGGGAGTTTGTCGTTAAATCGTGTAACGTTACATGGAGTTTACACTGTATATGGCGCCAATTTTGAATATCAGAGTAGACAGCAATATGAATATTGTATTTTTTTTGTTGTCTTGTTTGTTTTATTAGCGTATGACCAGCTAATAAATAAAAAATTTATAATTGCGTTTCTATAAAGTTATATTCCTAAATTGTATTCTTTTAAGCATTTACACATCGACATTTCGTATATAATCATGTCTGTATACATGCAACTCAAGGTCATATTTTTGAAATCGAATTATTACGTGTAAATAACATTTAATAGCTAATTTACAAAAAAATATTTTTAACACATTATCATCTGGTCAAGTGACATAGTCCCGTACATTTGGTCATGAATATTGTCCCTCTTAGGGGCATTAGTACACATCGCTCGCGGGATGATTGCATCGGCTGCTGGGAGCACCCAGTACCCGCCAGTTATTGATGCCCGGCAACTAGCGGGAATCACATCATGAATGCCAAATTTCCCCTGTGGGCTATAGCTCTGATGGACTGCGGATTCGGTGCTATATTGTTCCAATGTGCCCCTACCTACACCACTAAAATACCATCATATCGCAATAAAAAGATACCATTAACGGAAGCACATTTTTCAATTCGAATTTATCACGATCTTCTAAGCTATTATTAGCATCGCGGAGCACGCAACCGAACACTTTCAAAATATATTTTCTTGTAGATTTCTCAACATGCTAAAATATATATTAACGACATCTATATGTTAATATCAAATATAATACTTACCATTTAGATAGATACCTACAAAGGAAAATAATTCTGTACACTGAAGATAAATTGCGCTCTCTACTGATGGGGAGGGAAACTCGTTGAGGCGGACGGCCAAGAATTGATTTTTTAATCCTTTCTAGGTCGATAGTGAAAATATTAAAGAAATTTTTCAATTACATTTAAAAATATTTGATACGATATCTGTGATCTTTTAGCATAATATCGTTTATACAAAAACTATATACAATATAATAACAAACTTTATTTTTCTACATAATCTCCTTTTATTCCAATACATTTCGTCCATCTGCGTTCAAGCTTTCTTATTCCGTCTCGAAAATTATTTTCTTCTAACCCTGCAAAATAATCATCCACTGTTAAAGTTCCTTCTTCATTTGTGCATAATTTTTTACCGCCGAAATTTTTTTTTAACTTGGGGAAGTATATAACTTTCATATACTCCCCAAATTAAAAGATTTAAAAGATGATGCGAAGTCTGGCGACTATGGGGATGCCGTACTAATTCTAATCTTAATTCTTCAATTTTTTTTGTGCAGCAACCGTACTGAAATACACAGGTGCATTATCATGGTGAACGACTACTTTTTTCTTAGTAATTCCTGGATGCTTTTCAGCTGTCTTCAAAGGATTTAGAAGTTTTGTGTAATTTTTGCCGTTTACTGTCGAAGCCGTTTTAAAGATAATCTGTCAACAATCTTCCTCTTTGTTATATCCTGAGTGTATAAACTTTGGTAGTTGGTAAGATTAGTTTCTAGGGGATTTGAAGGGGTACACAAAAGGGTGTGGTACACACTGTTTAGAAATGTATTTAAGAATAAAGATGTCAATGTAAGCTTGTTGTGAATATAAGTTCGAAAACCTACAACCGCCTTTTATTTATTATACCTCCTGCCTTTACAAATACAACAGTGGCAACGAGGATTGTAACATTGAACCCAATACGAAAGTGTTACGGAGGAGAAGTAAAAATACAATACAACAAAATTACATACATACACGCGCAAAAATAATGGCGGGAACTACATCAACTACAACGGTATTTTCAATTGAAATGTTTGATCATACAAAAACAAGATTTGACCGATGGCTGGAACGATTGAAGAGTGCCTATACAGTGTTTAATATTCAAGAGGAGGTAAAAAAAGCGTACCTACTACACTACATTGGACCCGAGACGTAAGACGTTGTTTGTGATAAAACAGCACCTCAGAAACCTGCGGAATATACATACAAAAACCTAGTCGATTTGATGAAGCAGCATTATAATCCAGAGCCCTTGGAAATAGCCGAATACTTCAAGTTCCACATGCGGAAACAGCAAGATGGTGAAACTGTAAACAACTTTATCACAGCACTTCGAAAACTGGCAATATACTGCACGTTTGGTACATACCTTAATACAGCATTACGAAATCAATTAGTGTTTGGTCTCAGGTCAGTTAATATACAAAGTAGATTATTAGAATGTAAGGATTTAACATTAGAAAAAGCGTTAAGTACAGCTATGGGCATGGAAATGTCAGCCAAAAGTACAGCTGAATTAAAGAGTGAAAATATACATACAATATACACTCACGTAAACAAGAAACGACAGGACCATGTTAGTAGCAATAATACATACAAAAATTATAAACTAAATATTGTAAAGAATAAAGATGTCAATGTAAGCTTGTTGTGAATATAAGTTCGAAAACTTACAACCGCCTTTTATTTATTATAACTACTGCCTTTACAAATACAACACTCTTACATTAAAAAATACTGATGCCATCATCTTTCCCGACGATAAAACTGTTTTGGACTTCTTTGGAGTTGATTTTCCATGTTTAGTCCGCATTTTCAATTGTCGTTTAGACGCCGGTGTATAATAATGAACCCATATTTCGTCACAAGTAACAGATCGACGCAAAAAATCTGTTGTGTTGCGCAAAACAGATTTTGAACAGGTCATGAACACAACTCTTAGAAGTGACACAGTTATTTCAACAATTTCAGGAACTTTAACGCGACCATCATCCCCAATCAAACGTTAAGTGTTATCCAGTGTGAAGCCCTTGGCTAATCCCTGTTAAAATTTTGGCCATAAAACGCTAAGTTCGTTTCTAGTCAAAACGTTCAGGTCATGTACGCTTGGCGATGAATTCCGCTTTGATTAACTATTTGAGCTTGCAGAAATCTGATAACTTCGCGCATCTCACCCTTGGAACATTCTGCTATTGCACACGTCATATTTGTTGACTTTCCGGGAGTTCAATTGAGTCTTGAACACAATGCGAACTTTGTCTAACAGCCCCTTTAATATCGAACCCCTTTCATATATTGTAACAGGGACGATTTTTAATATGTTACTTGTTTTATATATCCTACCTTTTTTGACAGAAAATTTTAATGAAGTAAAAAGAAAAATTTCTGTTTATTTTTTGAATATAAATTAATATATTGGATGCCTACTAAACTTCATAACACGTATGTTTTGTTCTTTCAATTATAAACTACTGTTTTAAGAAATAATAAACTGAATTTCGAAATTTCACATTGAAGAAACATGTGGTTAGCTCACAGAGAATATTAATAACAAAAAAAAACATCTAGGTTATCTTTAAAATTTAATTTACAATAAATTCAATAACAAAATTTCAAGCTGGGAATAGGTTAACAATTAATAAATGAAAAAACATATATATTCAAGTAAAATAATTTTTACAGGAGTAGGTTATACAATTAGCAAACTAATTTGAAACATACATGAGACATACATACTCATGTATATTTCAAATTATTTTGTTATATATATTGTTATATACGCATTCGGTTCGTCCGACAAGTAGTGAAGACACTATAATATAGTTTCTATGGATATGGTTATTACCGTCTATGGAAACACGTTGCTAGTTCTGCAGTTATTATGTAGACGTGCTGAATATTATTTTACGCTCTGTCTTAATAATTTCTGTGAGATAGCAAGGTTATTATTTTTTATTGAATGTATCTCTTCTCCATCAGGGGCGTACCGATGATCTTGTAGAAAGGTGAAATACGTATCTACGTCTCTGGAGAGGATACATTCACAAATACATGAACTTGTATTGTGTTCTTTACACTCAATTTTTAATAATATTTTATATTATTAAAAATGCATTTGTATTATACAATTCACAGTTGAAAAGATAGGAATCAAACCATACGTATATTTTCAGGTATATATTAGTATATATCTAGAGAGGATGTGATACATATCCACGACACGATACACGAAAACGCTGAAAAGCGTGAAAATACACTACGCTTTCTCTGGCTTGTAATTTACGCCTGCGAAATCAAAACTGCAATTTGAATTAAATAGCATTGATATTGAATTGTAATAAAGCAATAAAATAGAACTCATCTAATTATTCAAGTCGCTCCAGTGTTAGCCGCGAAAAAAACATAGTAATAATGGAATATCGGAACACAACCCAAATCCAACATTATGTCATTAGCTAACTAAATTAATCTTTGTGATATTCGCTATTTAAAGACGTTGGTGCCAAGGTGTAGCGTCGGCTCTTCGATATTCGATGGCGGCTTATATCCAATATGCACCAATCCACGATCTCCATGGGTGAGTTGACAAGAAGGGTTCGTACCACTGATGTCGGCCAAAATTGATCCTTTCTACCTGACTTGGAATTCAGTATCACCTGATGTCAGGTACCTTCCTCAATGTTCTGAATTAGGCACTCTATTCCGCAAATGGTTTTGATGTGCCTATGTTAGCTTCATTAACATAAGATGCCTTGGATTTCTGTAAAACACAAGCAGAGTCGTTTGCACGTGGGAAAACAGAGTTAATCTTAGGATTTGATTTGAATTGACTGTTGGTGTCGGTATACTGTAATCAATTCAAATGCATAACATTATTCTTCCTAAAATGTATAATAACGTTGATCAACACAAGGGCTTTCAAAGGAAATCTCATTGGTTACGTCATCTGTATCTAAGAAGTATATGAACGATTGTTGGAAGTTAGTTTTAAGGGAGGTGTTGATTTTTCTTTTAGGTAAGCTCTTTATTGAGTGCACCTGATTCTCATTTGAACCCAAGTATGCCTACCCATTTTATTTGATTTATTTGAATTATATTTCAACAAGCATTTGGGCACGAATTTTGAAGCGAAGTTACTTTGGAAAGTCAATGTGAAAAGGATAAGAAAAGGGAATGGTTTTAAATATAAAAAAATGTACCATTTTGAGAATTTTTTCCGATATTATGGATCACCGGAAGGGGTCTAGCGACTTTATCTTTTTTCTATTCGAAATCATTTAGCAAAGTCAAATATATAGTTTGAGTCCGAAGTTTTGGTCCGCTTAAAATAGGTCTGCGTTTTTACCAACTTTGGTGGTCGCTGGAGGGTAAACTATGAGTTTTATCGCAATTTAAACGGCAGGATCGTCTTTAGGAGGCAAAAATACATATTGCTATGAATAGTGGTTTGAAGATTTGTTACACCACCATCCACAACTAGTTTTCCCAACTAGATTTTCTCAGCCGGTGAATTTTCAAATCTGAGACCTCTAACTTCTCGGGTTCCACTTAGGAAAGACGTGTAAAAATTAATGGAGACTCACGAAGAAAGTGCTTAAACAAATTTAATTATCAAGACAACGAGAATTTATCTCTTAAAATATCGGGACTTAAATATGAATATAACATCAACTATTAACACTTTCAATAAATCAACCCGAACTAATAATATATATGTATATATATATATATATATATATATATATATATTATATATATATCGAAGAAAACAACCTTCTCGTTTTACAGCTTAAAGTCGTCTCCCCGAATTTAACTCCGGCCTCTCTATCAAAATTCGCACTGGATAACCGGTTTTCCCTCTAGTTACACCCCGCAAAATGACAAATATTCAATGCAAAATTTATAAACATTTTCAATATACAGTCCTTTCCCAAATAAATGTACATTTTTAAATATTCAAATATATCACGTAATTGTCAGTATTTTTCTTATGAAAAATCCATAGCAATATGTATACCAAATTAGAAAGAAATCGATTTTTTTTGGAAATTCGAACTAAATGCAAACTTTGAAAATTGTCTATTCTTTGTCGGTTTATAGAACATGTCAAGGGGTCTAGCGATTTTGTCTTTTTTCTATTCGAAATCATTTAAGAAAGTCAAATATTTGGTGTGAGTCCGAAATTATGGTTAGCTTAAAATACGTCTGCATTTTTGCCAACTTTGTTGGTCCCTGGAGGGTAAACTATGAGTTTTACCCCAATTTAAATGACAAGATCGTGTTTAGGAGGCAAATTTACATAAGTGTACCGAATTAGAAAGAAATCGATGTTTTTTTTTAAATTCGAACTAAGGAAATTTTCGAAATTTTTTGGAAATTTTCGATTCTCGGTCGGTTGTGAACATGTCAAATCATAGTGTCGAATATATTATATACAAATTCGTCTGCGTAGAAAACGAATTCGTCGTTAATCTTCACGAAGCTGTGCAATGTTGAGACATACGAACATTTAAAGATTAAAGTTTTAAATAATTCTAAATATGTGGCGCCATCTTCTAGAGGAACGCTGAACTACTAGCACGGACCAAGACATTGGTTTCGAACTGAAATTGTGCCTTGCTGCAGTTTGGACATTGATGGCTAGATGGCGCCAGCGTCGAATCTGTAAATTAATTTTTAAATATTATTTAATTATATTTTGGTAATTGAATAGTATTTTTCGCAAATTGAATAACAGTTATAATAATTGATTTTTATAATATATTTCTAAAGGTGTAATGTGGTATAAATCCAATATTTTAAAAAATCGAATAAATTTTGAATTTCGAAAAAACGGGATTTCTCCTACGTCAAATTGAAGCTGGATTCGTGTAGATTAAGAATGTGTATAGTTTGTTGGGCCTAAGACTTACAGCAATCGAGAAAATGAGCTCGGAATGGGAAATATGTTGGAAAATAGTACTATTTTGAAAATTCTTTCTGACATTGTGTATCAGAATATCGAAAATTCCCGCAAGGGGTCTAGCGATTTTGTCTTATTTCTATTCGAAATCATTTAAGAAAGTCAAATATTTAGTGTGAGTCCGAAGTTATGGTTCCCTTAAAATACGTCTGCATTTTTGCCAACTTTGGAGGTCCCTGGAGGGTAAACTATGAGTTTTACCCCAATTTAAATGACACGATCGTGTTTAGGACGCAAATTTACAAAGTGTACCGAATTAGATAGAAATCGATGTTTTTTTTAAAATTCGTACTGAGGTTAACCCCTTTGGAAATTTTCGATTCTTGGTCGGTTGTGAACATGTCAAATCATAGTGTCGAATATTTTATATACTAATTCGACTGCGTAGAAAACGAATCCGTTGTTAATTTTCACGAAGCTGTGCAATATTGAGACATACGAACATTTAAAGATTAAAATTTTAAAAAATTCTATTTATGTGGCGCCATCTTCTAGAGGAACGCTGAACTACTAGCACGAACCAGGACATTGGTTTCGAACTGAAATTGTGCCGTGCTGCAATTTGGGCATTGATGGCTAGATGGCGCCACAGTCGAATCTGTAAATTAATTTTTAAATATTATTTAATTATATTCTGGTAATTGAATAGTATTTTTCGCAAATTAATAACAGTTATAATAATTGATTGTTATAATATATTTTTAAAGGTGTAATGTGGTATAAATCCAATATTTAAAAAATCGAATAAATTTTGAATTTCGATAAAACAGGATTTCTCCTACGTCAAATTGAAGCTGGATTCGTGTAGATTAAGAATATGTATAGTTTGTTGGGCCTAAAACATACAGCAATCGAGAAAATAAGCTCGGAATGGGAAATATGTGAGAAAATAGTACTATTTTGAAAATTCTTTCTGACATTGTGTATCAGAATATCGAAAATCCCCGCAAGGGGTCTAGCGATTTTGTCTTTTTTCTATACGAAATCATTTAAGAAAGTCAAATATTCAGTGTGAGTCCGAAGTTATGGTTCCCTTAAGATACGTCTGTATTTTTGCCAACTTTTGAGGTCCCTGGAGGGTAAACTATGAGCTTTACCGCAATTTAAATGACAGGATCGTGTTTAGGAGGCAAAATTACGTAAGTGTAGGGAATTAGAAAGAAATCGATGTTTTTTTTAAAATTCGAACTAAGGTTAACCCCTTTGGAAATTTTCGATTCTCGGTCGGTTGTGAACATGTCAAATTATAGTGTCGAATATTTTATATACTAATTCGACTGCGTAGAAAACGAATCCGTCGTTAATTTTCACGAAGCTGTGCAATATTGAGACATACGAACATTTAAAGATTAAAATTTTAAATAATTCGAAATATGTGGCGCCCTCTTCTAGAGGAACGCTGAACTACTAGCACGGACCAAGACATTGGTTTCGAACTGAAATTGTGCCTTGCTGCAGTTTGGACATTGATGGCTAGATGGCGCCACAGTCGAATCTGTAAATTAATTTTTAAATATTATTTAATTATATTCTGGTAATTGAATAGTATTTTTCGCAAATTGAATAACAGTTATAATAATTGATTTTTATAATATATTTTTAAAGGTGTAATGTGGTATAAATCCAATATTTAAAAAATCGAATAAATTTTAAATTTCGAAAAAATGGGATTTCTCGTACGTCAAATTGAAGCTGGATTCGTGTAGATTAAGAATGTGTATAGTTTGTTGGGCCTAAGACTTCAGCAATCGAGAAAATGAGCTCGGAATGGGAAATATGTGAGAAAATAGTACCATTTTGAAAATTCTTTCTGACATTGTGTATCAGAATATCGAAAATCCCCGCAAGGGGTCTAGCGATTTTGTCTTATTTCTATTCGAAATCATTTAAGAAAGTCAAATATTTGGTGTGAGTCCGAAGTTATGGTTCCCTTAAAATACGTCTGCATTTTTGCCAACTTTGGAGGTCCCTGGAGGGTAAACTATGAGTTTTACCCCAATTTAAATGACAGGATCGTGTTTAGGACGCAAATTTACAAAGTGTACCGAATTAGATAGAAATCGATGTTTTTTTTAAAATTCGTACTGAGGTTAACCCCTTTGGAAATTTTCGATTCTTGGTCGGTTGTGAACATGTCAAATCATAGTGTCGAATATTTTATATACTAATTCGACTGCGTAGAAAACGAATCCGTCGTTAATTTTCACGAAGCTGTGCAATATGGAGACATACGAACATTTAAAGATTAAAATTTTAAATAATTCGAAATATGTGGCGCCATCTTCTAGAAGAATGCTGAACTACTAGCACGGACCAAGACATTGGTTTCGAATTGAAATTGTGCCTTGCTGCAGTTTGAACATTGAATCTGTAAATTAATTTTTAAACATTATTTAATTATATTCTATTCGAAATTATTTAGGAGAGTCAAATATATAGTCTGAGTCCTAAGTTATGGTCCGCTTAAAATAGGTCTGCATTCTTGCCTACTTTGGTGAGCGCTGGAGGGTAAACTACGAGTTTGACCGCAGTTTAAATGGCAGGATCGTCTTTAGGAGGCACAAGTCCATAAGTATTCCAAATTAGAAGAGAATCGACTTTTTTTTAAATTCGAACTAATTTAAAGCCATAAATACGGCTTTAAATTTAGAATACATATTTGGTAATATCAAAAATTTGATCAAGTTACATTCCAATTTTGCGTATTATCCGGAAATGTCAAAATAATTAATAAAATTTATTATTTAAATGCTTCTCAGCAATTATTACCATTAATTAAAGTTATTCTCACGTTGTGGCAGCTAAAATGTTATAGAATTGGAAAAATTAATGAAATATATTACATTTAATAACTACGTTAAAAAACAAACCAAAAATTTTACGAAAATGGCACTCCAGCTACAAGAGTGAAAACATTAAATCAATACAATAAGGAAGATGCATTAACTTTATGGGCTCTGAAATTAATAGACGAAAATTCAAAATTGTCTGCCTAAAATAAATGCAAAAATTGGTGTTGGTTTGTTGACAAAAACTACAAGGAAAATAAGATACATTCCTACAAACCGAAGCTTATTCATACTAGATCATTAAGATCATGAGTTTGTTTGTAGATAATTATGTGCCAATGTCATAAAATTTTCTTGACAAAATTAAACAACTAGCAAAATTCATTTCTTTAATTCTAAAAAATTCTTTATGAAACGGAATATCCGTAAACATTCTGGAAATCGCCCGCGCCTAACAAAATCGAAAAACTAACGAAACCAATTTTTTTAGTCTTAATAAAATATCTAAGAAACCTTTTAGTTATAATTAAGATAAAAAAAAATAATGGATTTTATCAAAGTGCCTGGGTACGATGGATATCTTTCTTGAAGAACTAACGTGTTATCAAATGTAATGTACCTGTCTATCTAATGATTCTATTGTTAATTACACACTACAGGTTTGTTTAATGCTCAACTTATTACTGATTTCAATGAAACTTTGCAGTTAGGAGTTTAAAGGAATAGGACAGATCTTCACAGTATCTGAACACATAATTAAGTAATAAAAAAGAAGATAATTTATAAACAAGATATACTGTGTCGAAAGCCTTTCTAAAATCGATATAAATTCCACCAGTCTTTTGACAGTTGTCAGAAAACTCAATTAGAATAATGAATTGGTTACTGTAAATCTATTGCCAATGAAACCATGCAGATGGACAGACAGGTGTGAGAGTTGATTTAACTGTATTACCTTTAGGACTATGTGAAGCAAAAAGCATATAAAGTATGTGAGAATAATAACTATGGAACAAATTTAGCAAATTTAAAAGCAAAAATAGACGAAAAAGAATATATAAAAATAGAAGATAAAGACATACGAACATTAAGAAGTTTAAGAAGGAGTGGATGATTCCTACATTGAATATTTTTGTCGAATTAAAATCAATAATTGGTTTTGTATGTGTAATGTATAAGACAAATTTAATCGTGATTTCTGTTTTTCAATAAAGGACACCTAAAACAAAAGATTCAGAACAAAATATTTGGTAAGGGTACAATTACCTGGTACCGAAAGTCGAGTAAATTTTTAAAGATGGTATATTAAAAGAAGATGTAAGATGTGTGCTTTATTGGTATTTAACGTACTGTAATGACTCATTCGATGACGCGAGGCGCGTCATCGCTCTGGACGGTTTCGCGACAGATTTGGAGCATTCTAGACCAAACGTTCCCATTGATATATAAGCCGTCGAGGAAGGGATGTAGACACTCGATACCCAAGTCTCGCGAAGTATACATAAATATAGTTACATAAAAATAAAATACATAAATGTACTTATTGTTGTTAATAGTTAGTTTAAATATTAATATAGTGTGTGTGTCTAAAGTTATTGTTAGTTTTATTTAAGAACCCGAAAGACAAACTTTACAGTACGATATATTATCTTTAATAGAAAAATTACGTAACGATCGACAACAGAACGAAACTTAAAGCAAGACGAACAATAACAAAGATATTCTTTTTGTTATTGTGAGATCAGCTTTAAGATGTCTCTGAAAGTATTTATGATATATTAAATCGCACAGTGGCATACAATTTTTTTTAAATATCTTAGTCATTCTATTTCTCGCTTATGAGAGGGAATTTCGGGAAAATATTTTGGGTATATATTCTATATAATTTAATATTTTCATTTTTAATACATTTTCTTTTTACTTTAACGATACCCGGTATATAATGAAACAGATATGCAAAATACATATCCGTAACTGTAAACATGGACAAACACCTCGTATTTTTAGCATTTACTTCTGTTCAATACATATGTTTCAGCCATCTAGGCCTCATCGGTTGAACTAGTGAAGCAATGTGTATACAAGTTAATACAGATCTGTTAAACAACGGATCTGTATCTGTATCTACATTTACGCTAAAATCGTCTCCAAGCCATAACCAGTTTCGTTCTATCAGGCGACACCAATTTAATCAGTGACATCTGACGGAAGAAAGCGACTAGGCCAGAAAAGGCGATCTTCCGCTCGAATAGCAAGGCTATTACGAAAAAAAGCGGAAAAATACGTATATTGGTGCTGTCCATTAACACGCGCCAGATGGCGGTAAATATACAAAAAAGGGGATATTTATCAATACGTTTTTGCCGTATTACGCAGTTGTTATATAATGAAACAGATATGCAAAATACATATCCGTAACTGTAAACATGGACAAACACCTCGTATTTTTAGCATTTACTTCTGTTCAATACATATGTTTCAGCGGAAGATCGCCTTTTCTGGCCTAGTCGCTTTCTTCCGTCAGATGTCACTGATTAAATTGGTGTCGCCTGATAGAACGAAACTGGTTATGGCTTGGAGACGATTTTAGCGTAAATGTAGATACAGATACAGATCCGTTGTTTAACAGATCTGTATTAACTTGTATACACATTGCTTCACTAGTTCAACCGATGAGGCCTAGATGGCTGAAACATATGTATTGAACAGAAGTAAATGCTAAAAATACGAGGTGTTTGTCCATGTTTACAGTTACGGATATGTATTTTGCATATCTGTTTCATTATATAACAACTGCGTAATACGGCAAAAACGTATTGATAAATATCCCCTTTTTTGTATATTTACCGCCATCTGGCGCGTGTTAATGGACAGCACCAATATACGTATTTTTCCGCTTTTTTTCGTAATAGCCTTGCTATTCGAGCGGAAGATCGCCTTTTCTGGCCTAGTCGCTTTCTTCCGTCAGATGTCACTGATTAAATTGGTGTCGCCTGATAGAACGAAACTGGTTATGGCTTGGAGACGATTTTAGCGTAAATGTAGATACAGATACAGATCCGTTGTTTAACAGATCTGTATTAACTTGTATACACATTGCTTCACTAGTTCAACCGATGAGGCCTAGATGGCTGAAACATATGTATTGAACAGAAGTAAATGCTAAAAATACGAGGTGTTTGTCCATGTTTACAGTTACGGATATGTGTTTTGCATATCTGTTTCATTATATAACAACTGCGTAATACGGCAAAAACGTATTGATAAATATCCCCTTTTTTGTATAGATACCCGGTATGTAAAAACACATCATTATTTTTAAATAAATATAACAAATTTATAAAAAAATATTTTCAGTACATTATCGCGTGGTTAAGTGACATAGTCGCGTACATTTCGTCATGAATATTGTCCCTCCTAAGGGCATTAGCACATATCGCTCGCAGGATGATTGCCCGACAACTAGCTCGAATCACCAAATTTCCCCTATGGGCTATGGATCTGATGGACTGCGGATTCGGGGCTATATTAGTTCACAGTGCCTCTACCTACAGCTTTAAAATACCGTCATATTGCAATAAAAAAATACCATTAACACAAGCAAATTTTTCGATTCGAATATATTACGATCTTTTGCGGTTATTGTTAGAATTCTTATAAGCAAATAATTTAATAAATAAATAATCTTGCAATGTTAAAATGTATATTAAAAGCATTTATATCTTAAATAACCACTATTTAGATAGATATCTACGAAGGAAAAAGTAATTCTGTATTCTCAATATAAATTACGCTCTCTACTGCTAGAGAGTAGAAGTCGCTGATAGGTCCGCCCAAGAATTGATTTTTGTATCCTCTGTACGTCGATAGTCGAAATATTAAAGAAAATTTTCAATTAAATTTGAAGTTATTTAACTAATGATATGAATAATTTTCTACTCCGCACGATTTTTTAACATAAATCATTTCTAACAAATACAATAATATATATATACTGTTTGATTAAAGAAAACGGTATATGAAAAGTAATATTGCGTATATTAAAACTAATAATTAAGTATATCTATCAGGTGATTATTGAAACGTTTAAACGTTTTAAAACTATACCATTTTTAAGAGATGATCAAACTCTATTAATCTTGGATAAAATTGTCATGTTGGAAATTTTATAATATAAGACCAGGTGTAATCCCAATAAGCCTGCATAATTAATTAGAGAACTTATAGCTTACTAAAAGATATACGCAGAAACGTAGAAAGTAATATTATGAGAGACTGAAGTATATTAAGGAAACGTCATCTAAATAAATAGATACTTCACTGTCAAGTATAAGGAAGAATTGGCTAAGAACTTTTACTTTGAAACCATTATCTTCCTTGTGCATAGCTTTCACAAAGTTTTTCGTTAATCGAAGTTTCATATGGAAAGGTCGCAAAAATACCTTTTTTGGGTTGATACATATTTTATATTTGAATTACCTAGTTCAAAAGAAGTTCTAAGTGGCTAATCTTTTGCAATGAAATATTCTTTTCTTGCTTGACTCTCTCATAGACACAAAAAACAACAATACTTAAACCAACTTTGATGCCTTAGCAATATTTAAATCACTTTTAAATCGCCACAAATATCCCAATATCCAGATCTATTAAATGTTCATATTTAGCTTGATCTAGTATGGTAGCTAAGTTACACCTAGTTTCTTTCATCGTCACTGAATAAGCTAAAAGACTAGATGTTTTTTTGTTCCCGTTATGAAGCAAGACTGCTTGTAGGCTGTATATCGACGAATCTATGGAAATACGTCACACGGCGTTCCATATTAAATTTATTCATTAATCCATGAATATTTTATTTTATAAAAACTTGAAAATGTAATATTCCATTTCCGGTAAAGTGAAACTTGTATTTTTATCTAACAGGTTCCACTGTTAAAGTCTGAAACCAAGAAGTTCAGATTTTTGTTTGGACTTGTTCTGAGTAATTAAGTGTAGTTCACCGGTAGCTGGTAAATATGTAAAACTACTACATATATGCTTTCTCTGTCGTGCTCCAACAGTATTATCACTATCCACATCATAATCACTAACACTTTCAGCAAAAGGTCGCCACATGTTCGTTAAGTAAAGAGAGAAAAATCAAATATGTATACAGCAGTAAAGATTAACAATAAATGATAAATAGACTCAATATTAGATGTAATATATACCAACTCTCCTAACTATATTTACTTAAATTTTGTTTAATAAATAGGTATATGCACTTATTTCATCTAAATTGTAATTTAATGACTATGTAACTATATACAGCCTGGCCCAAAATGACCGAAGGGGTTTGAGTTCATTATAACTTCTTATTTAAGACATAATTATTAAAGTTTTTTTATTTTAAATACAGTATATTAATAGTGAATATTTTTAATTTAATTATGAAAAATTATATCTCGCAAGTGGTGGCCATTTTCTGCTTCGCATATTCGTGCTCTTTCCATAACCTTTTGCAAAACTTCAGGTGTTATGTTGTTGATTTCGTCGCGTATATTATTTTTTAATTGCTGTATGGTTCGAGGCTTATTAATATAGACTTTTCCTTTCAAATAATCCCAAAGGAAACAGTCTGAAGCGGTTAAATCCGATGAACTCGGAGGCCAATTAAAATCGCTTTTACGGGAAATAATTCATTCACCAAAGATGTCGCGTAAAAGAGCCATTGTGTCCCTCGCAGTTTGCGCTGTGGCTCCATCCTGTTGGAACCATACTTGCGGATGGTTTTCCACGGTTGGCCATAAAAAATTTTGCAACATTGTCCGATATCTAATACCAGTGATGGATACGGCGACACCGTGTTCATTTTCAAAAAAATATGGGCGAATTATCCTTTCCGACGAAACACCGCACCAAACGGTACACTTAAGTGGGTGTAATTCTCGCTGTTGAACTACTCTTGGATTTTCCGTAGCCCACATCCTGCAGTTTTGCCTATTAACGAACCCATTTAATTGGAAATGGGCTTCGTCGCTCATAATTAATTATGAATAAAATCATGATTTTCTTCTGCTTTTTGACGAAAATAAATTGCATAATCCAGTCGTTGCTGGTAA
Organism: Melolontha melolontha; assembly: GCA_935421215.2. Taxonomy (NCBI): domain Eukaryota; kingdom Metazoa; phylum Arthropoda; class Insecta; order Coleoptera; family Scarabaeidae; genus Melolontha; species Melolontha melolontha. Next base: position 39,418,109 of record OW285244.1, on the reverse strand, counting down.
TCTGTCGGTTTCAATTGTTGGACAAGCTGAATTTTGTATGGAAACATTCTTATTGTATACAAAATTCTCTGCAGCGACCCTCTTGAGAGGCCAAGTTGTGTCGAACGTCTCCTGGTTGATATTTCTCCATCTTCCCGACTACTCTCCTGTACCCGTTCAATATTGTCATCCGTGTGCACCGTTCGTCGTCTGCCGGCACCAGGAAGGTTCCTTACTGCCCCTTGTTCTCGAAAATTTGCAACCAGACGGTTTATTGTTGACTCTGAGGGTCCAACCCGCACATTAAAATAACGACGATATGCACGCTGAGTCAAAACAATGGATCGTTGATATGAGAAATAAAGTTCAACGATTTTGGCACGTTGTTCAATTGTGTACTGTTTCATTTTAAATTCCCCAAGTCTTCTTTACAAAATACTGAAAACAAAAAAAAAATTATAATAAAAAAGTTATAAGGAATTAAAACCCCTTCGGTCATTTTGGGCCAGCCTGTATAATAACTATATATTTAAATTAACAACTGTTGGTACTTATATTATTATTAAATTTTATTTCATCATAACTATATATTTAAATTAACAACTGTTGGTACTTATATTATTATTAAATTTTATTTCATCTAAACTGCAGTAATTACAATTTACTTAAATTTTGTCATTACGGACCTCAGCAGTTTGTTTGCGTAAAAGATAATCGTATTGAGCGGCCAGGTAGTTATTGCCGCAGGTGGTGAAATAAAAGTATTAGAGCCGTTCAAAGTTATATTCTTATAAATAATAACCTATACATTTTCATTCAATATCAAAGATAAATTTAAAAAATAAACAGTAATTAATCAAAGTATTCATAATATTTTGTTATCGGATAACAACTATAAAGAGAAGATGGCTATTATTTTTGACTGATGCGGTGGCTTATATGTTAAAAATATGGAAGAATATGGCAGTAATTACAATTTACTTAAATTTTGTCATTACGGACCTCAGCAGTTTGTTTGCTTAAAAGATAATCGTATTGAGCGGCCAGGTAGTTATTGCCGCAGGTGGTGAAATAAAAGCATTAGAGCCGTTCAAAGTTATATTATTATAATTTGAAATAACCTATACATTTTCATTCAATATCAAAGATAAATTTAAAAAATAAACAGTTAGAAATAGATATTAAAGTTGTGTGGTTTCGACTTGAGGAGGACGGACGTTACACGCCCAAGAAAGAAAGATTTTAAAAATTTAAACAAAACTGTTAGACACTTTAATTCAGCTTTTTTAAATTTTTGATTATGTAAGAAATATTTAAAGCTCGTGGAATTTATTCAGCTATTAGAAATAAATTTGAATAATGCAAATATGAATGTAGGTTGTATAACTGCAACAGTTTAGCTCGAAGCCATGTGTTTGTTCGAGAGTTGTGGTCGTTGAGGAATGCTTTTCATCTGAACTTGAGGCATAGTTCGCGGATGCCACGCAGTGCACGGAATGTCATATACTGGTACAAACGCCCAACACCCCTATATCCGTGCTTTATGTCTGTACTAAACTTTGTACTCTCAGAAAAGTAGATATTGTCATCCAGTCCATTGCAAACTTCATCGAAAACTCAGTTTCGCGGTCTACTACAGCCTGTTACTATCTAAATCCGGACTGCCTCTCTTGTCACAATCAATTTTTTCAAAAGTGCGAAAACCAAGACGGATATTGCGTACCTTTACTTTAGTATAATATGTTAATTATTTAATTTCCTCACAAATCGTTATTGTACAACACATCTTATTAATAATAAAGTACACGATTATAAATGCGAAAGTAAAGTGTAAAATCTAGGGATATTTAAGTTTTTACTATACAGTATGTTACGAGTGGTCGTTTTTATATTCCCAGACTAAATATTTTTCAATTTTAATATAATTTTTCATTATAGTGTTTTATTATTATACATGCCTTGGTAACGACTTTGACAATTTACAAAACAATTGGAGCAGTATTAGTTCTAATATCTGTTAATTTGTATGGTCACGTATCAAAATGCACAAACTTGAATGTCGAGCAGTTATAAAATTCTTGACAAAACAAGGAAAATCTCCAAAAATTATTTGTGAAGAAATGTTATCTGTATAGATACGGGGATGATTGTCCTTCAATGTCGACTATTTGCGAATGGTCAAAATTGTTTAAAAACAGCCGAGAATCACTGGATGACGATCCCCGTCCAGGTCAACCTGTTGACGTGATCACCTTCTTATTGAAAAAAACAAGTGTCACGTATCAAAATGCACAAACTTGAATGTCGAGCAGTTATAAAATTCTTGACAAAACAAGGAAAATCTCCAAAAATTATTTGTGAAGAAATGTTATCTGTATACGGGGATGCTTGTCCTTCAATGTCGACTATTTGCGAATGGTCAAAATTGTTTAAAAACAGCCGAGAATCACTGGATGACGATCCAATTTAACGATCCGATTTAATTTGTATTGTCACGTATCAAAATGCACAAACTTGAATGTCGAGCAGTTATAAAATTCTTGACAAAACAAGGAAAATCTCCAAAAATTATTTGTGAAGAAATGTTATCTGTATACGGGGATGATTGTCCTTCAATGTCGACTATTTGCGAATGGTCAAAATTGTTTAAAAACAGCCGAGAATCACTGGATGACGATCCAATTTAACGATCCGATTTAATTTGTATTGTCACGTATCAAAATGCACAAACTTGAATGTCGAGCAGTTATAAAATTCTTGACAAAACAAGGAAAATCTCCAAAAATTATTTGTGAAGAAATGTTATCTGTATACGGGGATGATTGTCCTTCAATGTCGACTATTTGCGAATGGTCAAAATTGTTTAAAAACAGCCGAGAATCACTGGATGACGATCCCCGTCCAGGTCAACCTGTTGACGTGATCACCTTCTTATTGAAAAAAACAAGTGTCACGTATCAAAATGCACAAACTTGAATGTCGAGCAGTTATAAAATTCTTGACAAAACAAGGAAAATCTCCAAAAATTATTTGTGAAGAAATGTTATCTGTATACGGGGATGCTTGTCCTTCAATGTCGACTATTTGCGAATGGTCAAAATTGTTTAAAAACAGCCGAGAATCACTGGATGACGATCCAATTTAACGATCCGATTTAATTTGTATTGTCACGTATCAAAATGCACAAACTTGAATGTCGAGCAGTTATAAAATTCTTGACAAAACAAGGAAAATCTCCAAAAATTATTTGTGAAGAAATGTTATCTGTATACGGGGATGATTGTCCTTCAATGTCGACTATTTGAGAATGGTCAAAATTGTTTAAAAACAGCCGAGAATCACTGGATGACGATCCCCGTCCAGGTCAACCTGTTGACGTGATCACCTTCTTATTGAAAAAAACAAGTGTTCGGTACTGGAACATGTAAGATTAAACAAGCGATAATTAGCAGCTTAATTAGGAGTTTCAGAAAGCACGGTTTTCAGGATTCTACACGAATACCTTGGAATGACAAAAGTTAGTGCCAGATGGGTTCCGCGAATGCTCTCGCCATTCCGAATGCTTGTGCGGATGGAGACGTGTGAACAATTTTTGGCGCTTTGTGGAGACGAATCAGGTTTAATTATCAATTGACTTGTCACCGCAGATGAGACCTGGATCTCAACATTTTGACCATGAGTCAAAACAAGAATCAATCCAATGGCATAGTAAGGGTTCTAGTCCCCTCCAAGAAGTTTAAAGTCACCCCTTCCGCAGGAAAAATTGTTGCAACGACTTTTTGGGATTGTCAGGGAATACTAATGATTGATTATCTACGTAAGGGTAGTACGGTAACAGGAGATTATTACGTAAGATTAATACATCGCCTAAGAAATTCTATTAAAGAGAAAAGGCACGGAAAACTGACGCGAGGTGTCCTGTTGCTTCACGATAATGCACCAGTCCACAAATAAAGACTTGCAAAAGCTGCCGTTACCGAATGTGGCTTCACAGAAATAGGTCATCCACCTTATGGTCCAGATCTCGCTCCGTGCGACTATTTCTTGTTTCCTAATCTCCCAAGAACTCTAAGGGGAACAGCATTTATGGACGAGAACGAACCTATAGCGACCGTTGAAATGTATTTTTCAGACAAACCAAAGAAATTTTTTTATAATGGATTAGGGATTATATTAAAACGATGTAATACTTGTATACAAAGGCAGGGGGGCTACATTGAAAAATAAACTTTTATTGTTCGAAACTTTTTTTTTCATGCCTAGTCCGGGAATATAAAACGACCCCTCGTATAAAAATAGTACGCTCAACTTAAAATTCCTATAATTTTTCCGAATCTAAAATCATATTTTTCAGGATTTTAGGGGTTGATGTTGTTGTAGCAGGAACATGTCGAGTTTATGGAACAAGCTTTCACGCTGAACTTTATGAAACGCTTCGAAACATCATTTTCATTTATTTTAGTGCTTTTTCGATTATACACCTAATCACTTGTGGAGTGATTTTTCTGAAGCCATACTGATGTGAGCATCTTGACATGGCTTCGTCTTCCTATGATATGGTACAATTAACCTAGCAACTTCCACACAATGTGTTTGTCATTCTATTGATTGTGAAAGTTAGATTTATTTTGACTATACTTGTTATTTTGATTTCCTCCTTGTCTTCTTAGACTTATGAAGCCAGATCTAAGCAATAGAATCAATTAACTTTTCTGTAATTGTTACCCGCCTAATGGTTTTAGATCTACTCTCGTAAGCAAAAAAAAAACGGGACACTGCTTATAAACTACAGAATTGCCAATATTAACTAAAGATTCAGCTTATTTGAAGAGTAGCTCAGCTAGAATTAGATGACTAACCGAATGATTGTGTTATAGCATGTGGCACGCGCACTCTGGTGGCCGTATAGTGAACTTGAAGATGTGGCGGAACTATTAAAACTCACTAGAACTTGCTACCACAGCCGGTTTCACAGCTGTAGAGGTATACTTTTTTATCACTAATTTAGGAAAATCGTGTATTATTGAAAGATAAATAGAAAGATAAATAGAATGTCCAATTGCCCCGATAAAACGTTGTGGCGGTGTCAGGTGTAGTCTGCATGTTATAACAGCCCCACTATTTGCTTGCTCGATTGTATTCGTCGACCAGGTGTTTTTATTTCCGTCGCTATGAATAGTAAGTATATTGTGTATATTCCTCCATAAATTAAATTTAACAGTGGCGTGTAAGACGGAATATACATTTATATATTATTTCGTTAGACTTCTTGAAATAATCGCTTAAAAAAATATATCCGCTAATTTCCAAAGTGTATTAGAGTGTTTACATGCTGTTATACATGCATATTGTTCTTGAGATAGTATATTTTCTATCCTCTTCTATAAGGAATTGTTTCTGGTTTCGTTTCTTTCAGTGTTATTTGGTTACAAATTTCAGTATTTTAAAAAATCCGTTTTATATTGTTATATTGTATATTTATCCTATAATTTTTTAATAAATATTAAGTTTAATTTACTATTATGTATTTACTTATTTTTGAAGTAATTTTCGTTTCTTCTTTTTAGTCCATTTCTTTCTGTTCTTAGTATTTCTCTTTATTTTCATTAACTATGGAGATATCTTGTAGTGCAACCATGGTAGGATGAATTAGAGGCCATACAGATTGGCTGCATATTCGTAATGATACCCAAGATATATATTGCAGTGCCTGTTTATTAAATTTAAGGCGTCCACAAAAGTGATGTGCAGAGATATGTTTCTTCGAAAACTCATCTAGATAACATATTGCTGTGGTTTTTTCTCCGTGAAAAGTTTTATTATTAAGATTGTACATTTATTTTTTGATGCCTGTGTATAATTTTTATTGTTTATGAATGCAGATGTTATTTTGAGTTATTTTTTGATTTGTGTTAGTTGTAGTACGTCGATTTACCATGCTACTTCCGCAGACACTAACTGTTATCTGGGTTGTAAAGACGTGTGTTACATAAGATATAAATATTTATATTTTATTTTAGATTATTAGCTTCGTTATTTGATTTAATTAGTTTGGTGTGTGAATTCATTACCGTTACTTATTTACGAGTTTGTTGTACTCGTTATTTGATTAATAAAAAGGCTTTCTAACTCAGTTGTGTCTCGAAGAAAAAAATAAGTTTTTACTTACGTAAGTAAATCATTCAAAATAAATTATTCTTATTATCTTTATTATTATTTTCATTGTATTAATTTTGGTATTTTGATATATTTTATGCTTAGTTGTATGAATTAGATGACAAAGAACGTCTTTTAAAATTTCTAAGTAATAAAAAACTTTTCTATAACTTTAAAATTTTGCACGTTGGAGTCAAGGGCATTATATTTTTTCATGTGGTTCGCACATGCGTAGAGGTTAGTTCGGTCTGTCACATCTAGTTGTTTACGTTTAATATAGTGGGAGAAATTGAAATACTTCTTCGTAATTTATTAGGTTAATTTTGCTCCATTGTCACTAAGGATTTTTATTATACGCTTCGTTCATTTTCGTAGAATATTTTTGCCTTAAAAATATTGTTTAATGATGCAATATTTATCTTAATACTTTATTAAGATTTTTTCAATTTATTTTTGTAATAAATTTCATTTTAATTATATTGTGATTTTCTTTTTACCTTTGTTTGAACTCTTATACTGGCGCCTGTTAAATTTTGTAGTAGAGAAATACCACGTTTTCCAATTGGAACCTTGAGGGAACAGCAGTCTCATTTTTGAAAAGTAACTGACTGAGTATTTAAGCTGGACACATTGGTTGTGAATTGTGAATAAGAAATATCTAATATCACAATTCATAGCAATATGTCAATCTGCACCTGACACTTTTAACGAAGAACTGTGTGAAGCTTTCATGGCGGCCAATATCCCAATAAAAAAGCTTAACAATCCAGTCCTCAAGAGGTTCCTTACAAAATATAACTGATCGTCATATACCAGATGAATGTACTTTACGTAAATACCACTTACCAAAATGTTATTTGAGAATCATTGAAAAAATATGAACCAACATATCTGGTCATTATCTTTGGGAAAGTGCAGACGAAACAACGGATGTAATGGGACGATATGTGTTAAATGTAGTTGTTGGTATTCTTCATCCGACAACTTCAACCATACTTAATTGCAACTAAAATATTGCCACTCGTAAATGGTGAAACAGTTGCAGACGTAATTAATCAATGTATTCATAATATTTTGTTATCGGATAACAATTATAAAGAGAAGATGGCTATTATTTTTGACTGATGCGGTGGCCTATATGTTAAAAATATGGAAGTTATTAAAGTAGTCTTATCCCAATATGCTACACGTTACCAATGCAGCACATGCACTACACAGAGGACGTGAATACATCAGGAGTCATTTTCCAAATGTTGATAAGTTAGTTTCAACATTTAAAAAGATATTTTTCAAAGCTGAGACAAAAAGTTGATGCCATATTTAGCAGAAATCCAGATTTGAATATATTATATCAATTCTGCATAGCCGATTGAAAAATCTATACATTCGAAGTATGGTGCACTTTTGCAACATTTTAATCACGCACCCATCACCAGTTGTGTTGTGGAACGGACATTTTCTATTTTAAAAGACGTTTCAACATCTAAAAGAACTAATTTTACACAGGAGCACCTTGAACAAATTTTAGTTGTTCATAGTAATATTTTACACTTTCAATGTTTCACAGAAAATATATAGTTTTGAGTTTTGTTCTTTGTAAATTATTTTTATTCAAAATTCGATACGCAATTCGCTCGTAAGCATTACTTTTGTTTCAGTAGTAGTTGCTGCCGGCTATTAAACCGTTTATTACAATAGCTCTGCTGTGCATTGACAGATGCATATTAACTGCATATGTAGGTATGTGCCACTTATGCAGGTGACCACACTTGTCAAATTGTTTGGAAACTCACGGATCGCTTACAGAAACAAATCTATTGCGATTACAAGGCAGACGCCTATGGGCTATGAATCATCAATCGCTCGAGTCCGTTCTCTGATAATAAGTAGTACTAGAAGTAACCCGTTTATTAGAAATAAATTGCCAAGAAGATTATACTCTATTATGTTATTCTCAATTTTAAGGTTATAATCCATAGAAGCTGTTCGAATTTCAATCTCAACTTATGATCGCAAAGTCGCAAAGATACACATTCCCGGTAATTCTAGTGTTTCTACTAGACCAAAGATTTAGTTTTATTATATTTACTGGAAAAATATTCTTTAAGTTTTAAATGGTTATTGATATTCTTATTGAAACGCAGTGAAAAACTGCGACGACAGTGTAAATCTTATATGTGTGGAAGGCAGATAATCATTGGCATCAGAAAATGATTCTCTGTTTTGTGCCGACTTAATTCTTTATACTTTTATATACTCGTAGACCTCCTGTTGCTTTTATTGAATTAATAATATACTGAAATAACGTAAGAATAAAGCATAAAATAAATCCCAGATATAAGCCCAAAAATACAGGAAGTAATGAAAAAGTTCTCAATGATATTCCACAGATAATAAAACTTGTTAAATCGATAAATAAAGACGAGGAAAGCGTAAAAAACTTTTTCCTTAGTTCATTTTACTTAGAAAATTCGTTCCGCCTTTTAAAAGTTACAAAATGATACAAAATTTTCATTAGCAATATGTATTAGAGACGCTTTAAATAAATGAGATGTGGTATTGTAATCTGAAGTTGGTGGTCAGCATCAAATGTTTCCACACAATATATTTGGAACCGAGATTGTTGGTGTGGATATTGCACGAGAAGACAAGAGTTTTCGCGTTCGGGGCGCGTAATCTCTGAGGTGGAGAAACTTCCGACATTTAAGATAGTTTCACATAAGTAAACTCCGTTAAGTTGCTATAGGAGAATATTAACTTCTATGCTCTCATTCTCAATAATACTTGTCTGTTTTATTAACAAATCGGGGCTGAAAATTACTAAAAATACTCATATTTATTCTTGTTTCAGTTAAAAATATAATACAATAACAATAAAAATAATTAGAATTTTAGATTGAAATACCATCCAAATAAAATAAGAATCGTTTTTTTTTTTCATTTAAAAAGTTCCTGAAATCATAGATGATTTCTATTTTTCTAGCGGACAATACCTGAATACTAAAACTGTCGACTTTCTGTTCATAATACACACACAATTTTCTAATGTTTTCTTTTCAAAATACTGAAACTTTGTGTTAATTGTAATTAAAAAAGCATCTGCTATTTGTACTTTTGGTACTAATTCGGCAAAAAAATCGTCTTCTGTTGAAGTTATCTCTTCATGTGTGCAGAATATTTTGCTTTCGAGAAGATCTTTCTATTTAGGGAGTAGATGACAGTAAAATAGTGTTAAGTCTGACGAATAGTAGGAGAGCGGGTTGCGATACTATTTCGAACCATAATATTTCAATTTTTTTTTACTGCAATCGTACTGAAATGCACAGGTTCATTATCATGGTGAAAGAGTACTTCTTAGATGCTTTTCAGCTGTCTTTAAACGATTTAAAAGATTTGTGTAATTTTCGCCGTGTACGACCGAAGCCATTTTAAAGATAGTCTACTAACAATATTCTTTTTGCATCCCAAAATACCGATGCCATCAGCTTCCCGCCGATAAAGCTGTCTTGGCGTAAATGCTTATCGCAATCAACGGATCCGATTACATATAGAGTCTGCGTCAAAATGGGGAAAATCGACACTCGCCAATTTTGTAATTTTTAAATTTCATCGCCTGAGGTTAAAAAAAATTGCGAAAATTTCAAAAGGCCATAACTCCCTCATTTCTCATCTGATCGCCGCGAATTTTGCGCCAGAAGATCTCGTCATGAGGATTAAAACGAGTGTACAACGTGCCACAATACGACCAACCCTTTGGCCGCTACGGCCTTGCAAATTTTTACAAAATAGACATTTTCGATTACAAAATTTCCGCATTTCCTGACATAACTCAAGAAGTAGGCATCGTAGAGCCTCCCAGTTTGGACCAAGCGATTCAGCGTGTCAAAACGCGTCCGGCAGTATAGGATAGGTCTTCTAGAAGCAGCTCGTTTCCGAGATACGGAGACATCTCGACAAGTGGATTAAAACGCGTATACAATGTGCCTGTCTAGGAACAACCGTTTAGCCGCTACTGCCACCCGAATTTTTGAAAAATCGACATTTTCGATTACGAAATTTACGGTTTTCCTGGCATAACTCAAGAAGTAGGCGTCCGAGAGCCTTCCGGTTTGGACCAGTCGATTCAACATGTCAAAACACGTCGGGAAGTATAGGATAAGTCATCTAGAGCCAGCTGGTTTCCAAGATACAGAGGGGCGTCGAAATCGAACATCATATTTCGGCGAAATTTTCGCGATTTTGAACGATTTTCTGCTGAAAATTCGCGATTTCGTTTTTCGTAATTTTGACCTGTTGACACTTTTTCATAAATATCTCGAGAACCAAAGCAGATAGCGAACTCTAGTTTGTAATTTTTTAATTTCATCGCCTGAAGTAAAAAAGAATTGCGAAAATTTCAAAACGTCATAACTCCCTCATTTCTGATCTGATCGCCGCGAATTGTACGCCAGATTAAAGATCTCGTCATGAGAATTAAAACGAGTGTACAATGTGCCACACTGTGACCAACCCTTTGGCCGCTACGGCCTTGCAAATTTTTGTAAAATAGACATTTTCGATTACAAAATTTCCGGATTTCCTGGCATAACTTAAGAAGTAGGCATCGTAGAGCCTCCCAGTTTGGGCCAGGCGATTCAGCGGTCCGGCAGTATAGGATAGGTCTTCTAGAGGCAGCTCGTTTCCGAGATACGAAGAGGCGTCGAAATCCGACGCCATATTTCGGCGAAATTTACGCGATTTTGAAAAATTTTCAATGTGGAATTTCTACTCAAAATCCACTCTAAGGTCTTCGGGGGTGCTAAAGAAGACTGTCTGAACGATTTTCCGCTGAAAATTCGCGATTTCGGTTTATTGTAATTTTGACCTGTTGACACTTTTTCGTAAATATCTTGAGAACCAAAACAGATAGCGAACTCTAGTTTGGTTTATCGCAATTAGCGGGTTCGATTAGATATAGAGCCAGCGTCAAAACAGGGAAAATCGACACTCGCCATTTTTGTAATTTTTAAATTTCATCGCTTGATGTTAAAAAAATCGCGAAAATTTCAAAACGCCATAACTCCTTCATTTCTTATCCCATCGGCGCGAATTTTGGGCCAAATTAAAGATCTCGACAAGTGGATTAAAACGCGTATACAATGTGCCTGTCTAGGAGCAACCATTTAGCCGCTACTGCCACCCGAATTTTTGCAAAATTCACATTTTGTTTTGGTTTGGACCAGTCGATTCAACATGTCAAAATACGTCGGGAAGTATAGGATAAGTCATCTAGAGCCAGCTGGTTTCCAAGATACAGAGGGGCATCGAAATCGAACATCATACATTTTGAAAAATTTTCTACTCAAAATCCAGCCTAGGGTTTTCTGGGGCGCTGAAGGAGACTGTCTCAACGATTTTCCGCTGAAAATTCGCGATTTCGTTTTTTGTAATTTTGACCTGTTGACACTTTTTCGTAAATATCTCGAGAACCAAAGCAGATAGCGAACTCTAGTTTGGTATATCGCAATTAGCGGGTTCGATTACATATAGGGTTGGCGTCAAAACGGGGAAAATCGACACTCACCATTTTTATAATTTTTAAATTTCATAGCTTGAGGTTAAAAAAATAAACAAAATTAGTTTGAAAGAATGAAAAGTGCATAGAATTTAATGGTGAATATTTCGAAAAACACTAAAGCCGTTTATTTGCGTATTAAATCTCTACTTCCTAGCTTTTATCGAAATTTTCTGACTGTCTCTCATATCTACAGTCTACAGTACATGTTGATTTATGAATATTGTTACATGATTTACTCTTTCTTAAATAAATAGGTACAGGGCTTCTGTTATTTTAGAAATTGTTTACTTTGCAGTTTCCAAACGTGTTTCTATTGAACAAATAATGTAAATTGTTACACAAATTATAGACGACGATGAAAGATTATATAATCCGCACGTATGTATGCTATAAGTGTTAATAATTTGCTTCAGCAAATTACAAAATTACTACTAAATTTATAGTCATTGAAAAATATAATTGAGTTAGTTAAGATCATATGTTGTCAACAAAAGATGTTAATTGAATTATATTTGCCGTTTCCACGTCACAAATCAAGACATAAAAGGAGCTACACTTGTTATCAATTACGAGGTGTTGTATTAAATTTCCTTTCAGGAAATGTTACAATGCTACAAACATACATTCTAGTAATCTTGTTGAAACACATGTATACTTGCTTTATGTCACTTTAAAAATATTAGCAATAAATGTCAATATAACAATAATCCAATTGTGGCTTTGATTTATATACAGTATATCTGCAAATATCTAAAATTATTGTGAAGCACTTGTTTTATTTTTATTTATTTACTTATTTGTGTGTATACCAAAAAGTGTTTATTTAGATATAAGTTAAAATGGTTAATAGCTTTAAAGATATCACTGCAGACAAAACGCAAAATATCTGTAGGTTTGACAGCAACCTGGTATGCAATCTACAATCAACAAATAATATCAGTACAAAAAAAGCAACTTTTTTAACGCTCAACGATTAAAGCATAAATTTACATAAAGAGGAAGCTCAGAAAAATATGGGAGCAAGATAGAATTCCATAAATTGAAAACAAACTTAACAAAGCTTCTGAAGAGCTTAAGTAATTACTTTCTATTACGCCATTGTCTCCGATATATGTATATATAGGTTAAAATAAATTAAAAACAGGCAAGCGGTCTGTCAATTAAAACTCATTTATGTATTATCTCTATATTTCGCAATGAGTTTATTATCTCCAGAAGAAGCAACAAACTCGTTGCGAAATATAGAGATAATAAATAAATAAGTTTTAATTGAGAGACCGCTTGCCCGTTTTTAATTTATTTTAACTAATATAGTACGGTCGATAATTTCTTTTAAATTTATATATATATATATACATATATATATATATATATATATATATATATATATATACATAACTTTTTTTGTGGCTCACCCCTTATATATGTTACTCTTGATGTTCTCGCAGTTGAATGATGAATTCGTTGTTTCTTCAGTTCTTCTCCGCGTATGAGATATGTCCTGAAACTGACTCATTTTCTCGACGTTTCAACGAGATCACACGCGTTATCTTCTGGAGTTGGTCTCGCGCTTGTCAGAGTTGGCAGTCAAATGCTATCCGATATTTAGACGCTATTGTCTCCGGTCTTTCCACCGACCATCCTGAAGATTTCTTAGGCTTATAGATTTCTTTATAGCCCCGCCCCGTTCCATGTTCTTTTAGGCCAACCTATTTTCTTTTTGTGATGTAACATCCAAACGAATCACGTATTGTTTAATTTTTGAGTTATTCCAAGAATTAGCTAGTTTCGATTAATAAGGAGTTATACAGCAACCATAATGAATAGAGTGGGCGAAGAGGGGCAAGTTTCAGTGTAGTGCGGAGAATAACGTCGAGGGTCCTAGCGGCCGTATCGAGGCGAGTATTCAGTAACGTTTACGTACTCGCATCATTTATCTTCGTGACTTTCATGAGTGAGCATAAAATAATGATAAAAAATATATTATATAACGTGCTGAATCACTTACTGTTTTAAAAAGCTTCTATTAAATGGCATCTATTACATATTTGCATCATTAAATATGTTTCCACACTTGTTTCAGTCAAATGAGTACGGCGTGCGGAATAAATATTTTTCAACGATGAAAACGACCGTTCCACAACGAGTGATGTTATATTTGCAAATTTAAAGTAATCATTGTGACAACTTAATGGATCTTTCGACGCACCTACACAAATTGGTCTTAGTATGAGAAAATCAGAATCCTTGTTAATAACATCTCCAAATTTTCGTATTACACACTCATTTTTTCGCCCTTCCGTCGCACATAGGTGTGAGTGAATATTATCCACAATTTGAACAGACTCCACAAACTAAATCGAATCATTTTGTAAATTTTCAATTCCCTCTGCTAGTCCATGGTAGTTCTTGCGAATAGTTTCTAAATCACTTTTTACCTACTATCTTGAAACATTTTCTGGCTTTTCTTGATAGCTTCGGTGTGTCTCGGATCGAATTGTAAAACTACCTTCTTTACATCATCAAAATGTTCGCAGTAGTAAAACGCAGTCTATAACCATGTTCCCCAACGCGTAGTAATCGGCTGTGGTGGTTCAGGCATTTTAGGACACAGTTCGTGAAATTTTTTCGTACGTTTTGGGGACTTTAGAAACACTGCCTTCGTATGAGCTTAAAGCATTTACTCGTGGATAACATTTAGGTATCAATTGCGCCACAAGGTTTAAAGCATTGGTTTTACATGTTACATGTAACAGACTGCCACTCTTTTCTTTAAGAGATTGGCCTAAAGAAAGCATGTTAGCTGCACCGTTACTCACAAATATTAAAAATTGGTTTGTTGAAACTTGAAATTTGTTCAATGCGCTCAACTTTTAAAATTTCATCGCTGGTACATTTTCCAACTCTTTTGGAAGTAAGTAAGATGGAGGATGACGGTTCAAATTCTGCCATTGTACGTGCCATCACATTCACCACAGAATTTTTTTGCGCGATCGGTTGTTTCGTCCACACATAACCACAACTTTTATCTTTCAATTCTGCTTTAATTCTTCTTTCAACATAGTCACGAACAGATGGCATAACGTTTCTTATTGATGTCCGACATGGTAATGTATAATCAGAATACTTGCTACAGAAGGAGACAAATGCTTTTTGTTATAGCAAAGTAAACGGTAGATTACATATAATAAAATAAAACCTATATCAAATGTTAATTGCTCGCTGTATCGTTTGCCAGGAATTTTAGAACAGCGTTTTATACTTTTTAGGTGGCGTTCACACTTCCACCTGCTAGCACACGTCAAATAGTCGTCGCACCTTGCACATTTAATTCTATCACCTTCGTATTCCAAATTCGGCATACTCCTTATTACGTTTTCTAGTTTCTTCGAAATACACCGTTTCCGAAACGTACTTAATTGCGACATTTTCTAAGTATGTGTACTGACATGCACTCATAACGACCAGTGAAATAATACTGAACAAGTGTGCTTTTGATACGAATGCTTCAGTTTTCGTGCCGCGTGTTTTTCCCCTCTACGTTGCTCTCGGCACTGCACTGGAAATTGCCCCTCTTTTCCGAGTCTAATAATGAAGCACGATAAGGTACTGGGAGTTTCTGTAATGGTACCGAAAAAATAATGGGACGTAAATAATATCCCCGTGGTATTAAAAGTTTTTAGTTATTTCATGAAAGTAAAGTTTAAATTAAGTAATTTCACATTATTTAATTACTTGGGGATTAAGTAGCAACAATTCAAAACAGTGGCGGCTCGGGGTGGTTCACATAAGGAGTGCATAATTTCAAAATTAAAAAGTGTAATACAAAAACGCTTACCCAATCCTTGTAAATTTCACCGACGTACTGTTCCAGACAGGTACTGTTCATTGTAGAGTTTGTTTTGAGGGAATAGTAAATATTACATTACACAGTTTAATTACATCTGACGATAAACGAAGTCCATTTTACGTGTCTTTGACTTGCAGAACAGTTCTATCACTTTTTCATTAAAGTTTGGGAAATCATTTATACATTCTTTTTCACAAGATAACATAGTAAGGGCATTTAATCTCTCTTCTTTCATTGTATTTCTCAGGAAAGTTTTTATTCTCTTCAACCGTGAAAACTGGCGTTCCGCTTCGGACGTTGTCATTGGGATTGTATTGACAATTTTTAAAAGCGTAACAACTTCATTAAAGGTGTCGCTTAATCCATCCAGCAGAAGACCTAGCAGACCTACAGCACCGACTTCTATATTTTTCCTAAATTCTTCTCTAGAATATAGAACGCTTAATTTAGTTCGTAGTCTGCTTTCATTGAGGCATGGATAAAATTTTACTGCTTCTTTAAGGCAATCTTCCGGAAATTTTTTTTGAAAGGAGGAGAACTGTTTAAAAGAAATTAAGTTTGCTAATATTAAGTGCCCTGTATACCGAAATCTAGTTTTTATTTCTAGCAAAATAATATCGCACACTTCAATAGTTTACCTCCTTCTTTAGCTACCATCAGTTACTCTTCGCCGCTTTGATGGTCGAGGAGTCAGTTCTGGGTCATTTTGTTTAACCAACTGATTATCTGTGTCAGCACTAGCTTGATGAATGGTAGTTTGTAAACTAGCTTCTCCCTCGATTTGTTCTAGAGCTTCAATTATTTTTCCTCGGTGCTCATATATTGTATTCATTGTCCTAGAATTGAAGTTCCATCTTATTTTTGAAGAACGAGGTAAGCTTTTTCTCTGAAGGAATTCTTCCAATCTTGCAGCTCGTTGTGGTGAAGTGGAGAAAAATGTACACAATTCCGTCAGATTGGCAAAAAAAATCTGCAATTACTACTGCTCGATGTAGCATGTGACATAATTAGATTTGTCTGATGTGCATAACAATGTACAAAATTAGCCCTTGGATACTGGTCTTGGATATGTCTTTGCACGCCGTTAATAGCACCACTCATGACTGCTGCCCCATCATAGCTCTGTGCAATCAGTTTTTCTGGGTCATCAACAAGCAAACTAATTTCGTTAAGGATGGAGGCAGATAAAGAATTAGCATCATGTCCACTAGGCAGAAGATATTTCCAAAATCTTTCGACCAGTCTCGCGTTCACAATATATCTTAAAACAACCACCAACTGAAACTGATTGGACATATCTGTGGTTTTATCAGCTATCACAGATATGAAGTCGGTCGCTTTAATTTCACTGGCAACTTGTTCATGATACACATTCAACATTGCATCAAGCAGCTCATTCTGTATCGTTTTTGATAATCCCTTAAAAACCGGTGCTGCTTCGATGTGAACTCTGAGCGATTTATCCAATTCTGCCGTAAAATTTATCAATTCCCGAAAAATGCCCTTGTTATAAAAATATATTATTATATATTATTATATTTTATTATTATATATTATTATATTATATTCGACGTTTGCTGTTCATCATGACCCCGAAGTGTCAGTTAAAACGCGCCACAAAATCTAATGCAATTTATTATTAAATTTAACACATGCCTATTTTTTGTTACCTTTTCATTGTGTTGCTGAATTGCTTTTCTATATGATGAATCTAAAACATTCTGAATGTTATTTTTTCCTAACATTCTTAGACTAAATATATTTTTCAAATGCCCTTCGGAATTTTCATGTTTAATAATTTTAGCACTAAGATGAATTAAGTCTCTTATTCCGTTCTTTGACCAAGACGGTTCACCACCAAACAAAAGACACGGAAAACAAAACAAAGTATTTTTAATTTCACACCCACAAATCCAGTAATTTTTCTGATAAATATTCATTTTGAATTTTCTTATAACGTCTTTACCTTTAACAGATTGTTTATTTTCTAAACATAATTGAGGCATCGGCCGTTTAAGTTTTTTTACTGCGATTTTTTCATTATACGTTAACGCGAAAACGCGTTGTTCTCTAAAAAAGACACGGAATTATTGTAACGACGCCCGAGAGCAGTCTGGTTCAGTTGCTCCAACGCTATGTATTATACGACATTGAAGTACGGCAAAATACAGTTCTCCCCACCATCAATGTAATGTTAATGCCTTAACAGAGCAAGAGTTTGGCTTTGCTTAGTATATCTGTGACGACGATTGCTGTATGTACGTTGTTAGCGTGCCACGTTCCTCGTCAATAACTATGAAAGTATGAATACATAATAAATAAATACTTTCACAGTTAGTCGCCGCTTGGTTTATTTTGTTTCATAATTCCAGGGGGTGCAATTGCTCACTTGCTCTCATTAAAGAGCCGCCACTGATTCAAAACGTCCAACGTGTTTGGAAGTTACTGTAATAAATATCGCTTTAAATTGATGGATAATATTTATAAAAGTTGTTTTGGTTATTAACAAAAATACATGAAACTGTAATTAAGGGACACATGAAGATATATTGATTATCTCATTAAAATTGTAGTTTATAGATAATTTTTGTGAATACTAATAAAATACCTTATATATTTGTTTATTGCAAAATTATTAGCTGTCTTTGAACTGATATTATATATATTTAATAAGCCCTCAAATATTTTACTGCATTAATATTTTTTGTGGGAATAAGAAATCAATATCTGACAAATAAAATTTACTTTTGCGGGTAATGGATCAACGCTACATTTTCACGAAGCGAAAATATTTATTTTATTTCTTTTTATATGAATAGTATTCATATTTTTCTTCTAATATTTGTGACGTTGGGTAGTTGTAATAATATAATCTTATAAGAAGTTACTTTCACGTAAACATCAATTATAAACATTCTCATTTAACAATAAAAATTAATGTAAATAAATACTAATAGTGATATAATTAAAAATTGTCCAATGAAAAAGTTTCCATGTCCAATAGAATTGCAGTGTAATGTTTTTTCCTGTCCACTTTAAAGGCATAAGCAGCCCTTTATTTAGTTGGAGAGGTGATGTAATCATTCCTTTGGAAGGAAGTTACGAAATCCACAACGGGCATATTGTTACTCTTGGGAAAAGCGTTGGAAATATTTCTCGTATCCTAGATTGAAAGTGATGAAGTTTCATTACGTTGGACTCTCTGACGAGACTGACCAGAGTTAAACACCATAAGTCCACTCGGACTTTGTAAGTAAACTTCGTATTCAACAATTATTTGCCGACGATTCAGTATATTTTGCAATGAATAAGACCAAGCTGGTATCTGTCTGTACAAAAACCCAATAACTTGTCTGTAAATGGTGTTTGAAAAAATATTCATTGTGTTTAAATTTAGAAATGATTAGAAAAATAAGAGGTCTTTGAAACTATGATAAAATAATTATTAGCACATGTTACTCTGCAGGCGAATATATCTATAGATCAAATCTTTTCAAATATGGGTTTAAAATTTCGAACTTAAAGCTTGTATTTGTCACAAGCTTTTTAAAACCAATTGAAGTAACTAAAATCTACTGTAGGGCTGTTATCTGAAGATAAATAAAAAAATATAAAAGTTTTCAGTTAACCCATTTAGGACCACTATTAGACAAATCAAGGAAAACGCAAATTCTTTAAGGAATAAACTTTTATTTAAGTATTTATAAACATTCTTTAAAGTCTTAAAAAAAGGTATATAACCCCTTACCACAATTATTAATCGTATCCTAAATACGTATTTCGATAGCTAAGTTGTCATCATCAGTAGGTAAAACCACTAATCAAGGTGTCGCACATGGGGCACAGTAAAGCTAGCACAACTGCTTACGCAACAACTTTACACGGCGTCCACGTATACACTGGACTGAATAGTGTATACGTGTACGCCTTGTAAAGTTATTCTCAGACTACGTTCTGCAATGTGCTTTGAATTATCTACCTACTCGGTGCTGGATAATGCGCTTCCACTATAGGTTTTGGTTTAACGTATAGTGAGGCTTATTCTTATCTAGCAAGCTCATCAGCTCTTTCATTTCCTATGGCACCCAACGAATAAAACAAATTAGAAACGAAGTGTGTATACTAACAATACCTCTTGTGCCATAAGGAAATTAACAAGGCATCATTTCACATTTTTTGGATAAGATTCTTTTTAAAGCTATGAAATTGATTTATTTTTAAATATTTTTTTTTTTTTGTAAAGCACTCAAATCGGCAGTAAACACATTTTTAACAGAACAAGTTAAAAACCTAGATTTTGTGTGCGTAAATTCGTCCTCTATTTTAATCAATCGCAAACGTTTATTTTAAGATCTATCTTTCTTAGATTTAATGAAAAATATTTTATTCATAGTAACTTGAATTTTTTATACAGCTTTTTACGTTGTCTTTCAATTGAAATGTAAGATTTCTGTTTTAAAATTAGAGTTTATCGTGTTAGGACAAATATTCTACATTTAATCCAAAAGTTATAAAAATTTAGCACACACGTTTACGTGATTAACTTATTTATTCTAATTGTTTGTAATTACTTTCAGCCAACTAAATCCAATCTTTCATTATTAGTGCGAGCTCGTTCGTTCCAATCTATACCCAACGGAACATTTGTTTTAGGAAGGCCATATATTCTCTACCACGCCCCCTATAACTGAAGCTTTATACTACCATAGAAATACAACCACGACATTCGTTTATTAACGAAAAACTATATATATATATATATATATATATATATATATATATATATATACAGGGTGGCCCAAAATGACCGAAGGGGTTTGAGTTCATTATAACTTCTTATTTAAGACATAATTATTAAATTTTTTTAAATTTAAATACAGTATATTAATGGAGAATATTTTTAATTTAATTATGAAAAATTATATCTCGCAATGACCGAAGGGGTTTGAGTTCATTATAACTTCTTATTTAAGACATAATTATTAATTTTTTTAAATTTTAAATACAGTGTATTAACGGAGAATATTTTTAAAAAAATTATATCTCGCAATAGATCGTTGATTTGAGAAATAAAGGTCAACGATTTTGGCACGTTGTTCAATTGTGTACTGTTCCATTTTAAATTCCTAAGTCTTCTTTACAAAATACTGAAAACAAAAAAAAAAAGAAATTATATTAAAAAAGTTATAAGGAATTAAAACCCCTTCGGTCATTTTGGGCCAGCCTGTATATATATATATATATATATATATATATATATACGTGTGTGTGTGTGTGTGTGTGTGTGTATTGACGAAGAATTGTACATAAAGGCTTACGTATTTACATATACATACTGGAAATTCTTACAATAAATATTGGATGCTTCTTTAAAAATTAATTAAACGTGGCATTTAGATGCCTACGAGGAAGAATTGTTAAACAAAGTCTTTAAGAACGTTATTGTGTGAGTTGTAGGGATAGGAACAAGTTCTAATCTGCAAACGGTAATTTGGAATAAATAGCGTTGGAGCTGTTGGCGAAGGCTAGGACATGAATTATTATTATTATTATTATTAAATCTTTCAGAAGTGTAGATAATACTTCACCATTGAAATTAAATCTAATATATTTTGTATTTTATTTATTTTAACTTAACATATATCGTATAATTTAATTTTATTTGCATTTGTTAAAATAAGTAAGTTTTTTTAACTACTTTGTGTGTTTTCCATATATGAGTCCTGCGTAAACATTAATGTATTTTTTCATGTATATATCAATAAAAAGTGGCATAAACTATTAGTATTCTAAATTTATTTGTTGTTAAAATTGTTATTTGGTTCGTGAAAACTTTCAATAAATCTAATTTACTGTTCACAAACACCGATTATAGCACCAATATATCTTTATAAGCTTTGTATTGAAAAATTTAAATGAGGAAATACTCATTTTTATTATAAATAATTTGTTTTTAAAACAATACAAATAAAGTAAATTATTTAGGTTTTATTCTATACAATTTTTTGAAATATTTAATAATAATAATGATTATATTAATGATAATAATAGCAACTATAAATGACATCAGGATGTATATCTATGATGTATACCATACTGCAATATCAGCTACGTATCACCGAGGTCATACCCTCGGATATGTGGGTAGAGTAAAATGTTTCCTTGTTACAAGCTGAAGTGCGAAATAATTCGACGCCATAATAATAATAATAATAATAATGAAAATAATACGTAAATCCTAACCTGTATGAATAACCTTAATCAAGAAATTATCAAGTGTAATCAATTATTTATCTAGAATGGGTATGGTTGGGTATTCATATAGTCGCCCATATTATAGCATTTATCGTAACGGGAAATCGGTTTCTCTATATCCCCCTCATACCGTGTTGACACCTGGGTTCTCGGCTAACCTTGCGCGTAGGTTTTCAGCTTCTCATTATTTCAGAACAGCTTATTTTTCGATAATATATTCATTCTGACGAACAAATGGATGTCACTTGATGCCAAGTCTTGGCTGTAGAGCAGGTAGAACAGCTCCCATCCGAAATTCTTGAGCGATTCTTTTGTTTGTGCAGGTTTTTTCTACTGTTTAGTATTGAAAAATTCATGTCACAACATCCAGCTATCTACTCTGTTTCTTTTAAGTACATAAAAGTGATAATTTGGGCATATTGTTTTTTGAAATTCCTGACTTTCATATATATATATATGTTTAGATCATTTCTTAGCCGTTTATTAAATATAACAATTGATAAATTATTGGAGTTTTTCGGCTTTTATATGAAACAACATATTTTGAAACATACTTGAGTAGGTAACACCTACCATTTTTGTTGATAATACAGTTTTTTATAGATACAGTGGTTACCGACTATAAAAAACACCCGGCTAGTTTTGCGATTATTATATAGACAGCGCTGAATATTCCTTCACGCTCTGTCTTAATAATATCTGCGAGATAGCAAGGTAGTTATGTTTTGTTGAATGTGTCTCTTCTCCAACAGGGGCGTATTGATAATCATGTAGAAATGTGAAATACGTATCTACGTCTTTGGAGAAGATACATTCAAAAATACATATGAACTTGTATTGTGTTCTTCACACCCCATTTTTAATAATATTATATATTATTAAAAATACTTTTTATATGAAAGATTTACAAATATCAAATTAGAATGCATGTAATTGCAGAGCAAGTGGGGATGTAAACATTGCTGTCTACAAATTACAAAGCAAATCATACGAAATTTTTAATTGAAAAATATTGTCTATGTTGGGACTCGAGCCCAAGTCTACAGTTTGCCGGACTGTCCGTTTTACCACTCACCCACAATAGACGTAGGTTCAAGCTATTTAGAAATGCATTATAAAGTAACAGTGTTAATGAATCAGATGTCAGTTATTGAATGTAGATGTCAAGTTGAAAGCAGAAGTCAGTTTTGAAAGCTGATATCAGTTAGTGAAAGCAAATGTCAGTTATTGAAGGCAGAAGTCAGTTTTGAAAGCAGATGTCAGTTAAGAACTTATCAATTCATATATATATATATATATACATTACAATTACATTATATTACATACATATAATTACATTATATGTATGAATTTTGTGACAATAACATGTGTTGTGGCTCTCTTTTAAATGTGTTTTGAAAGCAGGCGTCAGTTATGAAAGTAAACGTCAGATTAGAAAGCAAATGCCTATTTTGAAAGTAGATGTCAGTTATTGAAAGCAGATGACAGTATTTTGAGAGGAGATGTCAGATTTGAATGTTTGAAAATGCTAATTATTACTCCATAGCTATATGAGTGTTTAGATAATTTCTTAACCGTTTATTAAATATAACAATTGATAAATTATTGGAGTTTTTCGGCTTTTATATGAAATATTTACAAATATCAAATTGGAATGTATGTAATTTGTAGACATCAATGTTTACATCCCCACTTACTCTGCAATTACATACATTCTAATTTGATATTTGTAAATATTTCATATAAGAGCCGAAAAACTCCAATAATTTATCAATTGTTATATATATATATATATATATATATAGTAAATTCAATCAGTCGGCGATTAAAGGTCTGGCTTACTTCAAAGTATATATATTTAAAACAACCCTACATGTTTCGGCAATGATGCCTTTATCAAGGATATAAAATATATATGGAAAATTGTTTTTTGGGGAATCCAGAAAATTAAACTCTATTACTTAAGCCAGTTCTTTATTTTTTTATCCCAATATTTCGCATCAAAATCGTATGCTTCCTCAGGGGGTCACTTTAAGAGCAGATGGAAATACATTAAGTACTTATTAACAAAAGAAAGTCGCTAATACTTACAAATGTGAACTGGTTTTTGTATGGAGAAATTACCCGTCTCAATATTCGTAATGTTTGCAATATTTTAAATTAATCCGACTAATAACAACGGCGTACACATAGTTTACTCCGAAAATACATTTTAAAAGCAAGGACAAACACATTTAAAAGATAGTCACACGTGTGGTCAAAGACGGGCCAAAGAATTCGAAAAAGCGCCAGCATTTCTTGTCATAACAAAATAAAATAGAGAGGCAAAAATGATTTTTGTTTCATACGAGAGTAAATGCATGGTGGTTGTAGTAGTCGGCGGCGTCGATGTGGGATTTATTGTTATAAAATTGGAAAATATAAAATTGGTAAGTTGTTGGTGTCAGTTCTATTTCTGATAGAGTTTTTATCTTTTTGAATGTAAATACTCTCCAAGATTGTTTTTTATTACAAAACCGACCGCAATTTCAGGAGCTTTACATTAAATACATATACAAACGGCCAAGAATTTCCGAAAAATATTGTTTTTCAATAGAATATATATACATGTACAAAATAGTTTTACATCGTCAAAAAGTAAAATGATGACATATATCAATTTGAGTAGTTTCATTAACTAGGAAGACATTTTATAAATATCTCACACATAAATTATGTGTTTTACATGTGCAGCAAATTCCGAACAAAGTTGTTATCCTCTTAAAAGTTTACAGGTGCCCTATGCTATTACATTAACGCTTTGATTAGATTTCAGTTCACAATTAGTTCCTTTTTCTTCGTTATCTTGCTATAGTTTTACTTTAGTGACAGAATAAAATCATTTTAAGGATTTTGTTTAAATACAGGGTGAATTCAACGAATAGAAAAATATTTTTCGATGCGAAAGTTTGGGATCTTACGAGGAGAAACTTGTACAAAGATAATTTTCAGAATATATATATATATTTGTTTAAACTTTGTAAAGTATAGAATATAATGCTTAAGAAGATGTTACCTAAGACACAATTAAATAATAAAAGCGCAAAATAAAGCATAAAAATCGAAGAAGATAACCTAAACTATGAGTCGATAGAGTTCTGAAAGGAAAAACATAAAACGAAGAATCTTAAACAAAATTTTTAAGAAAGGAAAGAACATGAAACGCGAAATATAATACCAAAATTTAAAAAGAATTGTAAAGAGTGGGGAAGAAAGTATATGAAAGATCTAGACCAAACAAATATATGACCGTTTTTAACTAAAAAGCTTTAAATTAATTTATACAGAACAGTTTCACACAAGATTTATCTTGGTAATAGCAATAGAACAGATTTAAGAGTATTTATATCTGAAGTGTGTTTGAATTAAAGAAAGTTATATCAAATAGCAATATTTATAAGCGGTAACCAAAAGTGTTTTTGGTTATTTTCGCCTTCTCTAAAGGAATTTTGAAAGCCTATTTTGTAGAAAATTTATCTCTTAATTTGCGTATTGTTGATCTACATGTTCTGATAATATACGACAACAAGAGTTCTCAGTAGTAAGTCTTGGAGACCCATAGGATTGTAGCTGGGTCTATAACAATTTTAACCTTACAATATCTTAGGCTGGTAATATGGCTAGCGCACCAATCTTCCATTATTATTCCAGAGTTATTTCCATGAATTCATTTTGATCATCCTTAAGCCAGAATCGAAAAAATGTTTTCGATGTTATAGGCTGCACCAGGATTCAAACCTAGTTCAGCAGACCTAGTGGCCTATACACTAGGTCACCATGGTTTTAAAACTGTTATTGTATAAATTTCGAAAATTCTATAAAATATTTGGACTACGTTTGTTGAACCCAGGTAATAGTGTTCTACTGATCAAAACCATAAATTGGTACTAAGTTATTAAGGAAAAAGGCTAAAGTTTTTTGGAACATCGACACCTAACAATTAACTACAGACCACAACGAATTGATGAATAGTGAATTTAACTGGAGTGAGCAAATGGGTACAATGTATATGCTCACAAGTGCTGGTAGATTCAAGAACAAATGAAGAAGTTAACCAAATTCATCTCAATCCATTTTTAGTGGAAATAGTTTTGATTTCGTCAAATTCCAATTTAATATTATTTGTACTTTTAGAGCATGATAAGGTAACGAGCCATCGAAAAAATTCATAATTGGAGTAGACTGCGAAATTGGGTTGATACTTTAGCCACTTCCACATAATGACATTTATTATTTGACATTGAAACTATAAGTTTGTGTTAATTTTTCAAAACCCTTATTAAGAAAATTAAATTTGTTTAGATGTAAATGGACAACAATTTCAACAACTTCTGTAGCTATATGTAAATTTTGATTATGATTTCGATATTAAATAAATTATTTGTTTTCTTTTTTGTTGTAGTATCATTTCAATGCCATAACCTTTTTTTTACAATGAAACCAGATTAAACTGTCAAGCATCAAGTAATGTGTCATTATGTGGAAGTGGCTAAAGTACCAACCCAATTTGACAGCTACTCCAATTACGAATTTTTTCGATGGCTCGTTAAAATATATTGCTTTAGATTGGCTTTGGTAATGTATTAGCCAATTACCATTGGGGTATGGTTTATGAAGATGATTGAACAAGGTTTAATGAAATTGAATAAAGAAATCGAATGAATTGCTTAATTTTCGTTTTCTTTTATTTGTGCAAGAAAGTCGACTCAAATCTTAGAGTAAAGGAGTTATAAAATATATTTATATTCATAGTTCAATTCTTGATTATTTGCTGTGAGTGTAATACAACTATGATCTATTATTATCGAGAAAATTTAAATAATCGATACGAAAGTATGGCTTTAGCTTCTGTGATTCCGACCTGGAACCACATCCTTACTGACCGACGTTTCGTTCATTGTTGCAAGGGGCATCTTCAGGGCTACTACTGCTACACTGAAATTGAAACTTTATTAGTTCGGGACGGGGTTATGTAGAAGGTGTTTCGGGTCAGCGTCACGATTACACGCTTGAATTTTTGAGAAATTAAATTAAAGTTTGGCAATACAAGTGCATATTTTTTCTCCTCGTCGATATATACACCGCTACATGGGCATGAAATTCTGTACACGCCAGGTATTCTAGATGGTTCCAATCCTTAACAGAAAAGGGAGCCGATAATGTGGTATTAGATTTTGATGTTGTGTTTGATAAGGATTTTGCTAATGTAATCGGTAACGCCTTGTATATAGGACAAATGGGCTCTAGAAATGGCAGAACTGTGTTGAGGAACGGAACTGGACGCTCTTAGGTTAAAGTTGTTTATTTATAGTATGTTAGATATAGTGCTTGGAATAATTGTTGTGGATTGAGGTATTTGTAACATGGTTGATTTCTTTGGAGAAGGAATTGGGTTCAGATATAGAAAAGGCTCATTGGACTAAGGAGTTTTTGTGCAGGAGGATGGAGGGAAAGTGTGATTAGGTATTTGTTGGTATGTTCTAATGAACTATCAGAATGCGTTTCACTAAGACTCGACTTACGTAAAGTTTCTCAGAACATTTATCTCTTTCCTTAATTCGCCCTGTATATTATATATATTTGAAACGAAGTAGAAATACTTAAAATTTTAAATTAATTAAATGTAAACCTAATAATATTTTCTAAAAGGACGTTCAAGCCAGAATACTAATAGCGGCACCTGTGTTATTATATAAGCGTGATATATCTACACATAATTTACATTTCGATTGTTCTGAATTGTTGACAGACCACTTTATCAGTGTACTTATCATGAACATGTGCTCTTGGCATTACTTACCACAAACAATTCTATTCAAAATCTGTGATGTTTCTCTATCTTCAGACGTTATCAGTTCAAATAATAGGAGAAGATCTGAATACAGTTGAACCACCTCCATTGGTAATTATTTCTTTCAAATGAAAATGTTCCTTGTTGTCAGATGTAGTTCAGAGTCTATTAAATTCATATAAAATGATAGTAATGTAAATATATTTAGTTTGGAAATCCAATATTAGAATTAATCTGTTATTCAGTATTTACGAGGTACGTTTAGTAATTAGTGGACCTAGACAAGAAAACACATGCTTTTACCTAAAAATTATTTTATTTTTCAACGTATTCTACTTCTAAATCATTACATTTAGTCCACGGGTATTCTTTATCAAATTAATTAATTCAAATTAATTCAACCCAAATCTCTTCTTTCCTCCGGTTCCAAGTTTTCAGATTGGGAAAAAGTCTAAGAAATGTAAATCTGGTGAATAAGCAGAGGGAGCAGATAAAAATATAGTTCAAGAATTTCTTACGTTGCCAAATGCAAATAAATAGACAAAATATTGTTTCTGCAGGAGAGCTGCAATTACGCGGTGACAGAAGAACGTTCAAGCAATCGGGTGAAAGGCGATCAATTGTCCATCTAGCAAGATAGCCGAATTTGATTTAAAAAATTCTGCAGAACAAGATTCAAATTGCTCAGAATATCCGTGGGAGAGTTTCGATAAGCATAACACAAGCATATGAATGACGTGTTAGCTTAGTTGCTTATTTCCATATTGCTTGTGCATCTTTGCTCCTTCTAAGTGAGACCTTTTGCATCGTATTATATAGTGTAAGTGATATAAAAGGAATGCATAGTATTCGCCTCGTTTTATCTTTTTGAAAATAATCGATAAGCAGAATCCCACAGTAATCGCAAAATATAGTATTCATAAGCTTTTCAGACGAGTGTACAGCTTTTGTCTTCTTCGGAGCACTTGTCCCAGCCTCAGTCCATTGTTTGGATTGTTGCTTCATTTCGGGTGTATACAGATGTATTTAGGTTTGATTATTATTCGGCGCCAAAAGTCGTTCGAATCTTGATTTAACTTAATTAGCAAAATTGAAGGCTGGAATACGTTTTCGTTCGCGTTTGCGGTCCATAGTCAACAAATTCGACATCCATCTCGCATATGTTTTTTGTCATACTTAATTCTTTCATGCACAATCGAAACAATTAATGCAGATAAGATGTTATACCTTCTGCTATTTCGTGAAGTTTTATTTGATAAGTCATATAGTACCATGGAGTATACACATCTTTTGGGCATCCTCTACATTGTTCATGAAATGCACCGGTTCGGCCACATTTAAAATCAACTGTCCATCGTTTTATGGTTGCAGTCAATGCAGTCTTCGTAAACTGAAATCAGCTCTGCTTGGATTTCATAGTTCGTTTTCTTACTTTTTTAAAAACAAGAACTTAATCACTAATCGGTATTCCATTTTTTCATGTTTCAAAAGAAGCTGAACACATGATAAATAAATTTATCATTTAAAATTATTTGAAAAAGGCATTATTTGCCGAAACATGTAAGATCATTTTAAATATATACAAATTAAAGTAAAACAGAACTTAATTCGCCGACTAATTGGATCTACTGTATATACAGCGTGTTTCAGGAAGATAAGGAAGTACTTCAAGAGGATATTCAGAATGTCAAAAGAAGTAAAATAAACCAATATATTTAAGTCCGATTTTTAACTATTACAGAAACAATTTACTTTCGATTTTTTAATCATAGTAGTATTGAAATAATATTATTTGTTAAGGTTTGACAATTTAGTTTGTCGTTTACTTAGTCATTTAAACTTAATTGACATAATACATAATTTTTAGACGATTAGAAGTAAACATTGCCATGTACATTTAGTCATAAAGAGTATGCCGACATGGATTTAGTTTATGGTTATTGTAATGGTAACGCAACTAATACAATGGATGAATATCGACGTCGCTTTCCGACTCGAAAAATTCCAACCAGGAAAGTGTTTCAAAATGTATTTGCAATTGCTGGAGAAACAGGAAAGTTTCCAAGTGCAAGGATTGTTTCTGAAATGGATAGGGGCTTAGATGTGGAACTCGAAACAAATATTCTCAATATGGTGAAAGAGAATACTGATATAAGTACGAGGCGTCTTGCAACCCAATTTCAAACTAATCACACGGCCACTTGGAGATTGCTGAAAGAGAATGGTTTGCATTCCTTTCATATTCAACCTGTTCAAAGCCTTAGCAGAGGTGATCATGCTACAAGGTTGCAATTTTGTAATTGGATACTTCAAAATCGCAATTTATACAAATACATTTTATTTAGTGATGAAGCTCAATTTACTCGCGATGGAATAAATAATTACCATAATGAACATCGGTGGTCACTCGAAAATCCACATGTCACAGTTGAGGCGAAACTTTCAAAATCGTTTTAGTATCAACGTATGGTGTGGTATGTTATTGGCTAACTGTATTTGAATTTTTTGGAAGTTCACTTGCCAGAAATTATGGATAATTTAGCATTAAATGTTAGACAATGGTTGTACTTTCGACACGATGGAGCCCCTCTAGATTTTAGTGCAAATGTTTTTTTAACATTCATTTTCCCAATTGTTGGATCGGTAGAGGTGGACTACAAAATTGGCCAACGAGGTCACCAGATCTTAACCCTTTAGATTATTATTTGTGGGGCTGGATAAAATCTAGTTTATGCAACAAAAGTGGACACAAGAGAGGCACACTTTAATGCTGCAGCTACCATAAGAAATAATCGCCGATCAATTATACATGCAACTCGGGCTATTAATAATCGAGCAAGAAAATGCATTGAATTTGATGGTGGTATTTTCAAAAATAACCGCTGATTTATTATTATTTATTTTTAGTAAATGCTCTATTTTAAATATTATATTATTATTTATTTCTATAATTTTACTTATTTCGACCTTCTGAATATACTTTTGAAGTACTTCCCTTTCCTCCTGAAACACCCTGTATATATATATATATATTGTTATGGGGCAAATTGCACCATCATTCCAGCTAACTGCGAAGGGAAAGACAGAAATTAACATATAAATAACATACAATAGAATGGTTAAATTGGCGGACATAATTTGTAGAATTAGTATCGAAATGTAAATAAATTAATATTACGATAACTTTGTATATTTCAAATTAATTTATATTTATTTCAAAATTTCCTTTTTATATTTTTAAATTATCATTTTCATAATTAAAATCATTAGCGCGAAATAAACAGATAGCTAATTTATCTACATTAAAATTTTGTATCGATACTAATTAGACACGCCCACTTTTTAAATGTATACAAACCCGCGAATAGGTTATTTTCTTTCTACGCATAAAACAACCCCACATTCAAAAATCCATAACAACTATTTGTAAAATATTATTTTAATTTTGTTTTCGTGTATAAATCAATATTCCATTTATATTCAAATTATTATTACATGTAATTTAAAGTAAAATTCGTGTCTATTTCATAAATGTATACTAGGCTTTGGAAGAAATAATTGCCATCAAGGCGTCAGTAGAAATTTTTATAACGAGTGCCAGGAAAAAGTGCTGCTCCGAAGTTTTAAATTTAATAAAATCTAAAATACCTGTGTTAGAATTTTAAAAGTATCCGGAAAAGAAACACTTAAATTTGGAGCTACTTTAAAACAATTTTTGAAGACGACAATCCCGAAGATCGGCCAGTAATCGTTCAAAGCATCTTTTCTATTGGAACACCGGCCAGTGGAAAACCAACGCCGTCGAATAACGCCAAAACCGGCATCGAGTATCGAAAACACCGTACTTGACCCATACTTCGAATTTCCTGACCAACGCCGACATCATTCAAGATACCTGCCCATATTCTTCGAGAAACAGGTTTAATTATGCTAAATTATTTCGAAAAAGTCTTATTAAAACACTTTACAATTTAACAAAATTTTACCAAATCAAAAACTCTTAATTTTACTTTAAAAATTACATTTTCAACTTACACAGAATTTGTGAAAGTACTTTTATTATTAAGGATTGTAGTACTCACCTGAATTTGTTTGTCGATTTATTTATATTATAATTTACATGGGAATAACATTGCCATTATAACATAACCTTTTCAATTCACATGTGCACTTAATATTAATTCCATAATTTGTCGTTAGGCACGTTTATTTGTTATTGTTTACAGAAATCTTATTTTAATAAGCTTTTACACATATTTCTTTAAACAAACTCTTTCATTTATCGGTGCTTAGCTGGAGATAACTTAGTTATTTTATCAAACAACTTTCTACCATACACATAGGAATAAATAGACCGACGAGGATCTAGTGAGAGTCAACTTTGCAAAATATATTACTTGCTCTCCGACATCTAGCCGCAAACAAAGAAATTACATGAGATAGGCTGGTGATCTAGTGTAATAGTTTTAAAACAACCAAGGCGCCCAACCATTAGTATAATTTCTATACTATTCATTCAATCAATTAAAACTATTATACATTATTATTTATTATTTTTAAATCTCAGCATCATCAGCGTTTCGCGTGGGTTTACAGGGATAAAATGTGTCAAAACTCTATTTCGCGTTTATTACCGTATGTTTCTGCGCCCTCTAAAGGATAGATGTCTGAACAATCTGTCGGCAGTCTCTCAGCTGCCATCCTCAGGCCGTCATTGTTACTGCTGTCGCTGTCACATGTAATAAGATTTCAACCAATAACGACAAAGACAAACTAAAGATCAAGTTGCATATCTATCACCTCTGTCAAGTGTTTACTTTCCTATTAATTTTAACTTATTGGTAAAAATACACTTAAATTTCAAAACATTTTTAATTATATCGCGAAAGTTAAAAATTATTCAATTATTTGCTATTTTGTCACAGATAATTCAAGTATTGTTTCAAAATTATTACGAAAATAAACGCGAGTGTTTCAAAGACAAAAAAATAAAATCAATAAAATTTATTCGGGTTGTAATACTTCAGAATACCAATGAAACAGTAATGTAAGTCAGTCAGAAACAATTCTAATTTCAATAAAGAAATTTAAAAGCAAAGGAAAGACAAACACGAATAAAAACAGAGGATAATTAATTCTAAATTATTGGAATTTATTAATGATTTCTAAATAAAATAAAGGATCACTGCATGGAAATGTATTTACTCTTTCCTTTTATCTCTTGTGCTTATTACGTCGCTGTAGGATGGTATATTAAGGGAAATGCATGTAAAATATTTCAAATCACGTTTATATTCGTAAACAATGTCCAATCTTTATGTAGTTTTCCGGATTTAGTTGTTTACATTGAGTAAAACGAGTTTCACGTTACATATGTGCTTTTTAAATATGTAATACGTATTTTGTAAATATAGTTTGTGTGTATTGCAGGGAATTTTGCTTCGTCTTTCATAAATTAGATTTAAAGAATTCTGGTATATAGGCCATGTGTAAGAAAGGATTAAACAAAGTATGATTTATGACTAAAATTTGAAAACTCACTCTGTTTAGCTTAAGCAAAGTATAATACTTAAAATGAGCTCTCGCATTTATAAATATTATTTTTTTAATCAATATACAAGGGGGGGATTGATATATAAGGTCTCCAACAACGCCATTGTCTTAGCAGTGGGGATAGAAGCAAGTTCTAACTTGCAAACGGTGATTTCGAGTATCTCGTATTAGCATGCAAAGTTTTAATTTTCCTGAACCGTCGTACCAGTGACATTTATTATAAGTTTTCTGAGATGCGTTCCAAGCAACGATTCGTGATAGAATTTTTAAAGCTCAATCGTTACATAATTTATAGGCGCTTAAAGGCTGTTTATGGCAACGATTGTATGAAAGTGAAGATTGTTCGCCATTGGGTTCGACCCGTATCAATCGGTTCGACAGGTTGACCAGTATCAAAGACAAGTGAATGCATTGATTCGAGAAAATCGCCAGATTGCGCAAAAATTAATTTCTCGACAATTAGGCATTGGTCAAGAGAGAGTCCAGTATATAGTTCAGACGTTGAATTCCCCAAAAAAATTGCACCTGACCCATCTGATGCAACCTGGTTCCACCACTTAAGACCCATCTTAAGTGATGGAAGTGAATTAACAAAGATCGGGTCGTTTATAAATAAAAGAAGGTGTACCACAAGGGTCCGTACTTAGTCCTATTTTGTTCATTATTTTTAGTAATTAGTTTAACATTACATTTAATTACTGATATTAATTTATATGCAATTGGTACTGCCTTCATTTCTTACGATTCTAATAGAGAAGATTTGAAAGTTAACAAACAATCTTAAATAGAAGGAGTATTCCTTTTACGCTTATAATTTTTCAAGATATTCCCCTTTACAGTCAACGCTCTATGCATTAGTGAAAACGAATGTTCAAAACAACTTCTTTTAAATACGTCAACTGCTTCTTCGCCAGATGTAATACCTGGATTCTGTAATTTATCTTTACAAGCAATAATTATGTCTAGGCTAGGTTTGAACTAGCTTTAATGTGAGGTATTGTCTCAATTGGTGATAGTAGAGGAAAGCAAAATAAGCTAATACTACAGTGCTTTGCGGATCACAGAATATTATCTATCGAATGTAAATCAAAGACTTTAGAAAAGTCTATATATACGGCGTCAACTTGTTGTCGGTTGTCAAGAAGAAAGAAATTAATTAATTAATGCTCACTAGATTTGTGGTTGTTGATCGTCTGATCGTCCAGATATGAATCCATGTTGACGACGGGAAAAGGAAATGATTGGTTTTAGTGATGAATCTTGTTCTAGTTTAGAGTTACACATAGAAAGGCACCTGCTTCAGTTTTTAGTTGAAAAGTCTGTTCTTCAAATTTCTGGAGTTTGCTGGTGTGGTGTGCTATTACCCAAAGAAGTAATAATAATAATGATCTGTATTGTCCATTGGTTTATAAACCAATTATAGGTCATTATAGAAAATTAGACTATTTAATGTCTATAGAAAAAATACACAGCATTACAATGAGATTACACCGAATAAGTAAATGGTCACATACTCGCATACACGTGACACACAAACACTAACCCAAAGAGCTACGCTTATTAAAATTAGTGGCCATATGGTATAAAACATTGGTTCTCGTAGTCGGGATGTTGACAGCGTCAAAATTGCGGGTGTAACGAAGGGGTGTCGATCCTTTGTGTCAGAAGATTACATAAAAACTTTGCACTATAATCCTCTCTACGACGGGATAGTGATACAAAATTATGCTGAGCCAGTAAATGCAGATAGTCGGTACCACTGGCAGAGTAAAATCCGTACATTCTATACGACAAGTATTATAAGAATCTCCTCTGAACATGTTCGACCGAGATTTGCTGGTGTAGATAATAATAATAATAATATATATTGCCCAAAAGATTATAGAATCCAATTATAGGACATCGCAAATTACATGTTTTTAATATAAATCATACTTAAAACTAACAAGATATATTGAATCTAAGAATGTAACATAGTATATAGTGTAACATGGCAGATAATGTAATCTTAAAAAAGTGATTAAATTTCGCTTAAAACTAACGATACATTAGAAAATACATATTAATATGAAATACTATAGCAAAAACTTTACAATCGTCATCCGTAGTGAAGGTTGGTGGTACATTCTCCCATCAGCATCGGCATTTATAGCCGCACGTCGTGAACAATGCATTAGTGCTTGCCGAATCTGTGTAGTGTTACTTTGTTACTGTGCATAAGACAAAATTCATATATATATATATTTTAGAATTATTTTTTATCAATTGTCAAGTAGTTGCTTCTGAATCTTTTATTGTGGCTATTTTCTACTTTGAATTTTACTCATTACGGAAAATGGATCATAGAAATAAGGAATACCTTACACAACAACAGCTAGAGGCGATAGTAGCCGAAATGAGTGACGTGGAATACAATATCGGATATGAAGCTTCAGACGACGATGGAGAGCTAGACGCAGTCGAAGGCCTCATCGATGGAAGTGATACAAGCACAGCAGAAGAATCAGATAGCGAAGAATCTACTGAGAGCAGCGATGATGACCACAACAGAAATCCGGCTGGAGCTAATTCTTTTATATCAAAGAACAAGCAAGTTGTTTGGTACCAAGATCCAATTTTACCTCATCACGGAAGACAACCATGACACAATATTTTACGAGAACGTTCAGGCCCAACACGTTTTGGAAATCGCGAGATCGATATAGCTGCTTCTTCTTTTTTGATTTATTTTCGTAAACCTCTTCTTGAAATTATTCTAAAGTGGACGAATGAAGAAGGAGATATTGTTTTCGGCAAAAATTGGATAAAAATGGATGTCCAAGAATTGAAGAAATTTATTGGAGTTTTGATACTAATAGGTGTATACAAATCTTATAACGAGAACGTAACACAACTTTGGAGCAAAAACAATGGTCGAAAAATCTTTGGTACTATTATCGCTCGAAATAGATTTCAAAATATACTTCGTGTACTTAGATTCGACGATGCAGCGGAAAGACGAAGAAAAAGGAGTGGCGACCAAATAGCACCAATACGGGAATGCTTTGAGTTATGGAATACTTATTTGCGAGATGCGTATGTACCAAATTGGTGTATGACGGTTGATGAACAGCTTGTAACTTTCAGAGACAGATGTCCCTTTAGACAATATATTCCATCAAAACCCGGACGATTTGGAATTTTGGGCCATTAGTGATAGTGAAAAAAACCTATGCATAGAAACTGGAAATTTATCCTGGAAAGCAGGGAGAGGAAAGAGATAAAACTCAATGCGAAATGGTTGTAAAACGTTTAGTAGAAGAAATTGAAAAATCTGGAAAGAATGTCACCTGCGACAATTTCTTTACTTCGTACGATCTTGCAAAGTAAACCTAGCATTAGTTGGTACGATCCGTAAAAATATGTGCGGTGAACACTCAGTTGTTATATGTAAGAAATATGTTTAACCCACTTTTACTTTTATGTAAGTCATTTATATATTTTATTTTACAATATTTATGTCTTATTGTTATTACTGCATCGGTTTATTCTAATGGCCTTTTCTTATGTTGAATAAAATAAAAGTCAAATATAATAATGCTTACGCTATATTGAATTCAAAATAATCGCCGAATATTAGCTCAGATCCAGCATATAGTAATACGGGTCCAAAGGACCCTTGCGATAAGTAGCGACAGGTCGTTTTCCTGGTAGTTCTAAGGTTAATAGTAGACAGTAGTTTTTCCCTGAAGAAGATATGTTTATTAAATTTAATATTGTTTTACTGAAAAAGGAAATGAATCATTCATTTCCGAATTTGTGTTTAATTTCGAATTTTAATTTTCATAAAATTACTTTCATCGCCAGTAAAGTAATGAATCGATGTTTATTAATTATTACTCCGTAAAATTCACGTCAGTAATTTAGGAATTCAGGCTGGGTGGCGATAAAAAAATGAAACGAATAAACGTGGAAACAGCATTGTGTGACACAAATTAAATAGCAAAATGTTTGAAAGAAAGAATTTGTTCCGTTGCTGGTCGGGTAAACAAGCAATTAAGAATCAGCGAGTTTGACAAGAATAGCTTGTCAGACGCACATTGTACTGGCCACGACGTTTGAAAAGAGCCCCGAATAAGACGCTGTCGGACTGCGGCTTTCTTAGGATCCGCGAGAATTTATGAGTGATAAATACATCCGTAGTGTGCCCGACGGCCGGATGAAATTTGATCGAATAGAGCAGGACGACGTCGTCTGCAGGTGAGTAAAGCTAAGAATATGTGGAAAGTGTCCGTATATGTCACTTTTGTGTGCGAGCGCACGGCGGTGTTGTGTGTCATGGTGTGGCGTAACAGTCGTAAATGCCATTTCTGCGTCTCAACACTAATAACGTTTTCTGTCACCAGAGGACCGGATGGGACTCAACTATTTCTCACTGTCAGACAGCTTACCTTATCCAAATTACGAATGTCCACTACAGTTCATGAGTGTTTTCTGTAAATTATCTCACGTGACTAGAATTGTTTTAACTATTTTAACTTCCGTATATCTAAAATGCCGTTTTGTAAACAAAATTTTGTTTTATTTAATGTTTGACTACTTACAGGTCGTTTCAAAAAATGCACAACAACATCATAAATAAATATTAAATGCAATTGCAAATCGAATATTTGCGATATCATCAATACCAAATACATTACATAAATTCATAAATTTTATTTGATAAAAATACATATTTCGATTTTAAATTTAGTTTTGATGGTGTTGTGTTTTTAAGTGATAAGCAATCTGTTATATGAAAATTAAATGTTTAAAGATAAAAAAATTGTCTTGGAGTAAAAGAAAACGAACCATTTAGTAGCTAGTTCCCACAGGATAGCTAGCGTTCGCTTATTGCAAGTCCCATCCATTAAAGCGAATGATTAAAGGCTTTGAGGTCGAAACGGCTTTAAATAGCTGAGATCTCCGGCTTGCTTGAACTGTAAAGCAGAACCACCGCTGTGGAATGAATTAAACGCAGAGTTAAGTGCCTAAATCGACTCTTATGTGATACCGTGAAAGGTATTTGTAACTTAATTTGACTATTTGATTATATCCTCTAAAATCTTCTCAATATTACCCAATATAATTTTGATACTCTGCCTAATTGCTCTAAAATTTTTGGGTAACTCAATTCGATATTTTATCTCCACGCAACAGCATGGGTTTATGTCAGGCAGGTCAACCTTAACTAATTTGTCTGGGATAACTTAGCATATCAGTTCCATATTTAACTTGAAAGATCAAGTCGAAGTTCTGTACACCGACACTATTAACCATACCATATTCTTATCTAAATTGAACTCATTTGGCGTTATTTCATCTATAACTAACCTGATAGCTTTATAATATTTCTAATCCTATATGTTAACGTATGGAACATAAGTTTTGAGAAAAAGTTTTGACGAGGGAATGGTATTACCAAAAATGGTCCAAACTAGTTACCGCTGGGCTAGAAAAGATGCTCGTTTGTTAGTTACTATGGTGACATGTTAAATTTGTCAGAAATAGTTTTGAAAAATGTCATATAAGATTGAAATACGAAAGTCTATATATGATTTAGTTGGACGAGTACCTAAACGTGAGATTGTTAACATTTTTCGAGACCAAAATATTGGACTGGAAACCATTTACCGCACATTAAGGAATGTGAAGAAGGTATGCTATGCATGAATTTACCGAAAAGTGGACGACCTCCAGTTTTGGCCCCATATGAAGTAAACAGACTCATCCAATCTGCTCAAGACAGAGTTGGGACGTCTACGCGCACTTTAGGCCGTAGATTTGGAATTGCGCATAGAACTATGGATTAGAATATCGAAAAAGTAGGAAGTGTCCCGAATACACCGCAACTCAGCTAGAGAGAACCCAAGATGCTGCCGAACATTAAGGCGTCAACATTTTATTGGCAACAGAGTTATTGTTTTAGACGATTTAGAAATATTTCACATTATCCAATTCGAAAATAATAGGTAACGTCCAATATTGCAAATTATCCTGACAACGTAAAATTCAAACCGAAAGCTAAATTTACCGACAAAATTTTGGTCTGGTGCGCTATTTCTCAAGCACAAATTTCAAAACCTTACGTTGGGAGAGTTAGAGGTGAAGCTGTGGATGGAAACATCTATATTCGCAAATGTCTATCTAAATTGATAAATTTCATTAATGCTCATCATTCAAATGATGATGTAATATTCTGGCCCGATCTGGCTTCATGCAATTATGCTAGAATCACTCAGAACCGGTTAACATAACGTGAATTATGTACATAAGGAAGACAATCCCTCAACGTACCCCAAACGCGCCCCATTGAGGAATTTTGAGCACTACTTAGAAGGAAAGTTTATGACAAGGGTTGGGAAGCCCAAAATGAAGCACAGTTACTGGCCAGAACAGTCCAGAACATCCGAGAAGCGAATATAAACGTCGTCCAGAGAATGATGGGGAGAATTCTACCAAAATTACGCCCCATTGAAGCTTTCAATAGGCCGGAAAAATCAAGTGTTGCCCGACATATTCTTGAATCAGGTCACAACCTAACATCTGACTGTCTGAGATTAATAAAAAACATCACTAGCCCCCGTGAATTAGAGCATTTTTATCTTAAAAATAGGAATAACGTAATTAATGCAGATTTGGGTCGTATACCAGGTTCATCTTTATTCGAGTTAATTGACAGTTAGATGTTATTAAACTAAAAAAGATAAGAAAACCATTAACAAATTAATCTAATTCTATGTAATTTTTTAAATTTCGTTCGAAAAACATTAGCCTTTAACAGATATTATGATTCAATATTAATTTCAAATTGACATATATAATTTAAGATGAGTTTATATGGTTTCTTTATGTATATTAAATTAGGGTATCCCCTTCGTGTAATTTTCTAAAGGGCCCTTCTATAGAATAAAGCATTAATCGGTTAATGGTCTCTTAATCTATGTACGTATTTAAGTAGTGTTTTTCCAATGAGGTAAGTCCTGTAGTATTCAGGTTTTTAAAATTTTAAAATTTAGTGTTAAACGAGAAGCCGTACAATATAGCGCTCAGTGAGTGTTGTGTGTTTTTTGTGCTTTCAAGTGTTACACTGCTTTTTCTACTGAGGATGACAACGTGGTTGTCGAAATACGTATATAGAATTGTTACATTCTATTGTGGTAAGGGTTTTTAATTTTTTATTTATAATTTCTAAAGAAAATTTAAAAAATGAAAATTTGTTGAGCAGTATATTTTCTACAATTCTATCATTCATTTAATATTCAAAATTGCATGTTTATTGTCACAACACATAATCATTTAATAACACATGGAATGTAATTTCACACTCATATACATATATATGCTTAAATTGTTCGTAGTTTTTAAATGTTCCCTACCATTAATCAATATAAACCAGTCAACAGTTAGCCATTTTCATTCAGCTGAAATTTAATCTGTAGATATATCTAATGATCAAACTTTCGCAATTTTCGAAGGAGCATTAGTGAAGGAGCCGGTTTCTATGTGTAAATAAATTGAGTGATAGACGTTTAAAATTCCCTGAAAAGTGGCCAAGCATTTATTCTTTTGCGCTTTTTCTTAACTTAACCGTTTGGTAATTAAATCTAAGTTTACTATATAATTAATAAAAATAACTATAGTTATAAGTTTAATTTATTTATGTTTCAACAACAACAATAATAATAATAATAATAGTAATAATAATAATAATAATATTTATCGACCAACAAAAAATATTTTCACTTGCAGGACAAATGAAGGAATTAATAATCAACAGAAGGTTTCGATAAATAAGAAAAAAAAATACATAGCAACAATAACTTAATCCTATTGTCTGCACAAACAATTTATGTGTAGAGAACAAAGGTTTCCATATTATAGAACCATATTCGGATTTGGATCTGACATACGTAAAGTAAAGAAACTTAATAAAAAATATGTTGAGTTTCTAATTAGAACACCCAAGATTCTCATGGTAAAAATATAGTCCGAACTCTATGAAAAGAAAATGTAAGAAAAGCATCAAAATAGGTAACGAATTCTTTGAGTGGAAGCATACAATATAAACTATGTAGTAAGGAATCATGGAATTAGTTTCCTAGTAAACATTACAATTTAAATGAAGGTTATTTCAAACAATGCATTTACAAAAATTCTTTTAGTAAATCCTTCCACCTTCTTTCAGGAAATTATTTAAAGAAAAATGTCATCTACACAAATGTTTTTTAATTTAGGAAGGAGATAATGCAATTATCATGCATCAGCATAATCTGTTTAGCACAGTTTTGGGAGTCTTCTTTGTCCTATGGCAGTGTTTACACACAGTCCTTTCAATCCATCACGGAGCTTAGGTCTTCTATGATGCGTCTCAATTTGAACTTTGTCTTTGGTTAGCATTACCAGATCTCCCCAACTTTTTCCAGACATTCTGATTTCCTTCTTCATTTCGGTGTTGTCCTTGGCTTTCCTCTGCTTCTCTGTCTCGTTACAGTCCATCTCACGGCTTGCTTGCTTATATCCTCTCTGTTTCTTTGCGCATTTATACTGATTCTTATTTGATTATTGCTGCATCTGTGGCAGAGAGTGTTTAAATCTTTTTGCAGAGCTTCACAATTGTTGATTGAAAGTATTTTCTCGAAAAAATTCGTCGATGTAGGCAACGAGAGAAGATTATTAATGTAACTTTGAATAGTATCGGATCAAGACTGGAACCTTGAAGAATACTTGGGGAAGTGGTGAAAATGAAGAATTAAAAGCAGTTGTAACAGACGTAACGTATAGAACATAAGTTTTGAGAAAAAAATCAAAGGAAAAAATAGATTAGTAGTAAAAATTTTATTAACATTAACGTAAACATTGGGAAATTATTATACACTATTGGGTCATACAAAAAATAAATTCACAAAAGTGATAAGGGCCCATGATCCTCAATGGCGCGCAATTTTGGTAGAATTCTCCCCATTATTCTCTGGACGACGTTTATATTCACTGCTCGGATCTTCTGGAATAATCTAACCCATAACTGTGCTTCATTTTGGGCTACCCAACCCTTGTCATAAACTTTCCTGCTCAGTAGTGCCAAAAAATCCTTAACGGGGCTCCCTGTGGTACGTTGGGGGGATTGTCTTCCTTAGGTACATAATTCACGTTATGTTCAGTTAACCAGTTCTGAGTGATTCTAGCATAATGGCATGAAGCCACATCGGCCCAGAATACTACATCGTCATTTGGATGATGAGCATTAATGAAATTTATCAATTTAGATAGACATTTGCGAATATAGACGTTTACATCCACAGTTTCACCTCTAACTTTCCCAACGGAAGGTCTTGAAATACCAGCTTGAGAAATAGCGCACCAGACCATAATATTGTCGGCAAATTTTGCTTTCGGTTTGAATTTTACGTTGTCAGGACACTTTGCAATATTGGACGTGTGAAAACCATCGTTACCCTTTATTTCCGAATCGGATAATGTGAAATATTTCTCATCGCCTAAAACAATAACTCAGTTGCCAATAAAATGTTGACGCCTTAATGCTCAGCAGCATCTGGGAATTCTATCTAGCTGAGTTGCTGTGTATTTGCGACACTTCCTTCTTTTTCGATATTCTAATCCATTTTTAGTCAAAATTCTACCAACAGTTCTATGCGGAATTCCAAATCTACGGCCTATAATGCGCGTAGACGTCCCAACTCTGTCTTGAGCAGAATGGCACTTCATGTGAGGCCAAAACTGGAGGTCGTCCAGTTTTCGGTAAATTCATGCATAGCATACCTTCTTCGCATTCCTTAATTGTGCGGTAAATGGTTGACAGTCCAATATTTTTGGCCTCGAAGAATGTTAACAATCTCGCGTTTAGGTACTCGTCCAACTAAATTATATAGAGACTTTCGTATTTCAATCTTGTATGACATCTATCAAAATTATTTCTGACAAATCTAGCATGTCACGATAGTAGCTAACAAGCGAGTATCTTTTCTAGCCCAGTGGTAACTAGGTTGGACCATTTTTGGTAATAATATTTCTCGTCAAAACTATTTCTCAAGGCTTATTTTCCATACGTTATTTGCTGTTAATTAACTGTACAACTAAATATTGGAACTGGTTATCAGTTCCAATATTTAGATGTACAGTTAATTAACAGCAAATAACGTATAGAACATAAGTTTTGAGAAAAAGTTTTGATGAGAATCTTGGTAGATTTGACACTTTTTTTTAATGGAGTTTTATCAGTCCTAAAGTATACAAAGCAAAAGCCGAGTATTTATCGATCTCTAAAATCACATTTAAACTGAAATACTTTTAAACTGATGCATTTAAAAGTATTTAAAAAATAAAGAATTGCTTAGTTGATTTTAAATGAATGGTGAACCATAATAAATTTGAGTAATAATAAATATTCTCAATGCTTATTTCATGCCCAAAAAACGAATCTATAATTTATAACCACCCTGTTGTGTATCGCAGAGTTGGAAATAACAAATTCAATTCTCTGTCTTTAAAATTTAAATTTGAACATTTAATTTAACATACGTACAA
Organism: Melolontha melolontha; assembly: GCA_935421215.2. Classification (NCBI taxonomy): domain Eukaryota; kingdom Metazoa; phylum Arthropoda; class Insecta; order Coleoptera; family Scarabaeidae; genus Melolontha; species Melolontha melolontha. The sequence continues at coordinate 39,374,366 of OW285244.1, read as the reverse complement.
TGAGAAAAATAAGCGAATTGATAATAGCGGTTGTGGTATTAATATTCGTTGACCGTCCAATAATAAATTAATAATTATGGATTTTTAAGCAAGTTGTCCAAAGTCCGGTGTATTATTTTGATGATTATCGTCCTCAGAGCATGTTTATAATCGTTTAGTAATATCAAAGGGGTGACTCTGGAACGGTAGCGGCGTTTGTGCGTGTGTGTGCATGGCGGCATGCCTTCGTTTTCCTTCCGTCGGTCGCTGGGGCCGCGATCGGCGAAGAAGCAATAAAGCTTCAAATCGGCAGATAAATTCGAAAGGTTCTCAATGCGCAAGATTCTGATGCTCTATTACAGCTAATGTACAGATCCAATAACTCCTTTGTTATTAATAGCAGTTCCCGTCAGCCTATCGCCCCCCCCGGTACCACACTAACTCATCAGATCAATATCTCGAAGCAATTATCCGACTTAATAGCACATTCTCATTAACCCAAACCGAAACTCTACAATGGCTCACGCCAATTTGTTAGGTGCGTGTCTAGATGGGAAGTTCAATTACAGCAGTGATTCCTCCCGGTAAACTAGTTATTAACAATAATTGAATTAGGAGTCGGGATCTGGAGTGGAGTGGTAGATTGTAACTACTCGTTTTGCAATTACCATTAAAAGCTGCCCATTAGAGGCAATTAGCATTTGGAAGGAGATGCTGGACATACTGGCTGAATGTCGTCGTTGTTGTTCAATGATGTGATATAATCATTTTATTATACAGCTTGCTAGTGCAGACTTACAGGGATGTACTAACCCGTACGACAAAGAAAATGTAATTGGTTTTCTCGTTTAAACTTACCACTGATACACGGTTTGCCTCTCACGTAATACAGATCTCTAGTGAATAAACGTTTTACAGCAAACAAACATCGTTGTCGGTGGCTTGGTAATGTTGTACTTATGTATATACAATGACGAAACCTACGACCAGTACCGAAAATCACATTCTTTGACACCCCTAGTTACGAACGTCAAGGCAACTTGATTGAAAACTCGGCGTAGCGGACAAATACGACTAGAGAAGGATTTCCAGCTTCGGAGACCTCTCCGTCGCATTATAGCTAACGCCTCTTCCTATCTTCTGCTTGAAGTGTAATTATTATACCCGTTCAAGTGTCAACGTTCTCGTGTATTGATGGAACTTTACTAATGTAACGTAACTGTTTCATTCAACGAAAAACCTTGATTATTATCCCCTCTTTGTTTTAGTTCGTGAATTTCTATATGTGAAACTGCTATTCTTATTTTATTCCGATTATACCGGCAACGTGGAAAGTTATAAGTAAAAGCCGGATTATATGCAAAAAAAAAACTGAAAATATGCGCATAAATATGCAGATATTTTAGCCTAAATATGCACTTCCTTGTGAAAAATATGCAGGTAAAAAATACGAGGAATGTTACAAAATGGAATACTGTAGTAAAATATATTATATTAGTTTATTTAAAACATAATTAACTATGAAAACAATTTATAATCACATATTTCTCAAAGTTTTTAACAGAAAAATTGTGACGCTTGTCTGAAAACATGTATTTATATATTGAAAAGGTTCGTTCTACGTCGACCCTTGTTATAGGAGCATATTTCAAATTAGAAATATCATCTATTGTCAACTCAATATTTTCTACTGAATCAATATTTTAGCAATGTCCTTTAGCTTTTTAAAACCCTCATTTTTTCTTATTACACTTAAAAATTTTTCATACGCGAATTGTCCTATTCCTCCTTTAACATCAAAACATAACTTTTCAAATTTGTTTATTATTTCAACGCTCTCGATTAGCGACATAAATTTTTTTTCCAACTGCAATATGGAAGTGGAAATAAAACTGTAATTAGCTTTAATAAACGCCAACTGTTGATGTATTTCTTTGCTCGAATACACCTTTTGGGCGTCTATCACAGATTGCGCATCGCTATCAAGATCCATAATAATTGTCTTTATTCCTTCATAATGATTTGCATGAAAAAAAAGCAGCTTCCAACCACGTTCCTCATCGTGTGATTACTGGTTGAGGAGGAAGCGGAACACCGGGTAGATGTTGTTTGTAAAACTGAACTCGTAATGGGGCCTTTAAGAATACTTTCTTAACACTACTAATTAAAGTATTTACTAAGGGAAAATGGTTTCTGACTTCTTCTGCAACACGATTTAGTCCGTGCGCCAAGCAAATTGTGTGAATTAAATATGGGTAAAAGATTTTCAAGTTGAAAGCTGCCTTCATCATGTATGGTGCAGCATCCGGCAAAAACAATAGAATTTTCTCTGTTGAAATCGATTCAGGTAAGAAGAAAGTTGCCGGTTCTTCCTGTATAAATCTTGTTATTGTCAAATTATTTGCCTTTACCAACTGTTTGGATGAAATTAAATAAGATTATGCTGGAACCGATACGTTAAGGATACGAATCATTAAATGAATTATGTATCGGCCCACACTATCAGTAGTTTCATCTGCCCATATATAAAGATAATTGTTTGCAACAACCTTCTTAATGTTATTCAATGTTTCCGCATAGATACAGCGATTATAATTTTTTCTTAAAGTGCTCTCGTCGGGAATGTTATATTTGCTAATGTACTTTAATGTACTTTGGCAAAAATAACTTGACATTTGAATTGTTTAATTTATGTAGTGGAATATCTGCCGACACAAGCATTTGACACTAATTTTAATTAAATTGTTCTTGTTCCGATTTTTTTGAAATTGATGGCAAACATTTCGGTAATGTTTGCTGACTCTTCTTCGCCAATTTCATCTTTGTTAGTTTTGCAGCATGAGATGGAGTTTTCATATGTTGGTCGACTTGGAACTTTCTATCACTTATCATCTGTAAAAAAAAATATCACATCATCGGTTGTTTTCTTATAAAATAAATGTTAGTAAAAGATAAAGGAATAATAAAGAAAAATTAATAATTAATTAATTAATTAATTAGTTAATTATTTAATTAATAAGAGGAAATAAACTTAAAATTTTACTCACAATCTTGCAGCATGCTACGCAAAACACTTTTTCTCCATCAATACGCAATTCTGAATAAGGTGCAATCCATCCAGGTACAGTCGCTATCTTCGGGATTTTTGCTATTATATATCACAACTAACAACTCACAAGTTTACACTTCGAAAAGCCAACGTAAGACGACGTTTAAAATAAAATTACTTTCGGATATGGGAATAAATTTCTCCGAATAGCAAAGAAACACATATACTCCTAATTTTCATTCAAAAGCCAGTATTCAAAATTTCAGAAGACAACGTGTATATTATAACTAAGATATTTAAGTAATGTAAGTTGTAGCCTACCGATGAAATGCCTAGCTAGGTGTGTTTGAAAGCGCTGAGAAAGATGTACAAACTAGTGAGAAAATATATTGAATGACGCATAAGAATAGTTTACATAATTACGTCAACAAGAGCACTACGTTCAACTGTCTGGACTTACTGGAGCTCAACCCTAAAGAATTAGAATTAGATGTCGATATTGTAGACTTTGGTTGGAGGGCGAAGGAAGCAAATCATTAAAATTCTTTTCCTAATTTAGAACTGCGTCCTACAATTTTCCCATATTACATGTAGGAAGAAGTTATGTGCCTATGAGAACTAATTCAAACTGGTGATTTTCCAAGAACATCCAACTAGTTGAAATAACAACCTTTCCTGCTTTGAGATTCTTTTCGTGTTCGTTCTATAGGCTAGACTTTTCATACTGCTAGCCGTATAAACATTTGGTTCTTAATTATTTAACCTGCCTTGCCACTAGATTATTCTTCACAGTCTCCATTAGAGTTACGTTGTAAACCCTGATGTGCTCTATAAGATTAGAAATGAACCCCTAGCAATAATAATAGACTGAACAACAAGAAGTCTGGAAGATAAGAAAAAGGTTTTAACTTGTTTTGCCATTAGATTGTCCGTTCATGGTTTCCATTGTCTGGAAGACAGAAAGAGGAAAGGCGAACCCTTGGCAACAATAGAGATATTGAAAGAACAAATTTGCCACTAGATTGTCTTTAATCGTCTCCGATAGAATTGCTTTTAGCAGTGTATGAGATTAAAGACAAGTTATTAAATATAAAGATAGATAATATATCTACCTTTATATTCTTACAGACAAAGTGTAAACTTTGTCTGGCAAAGAGAAAGAAACTAAGACATTAATTTGCTTTGTTACCACTTTGCTCCTTCATTGTCTCTATTCGAATTGTCTTGTAGCGGTGAAGATGAGAGAAAAGATAAATAATAATGGATTGAACGGCATGGTTTTTGTCTGTAAAATAAGAACAAACTCAAATAAATCAAGTTAAATGATTTACCACTTGATTGTCTGAGATTGTCAGTATTAAAGTAATCTTGTAGCCTTCATAGTGTCATATAAGAAGAGAAACTAATCTTTCAAAACTATAGAAGTAAATCAAGAAGAACTAAGGTTTAAATCAATTTACCACTTAATTGCTCTCCATGGTCTTCAATAGAGCTTCGTAGTTGTGAAGATGTAAGAGATTAAAGACGAATTCCCAACTATAATAATAAATCTTTGACTTTGTCTGGAAGGCAAGAAGATGCTAAGATTTTAACTTGCTTTGCCACTAGATTATCCTTCATTCTCTCAATTACAGTTGCTGTTTCATCAATGCATTAGTATATTCCTTTCATGTTAATAATGTATATTTTAACATTAATCTCACATATATTTTTTTAATTTTTCGTTGAAATCGATATTGATTCATTGATTTCTCAACACATTATCTTACAGATGTTCGTGATATAGTTAAGTTCAAACATTCTTAGTTAGGTTTAACCCTAATCATAAATGGAAAGTGTTTTTATACACTTTACAGCATGCGTTTCTAAGTTAAATATTTCAGTGGTTGATTAAAATTGCACAACATACTATGTCGACATTTATATTACCCCTCTGATATCTAACGTTCTTGTTTTTGACATTTTAAATGATGTAGTCCATAATTAAATTAATCAGGGTTTAAGTTAAACTGTCATTTGGATACGGGTACTCAATAAATGATTAATATTAAATATATAGCGTTTAATTATCAATAGTTTAGTGCAAAGTAACAAGTACCAATCAATTACGTTAAGAATCTTTAATACAGGGTGGCCCAAAATGACCGAAGGGGTTTGAGTTCATTATAACTTCTTATTTAAGACATAATTATTAATTTTTTTTTTGCATAACCTTTCGCAAAACTTCAGGTGTTATGTTGTTGATTTCGTCGCATATATTATTTTTTAATTGCTGTATGGTTCGAGGCTTATTAATATAGACTTTTCCATTCAAATAACCCCAAAAGGAAACAGTCTGAAGCGTTTAAATCCGGTGAACGCGGAGGCCAATTAAAATCGCTTGTACGGGAAATAATTCGTTCACCAAAGATGTCGCGTAAAAGAGCCGTTGCGTCTCTCGCAGTGTGCGCTGTAGCTCCATCCTGTTGGAACCATACTTGCGGATGGTTTTCCACGGCTGGCTTTAAAAAATTTTCCAACATTGTCCGATATCTAACACCAGTTATGGAAACGGCGACACCGTGTTCATTTTCAAAAAAATATGGGCCAATTATCCTTTCCGACGAAACACCGCACCAAATGGTACACTTAAGTGGGTGTAATTCTAGCTGTTGAACTACTCTTGGATTTTCCGTAGCCCATATCCTGCAGTTTTGCCTATTAACGAACCCATTTAATTGGAAATGGGCTTCGTCGCTCATAATTAAATTATGAATAAACTCATGATTTTCTTCTGCTTTTTGACGAAAATAAATTGCATAATCAAGTCGTTGCTGGTAATCTGTCGGTTTCAATTGTTGGACAAGCTGAATTTTGTATGGAAACATTCTTATTGCATGCAAAATTCTCTGCAGCGACCCTCTTGAGAGGCCAAGTTGTGTCGAACGTCTCCTGGTTGATGTTTCTCCATCTTCCCGAATACTCTCCTGTACCCGTTCAATATTGTCATCCGTGTGCACCGTTCGTCGTCTGCCGGCACCAGGAAGGTTCCCTACTGCCCCTTGTTCTCGAAAATTTGCAACCGGACGGTTTATTGTTGACTCTGAGGGTCCAACCCGTACATTAAAATAACGACGATATGCACGCTGAGTCAAAACAATGGATCGTTGATTTGAGAAATAAAGTTCAACGATTTTGGCACGTTGTTCAATTGTGTACTGTTCCATTTTGGATTCCACAAGTCTTCTTTACAAAATACTGAAAACAAAAAAAAAATTTAATAAAAAAGTTATAAGGAATTAAAACCCCTTCCGTCATTTTGGGCCACCCCTGTACAATACAAATTTTGATGCATTCCATACGTATGAAGGATAAATTTAATTAAAGAGCACTTTGCAAGTAACAGCCAAAACATATTTTAAAAGTTATAAATCTGTAAATCTGAAATAACTAATTATCTGTGTTTAATTTACTGCAATTTTGTTTCATTAAACGCTGTTACCAATTGGGGATTTTAATTATGCAAAAGTTTTTAGCTGGTACATGCCGGCAGAATTAACTTAATTATAAACACATTATTTTTTGTTTTAAACTAAAATTAAATTACGTCATCCATAAACAGTCCTTTATTACACAGAAATTAACAAAGCTGTAGATTATTAAAATATCACTTTATATACAAATTTATTTAATACATTCGAATATATGTGTATAAACGAGGTGTTGTAATTTGTTTATAAAAACAAATTCCAATCATCGAAAAAGTGTTTATCACTGTCCTATCATACTGAACTTAACAATCGAAAGCCTTCGAAAGACACAGAAGCAATTATAAGCTGCAGAAATGTGTTTTTTACATTTCTTAAAATCCTGCAACATAATCTACGGAACAGGCAATGAAGGTAAATCTTTTGTGGTCGCTTTGACATTTAAATAGAATGGAAGAAGATCAAAATAACACGCAGGTTATATAAAACAAGGCCCATCAAGAGGAAAACAAGAAGAAAGCCTAAAAAGACATTGTTATAAGAAGGCGAGAGAAGCCTTACATAAGGAGAAATTAGAAGTGCTACAGTATATCCAAAACAGGAAGAAATTTAAGTAGGTCTATGGAACCTATTAGATATATAACATCCATAAAAAGATTAGATAGATTTAAGAATAAATAAGCAATAAATCATAAAAAATAATGTTATTAAAGTTCAGAAACTTTGGGCATGTTTGTATTGATTCCAGTTTGTTTGTATAATTCTGGAAATCTTCTGCAATTTTTCCTAAATGTCCTTAATAATAACACCGAGTTTGGCAACTAATTGCGAATTTGTCTGAAATAATGTGTGTGACGCCTTAATTTCCCTTCTTAATATCGACTAATAATCTTCATTATTTATTGACGAGTCCCGGTATCTTATATTAAATACGTTCATTCGGATACTTGTTGCGCTGTCTGTGGTTAACTTTTGTAACTATATCACCCCTTCCGCTTACACGCGGGTGAGATTCGAGGATTAGCAGACAGGCCTCGGTAGTGTAAAGTCGTTTAAAAAATTACGATTGTACATCTTCTTAATGGAAGTTAATTCACGCATCTTTGACCTTTAATTAATTCATCGTTCATAAACGGAACATATCAAAGGGCGAATTATTATTTTTGGAACAGCCAATTGCCGCTTGCGACTTACGTAGGTCTGAGTAAAACATAACCCAACCTTGGTTTTTGGGTGGTATTCCATTTGATCTTCGTCAACGGAAAAAAATAGCTTCCTGCTGAAGAATTCACGAGCCCTGCAGCGTATACTTCAAGGGCAATTTATGGTCGTCTAATTCGCCGAACAGCGATCGACCTGAGGAATTAATTACCATCTTCGACGGACAGGGACAGGATATCCTAAATTTTGTAGCATATTCTGATATCGATATATTTTATAGTAATAACTAGAGCTGAGGATGTTTGCGGTACGGCAGGACCGTATGTAGTGCATCCCCACATTTAACTATTTATCTAAATATTCTCTGAAATGATTTGCCGGATCTCATAAATTAATAGAGTGATATTTTAGTATGCACTGGATATTGTTATTATACAAAATCATAATAGCCATTTGTATTTATGGATCATAAATAATAATACGCATGTATTTGTATTTGGTTGTGAATTCAATTTAAACTTAAAACGAATCGTAATATTTTAACGACAAGCCGTCCTTACAATACATGCATTCGAGACAAAGTGTGCAACTCTACGAATAACTTCCATAATTGATCGAAAATGGACATTTTGGAGCTGAAGTAAAGCCCCTATTCTTAGAAAATTTTATTACTGTGGTTAAGAACTATTATTATAAACAACAAAGGCCTTTTATTAGTGTTGAAGTTTTAGTTTCATTGAATTTCCATGTTGTAAGTAGTCAATTGTAAAGTGTTCATTCACAATATTCTAAAACAAGGTGTAAATTTAACTAAAATCCAGAAAAACACATTCTGATAATATATTACTAGATTAGAAGCTGTGTTTATTACTATTTATTATATTATTTTTATAACCAAATGCAATAAAAGCTACGAAAACAAAAGAAACCTCGATTTATTAAAATCTTGTCACACAGCCTTTCAAAGCCTGGCAGCACATATTTTGCATATATTTTATATATACTACCTACTTGAACTAGGTGAATGAAGTTAGAAGTTATAAGTTATAACTTCTAACTTATATAAAATATATGCAAAATATGTGCTGCCAGGCTTTGAAAGGCTGTGTGACAAGATTTTAATAAATCGAAGTTTCTTTTGTTTTCGTAGCTTTTATTGCATTTGGTTATAAAAATAATATAATAAATAGTAATAAACACAGCTTCTAATCTAGTAATATATTATCAGAATGTGTTTTTCTGGATTTTAGTTAAATTTACACCTTGTTTTAGAATATTGTGAATGAACACTTTACAATTGACTACTTACAACATGGAAATTCAATGAAACTAAAACTTCAACACTAATAAAAGGCCTTTGTTGTTTATAATAATAGTTCTTAACGACAGTAATAAAATTTTCTAAGAATAGGGGCTTTACTTCAGCTTCAAAATGTCCATTTTCGATCAATTATGGAAGTTATTCGTAGAGTTGCACACTTTGTCTCGAATGCATGTATTGTAAGGACGGCTTGTCGTTAAAATATTACGATTCGTTTTAAGTTTAAATTGAATTCACAACCAAATACAAATACATGCGTATTATTATTTATGATCCATAAATACAAATGGCTATTATGATTTTGTATAATAACAATATCCAGTGCATACTAAAATATCACTCTATTAATTTATGAGATCCGGCAAATCATTTCAGAGAATATTTAGATAAATAGTTAAATGTGGGGATGCACTACATACGGTCCTGCCGTACCGCAAACATCCTCAGCTCTAGTAATAACTTCTGCGGTCACAATTGTTTTTGCCGTGTCGTACGTGACCACAGATGTTTTTTGCATACATGCAGGTGTCGATAAATGACGACGCATTCTTGTAATTTCATAATTTTGAATTTAGAATTTAAATCATTTGTATTTGTGAGTATGATATTTTGACCATCACTATTTCTGTTTATAAAATTATTGTGAATTTATCTCTAATGATACCTTTAGAGAAAATATCTGCAGGAATAGACTATGTAATTAACTTAAGTAATTATTTTTCATTTACTTTTAACAGTATTATCACTTTCACCTTTCGAGATATTATGTATACCGTGCTGTGATCATCTTTTTGCGATATCTAGTTTTGGATTTTGGATAGAAGTATATAAATTTTTCTTTTACTGTAACATATACATATATATAAGTATAATTATACAGGGTGAAAATTCAATTCATTAATATTTATTTATTTGATTTTAGTCAATGCTTAAATTTAATGCATCCATTTACTTAATTATATTATAATCATTTATTTTCCTTTAATCGTGAATATACGAATTATTTGTTCATAAGTTTGTTTTCTTTGCCTTGGCACCCCTCGCAGCAATAAATAGAAGCTCCCATACTTTGTGAGATACAACTACAGTTTTTTTTTATCTCGACCATCTTTAGAGGCCTTCGCTGCTCCAGCTTCCCGAGTAGGTAGCATGTGAATTGAAAAGGTTCAAAGGACTTAGCTCAAGCAACATCCAAAACTGATATTTAACAGAACAAGGTTATCAATCTGGTGGCATTATAAAACAATTGATTGCATGACGTAGTTTAAAAGAACTACGTCATGCAATCAAGAAATCAATTCAGATATGAGCATTATACAAATAAACTAAATAATGCGATTTAAGAGAAATGACCAGATTCACGCACATATTTGAATTGTCCCTAAGTCGACAGAGTTGTTCACAGTAAATCTTAGCAGTGACGGTTACATTCCTCGTAAGCCATTCATAGTAAAATATGGTTCCTTTATTTGAGAGGCTTCGCTCATTTGAAAGCTGTAGACGAGACCTGTCGAACTAATTCATCCGTCTTCTCATTACATCTATGACCTTAATGCCTTGGGGTGCAGGCTAATGTCACTTTTTTGTGTTCACTGTGCTTGTTTAGGCCACACCACACAATTCCTTTACAAGTTTAAATTTAACTTGCCTTTAACGTTGCTTGATTGCCGGAGAAGATAGCCACTGTGGGATTCTTTTCACATTAATTATGTGGACGGTATGCGAGGTACTTCGGCTGTCTGACAACAGGTAGCGCCGAATTTACTTCTGCGCTCGGTCTGGATAATTACGGTGATAGGGCGAGGTGGTTCTTTTCTGTGAATGTGTCTGGAAATATCCTTTCTCCAGCAGGGGCGTACCGATGAGCTTGTAGAAAAGCGAAATACGTATCTACGTCTCTGGGGATAGGATGTATTCGGACACGTTCACAGAAAATATTAATAGTGAACCTGCATTTGTGTTCTTCACACCAGATTTTTAATAATATTTTATATTATTAAAAATACCTTTGTATTATACAAAACTGGTGGGGTTTACCTACTCATGTATGTTTCAATTATTCTGATTCTCTTCAACGCATTGATGCATTCCTTAAATCATCGTAGTAACTCTGTTTAGATTTTCTTGTTGATTGGTTCCAACCCATGATACTGGCCAATTCTGGAGTTGTTTGTCGCAGTCTATCATGAATTAAAGCGTTCAGACGATGTTCGACAAAGTCCAATCGTCTTATTAAACGTTGAAAATCGTTAAAAATAATGCCCTCTTGCAATCGAGAAAACCATTTTCGCGTTATACTCTCTGTAAATAGCACTAATAGTTCAAGTGATTTCCGAACTAAACTAAAAAGATATATCGGAAGTGCTTGTTTTTTTCTACTTGACGTTCCAATTCCTTTTGTGAATAATTAATACAATCCTGACACGAATTCACAAATTCAAAAGAACTATTCGATTAAACAGTAATACAACCTTAAAATAACTTTGACATACGCTTAAGAACTTTTATTCTCATCTTAAATACTGAAATCTTTAATAAGCGATGTTTCTCTTAACATTTTTCCTCTAAAAGAGTTGCAGCATCTAATGTAGAGGACTTAGCAATCTTCCATTACATCTTTTGAATAAATCAATAAATAAATAATAAAATACCAGATATTTTCAGCTTTAGAATTATCTCCAGTGGCATCGATCTAAGCCTTTCGTTAAAACTTGCTTGTTCGAAGAATAAGAGAAGACTAGGTTTATAATTTCTTTCCCTACGTAACTACGAGTTATATTATGCAAGTTAAGGATTAACAAAAACTTTTCTAAGTACTTACAAAACAAACTAGAATTTATATAATACAAGTATGAACTTCATCCTTTTCACTAGTTTAAAAAACAAAACTAAAAATATATTAATTGAAATCAAATAAATCAATAAAACAGAATAATAAACAAATTTATTTCATCATCAGACAAGCAGCATTCAATAATTGGACTCGGAAAGATTACATTAACCTTACTATTGATGTTTTGCAACTCTATTTAATCTCCCATCTTAATCGGATTAAAGCTTAGTTATAACTAAAACTGTATTCTATCATCAGGACGTGGTGAACTGGGGGATGAATACCCCATTTTCACACGTTAAATTTATGTCCTTATAATGTATGCTTGAACTAGGTAAAATATCTCAAATAATAGAAGGAGATATTGATAATTAACTAACAAGTAAACTGTTAAAATTAATAGAGTGGAATACAAAAGTGGAAAAAAATATTTTGCCGAAACAATACTGATAATTTATTCTTTGTTTTATTCGGGTTGTTCTCTTACGAGCTGAGAATATGTCTAGATAAAATCAATCCCGTAGATTCCATTGCTTCAGACCGATTTGTTTAGATCTTTTATTTTTCAGACTATTTACTTTAGGAAGCGTTTATTTGAGAATATTTACACATGTCGATAGGTTGTGCATTTTCAAATATAACTAAATATAATTTATAAAAGTTACAATTGAAAAATATTAATAAACACAAGGGGAGCAAAATTTATCCAGAAGTATCTATTATCCATCATCACACAAATTATATATTTGTTATAATCATAGTAAAAAAACAAAAATTGTAAAAATTAAGCGTTCAAATTCAATTAGCTACCCACCTATTACACAATTTATAATATTTTTTTCTGAAGAAGACAATGAAATGTCGAAACGTTAAATGAGTATATTTACGGTATCTTCATTCTTTCTATTGTATAATCGCATAGAAAATTTATTTGCTAATGTAAGTGTACACATATTTCCATATTTTTACTATGTATGGGTAATCTGTTTGCTGTTTTTATGAGGTCTGAGAAAGAAACAAATATAGTTTCGAAACGTGACGTAGCAAAATATTATATTCAAACACAAGTTTCACAAGGCACCATTTTATTATTTTATTATTATAGTATTTTTTCTATTTTGCATTTTTTACATTAATAAATCGAAATTATTCAATTTGAAAGTTCAGAGTTTCATTTTTATACGAAGTATGCCGTTGGTCACATTGGCACTTGACATTTTCAAATTTAAATGTTGCTATCCGCGAAATATTATTTATTAATTTTCGTTAACATTATTTGATATTTTATTTAAAAATATGTATAAACATGAGTGACATAGAAACTAATACATATATCTTGTTGTCAATTGTATACAATATATGTTGTATGTGTAGCATTTTTCTTTCCTTTCTTTCCGTATATTATTTCTGTCGAATGTACTTAAATTCTTAAAATCGAATGACAGCAATAAGATATCTATTTCTGTGTTGGAACAACACTAATATTGAAAAAATTAAATAAAGCTGTTTTGGGTTTCATAATGAGTTCATTACGAACGTAAAATAAAAAAGATTTTATTTGATACATTGATCCAAATTCCGTTTTTATTAACAGTGAAAGTTTAGATATTTGGCGATTTAAGGTCCGTTTTACTTTAATGTGTACATATTTAAAATAATATCTTACATGTTTCGGAAATTACTGCCTTTTTCAAACAATTTTAAATTATAAATGACAGTATATTAATGTCATATTTATATATGTGAAGTTGTCATGGATAAAAATGATATTATTCAAAAATGAATTTAATAATAATAATTCACGCCTTAGCATTTCCCAACAACTTGACGCCAATTACAGGAGGCGTTGGCAAGCCATGAGTTATTATTATTTCTGTACCCGTGAATCGACTAAGCATGCTCAGATTTCGGCATTAGAACGAGAAGGGAAACCACGAAAACCTACTCGGACAGCCTAGTCCCGGATCTAAACTCGGGACTGCTAACATGATGAGCCAGTGTGCAGATATTTAAATAATATATGATAGGTTCCTGGGTCCTGTTTTGAAGGACCATGTATATCTTATATCTGGTCAAAGTACCGAATGTTGCGTTGTACTCAATTCTCGAAGGACCATGTAAAATTTTATATTTAACCCACGGCTCACGGGGCGTAACTTCCGCATAAGCTGGTTATTTCTTTTGATTGGTGGTAGTTATATCGAAAGTTGGTGTGTTTTCTGAATGCTTTATTTATTTTACAAGAAACACTTAAACCTAATTTCATAAGATAATTCTCACAATGTAGCACTTAATGTAAACTTAAATTTAATTCTTCACTGTTTGATTGTTTTTGTTGTATACAGAATGATTGTTGTAGAATGTAAGTTTGTTGTATACCGTATGTCTAATGAATTGTTATATTACAAGTATATATATATATATATATATATATATATATATATATAGATATATAGATATATATATATATAATATATAACACTACCTCTACCCTTACATAACTAAAATGTGTGTATGAGTTTTACGTCATTGTTGTGGAATTTACCTACATTATTACATCTTAGAAATTGTATCTACGTGCAAACAGTACCCAATGTTTCCGATAGTCTTAAAGATCTTACTGATAAATAAATATAATAAAATAGAAATTTTAATAACTTATTAAATAAATCTTCTTAATTTATTTCTATCGGATCGGTTCATCAATAATAGATTTTTATGATAAATGCATATTTGAATATTTTGAGCCTATTATGTATATTAATATAATTAACAATAGCAGGTATTGAAGGGTCTATTGGAATTGTTCACTAATGACTATAGGCAATAAAGAAACGGTATAAATGTATAAAGCAGGTAATAAACAGATTAGTAAGTGTAAATTATTTTTTTCTTTTATTTTGGCGAAAGAAACCTTTATCTTTCAATAATTTGCTTGTTGATGAAATTAGCTAATGTAAACATTTCGATAATGTGAAACACCCTCGGTCTGAATTAGTTCACGTTATCGAGCGATCGCTGTATATATATATATATATATATATATATATATATATATATATATAAATATAATATTTTCGTGACCTTGGTATGATATGGTAAACTTAATAAGTCGGCGATTAAAGGTCTGGTTTATTACTTCAAAGTATATATATTTAAAACAACCCTACATGTTTCGGCAATGATGCCTTTGTCAAGGATATAAATTATTTTTTTCTTTTATTTTGGTGTATTAAAGGTTTCTTTCAATAATTTGCATGTTGATGAAATTAGCTAATGTAAACATTTCGATATATTCTGTCATTTATATTTTTTATATCCTTGACAAAGGCATCATTGCCGAAACATGTAGGGTTGTTTTAAATATATATACTTTGAAGTAATAAACCAGACCTTTAATCGCCGACTTATTAAGTTTACTATATATATATATATATATGTTGTAACTGGATTCCGGGTTTTCTTCCGCGTTTCCATTGTTTGGTCTTTGTAAAGACCGGTGCTGGTTTCTGGACGACGTTTCGGCAAAATCACATTTGCCATCTTCAGGTCTGCGATAACTATCTGCTTCTGCTTCTGGTTACTCGTAAACTGTTTACGTTTACGAGTAACCAGAAGCAGAAGCAGATAGTTATCGCAGACCTGAAGATGGCAAATGTGATTTTGCCGAAACGTCGTCCAGAAACCAGCACCGGTCTTTACAAAGACCAAACAATGGAAACGCGGAAGAAAACCCGGAATCCAGTTACAACACATACTACTACCCGCGGAAACCTGAAAGAAAACATATATATATATATAATTATTTCGTGACCTTGGTATGATATGGTAAATTCAATCAGTTGGCGATTTAAGGTCTGGCTTTACTTTAAAGTATATATATTTAAAACAACCCTACATGTTTCGGCAATGATGCCTTGATCAAGGACATAAAATATAAATGACAGTATACAAATGTCATATAATTGAGTTGCTATGGATAAAATTATTCAAAGATACATTCCAATTGAATAATAATAAATCATGCCTTAGTATATATTCCAAAAACAGATAGACAACAAAAACAGGGAAAAGCAAGACATGAGTTATTATTATGTATGCGCCCGTGGAGCGTCTGAAGATGCAAAGTTTTCGGCATTCGCCTTTTTTATATAATTATATATCTTAAGTTATTTAAATATCAATTACATTTAAATATCATATACATTTGCTTATCATGCTGACTGTTCCATGTTTTGATTCCTGTCTGGTTGTCCGAGTAGGTTTTCGTGGTTTTCCTTCTCGTTTAAGGCGAATGCCGACAACTTTGCATCTTAAGACGCTCCACGGGCGCATACATAATAATAACTCATGTCTTGCTTTTCCCTGTTTTTGTTGTCTATCTGATTTTGGAATACTAAGGCATGATTTATTATTATTCAATTGGAATGTATCTTTGAATAATTTTATCCATAGCAACTCAATTATATGACATTTGTATACTGTCATTTATATTTTATATCCTTGATAAAGGCATCATTGCCGAAACATGTAGGGTTGTTTTAAATATATATACTTTAAAGTAAAGCCAGACCTTAAATCGCCAACTGATTGAATTTACCATATATATATATATATATATATATATATATATATATATATATATATATATAATATATATATATATATATATATATATATATATATATATATATATTACATACATACATGTTATTAAAATAACTTGGCTCAGATTTAGTCCATACGGAACGTCAGAAGATAATATTAATTAACGAGATTAAATCTATTGCAGAACATAATATTTCTCCAATTTTTTTTTTTGATACGAATGTATTATGAAGATGTATTTCAAAGAAATTGTTCCTGTTATGTTTTTTCTATTTGCAAAAAACATTCTTTTCATTTGAAAATGGAAAATTTTTTTCTAAAACGTTATGAATCCTTTAGTGGAAAATAAATTTTTGAAGAATAAAGAAGACAGCTGAATCTCCAAACTTCTATATTTCGACAAATACGACAAATCATTTCTCGATGCTGTCAAAAAACACTTCAAATTATATATATATATATATATATATATATATATATATATATATATATATATATATATATATATATAATTGAATGCGCGAGTGCATTTTTCTTTTGCAAACGTAAGTAAAGTGGTTTTAAATTGAAATTGGCAAATGGCAGGGCTCATAACAAAAGAAGCAAATGTTATAAAATTGATACATAAAATAAAACAATAAATCTCAAGAAAAGGGTGTCGTTCGGTTAAAATGGCTGAGAGTGGAATTCGTGATAAGGATTGAAAATAACTAACCCAGTCTCCATACGAGAGAGTAAAGCAGGCGCGTTATTCGCAGAACCGGAAAACAGAATCGAGTCATGGCAAGATCGAAATGTTTTAACCGATTTCCCATTCCAGTGGATCCCGCACATATACACTAACACACACACACATACACATACATATACATAAAATGTAGACTCACCAACACACACACAGGGTATAACGTACAGCTACTCGTCTCTATATCGTGTGTGATGGGGGTATTTGCTTGTTGTACTTTTGCCGATCATTAAGTTACCCGTGAAAAGCAGGTGCCTTCCTGATAAACCAATTAAAACCACACACATTTTTCACAAACAGTGACACACAATTTTTCTTATTCTTTGCGCTTCCTTTCACCAATTTCGCCCCTTTAGGAAGCCGGCAAATAAGCAAAACATTTTCTTTTAAAGGGAAACGAGATGAAACAAATCAAATAAAGAGTAGGAAATGGTGTTCATTTGACCGTGTTGATTTGTATTGTACTCAACATGTACAAATAAACTTTATAACTATTATTAACTCAATTTATATTTATTATTTATTAATTTTTTATTTTATTGAAGTAATAATGATAATATCCCTTTATAATACAAAGGTATTTTTAATAATATAAAATATTATTAAAAATCTGGTGCGAAGAACACAAATACAGGTTCACTATTAATATTTTTGTGAACGTGTCCGAACATATTAATAGTGAACCTGTATTTGTGTTCTTCACGCCAGATTTTTAATAATATTTTATATTATAAAAAATACCTTTGTATTATACAAAACTGGTGGGGTTTACCTACTCATGTATGTTTCAATTATTCTGATATATCCCTTTATTGTCCAACAGGTATATATATATATATATATATATG
Source organism: Melolontha melolontha (assembly GCA_935421215.2). Classification (NCBI taxonomy): domain Eukaryota; kingdom Metazoa; phylum Arthropoda; class Insecta; order Coleoptera; family Scarabaeidae; genus Melolontha; species Melolontha melolontha. The sequence continues at coordinate 39,356,355 of OW285244.1, read as the reverse complement.
TTGTAACTGGATTCCGGGTTTTCTTCCGCGTTTCCATTGTTTGGTCTTTGTAAAGACCGGTGCTGGTTTCTGGACGACGTTTCGGCAAAATCACATTTGCCATCTTCAGGTCTGCGATAACTGTCTGCTTCTGGTTACTCGTAAACTCGTAAATCAGTTTACGAGTAACCAGAAGCAGAAGCAGACAGTTATCGCAGACCTGAAGATGGCAAATGTGATTTTGCCGAAACGTCGTCCAGAAACCAGCACCGGTCTTTACAAAGACCAAACAATGGAAACGCGGAAGAAAACCCGGAATCCAGTTACAACACATACTACTACCCGCGGAAACCTGAAAGAAAACATATATATATATATATATATATATATATATACGAGATAATAGTAATATTTTTTGGGAGTAGCGGCCGAGTAATTAAAGCAATATTTAATTTGACGTTTCGATAGTATACACGTTGTCCCCTAAAATTTTGAATACGGGCTTAAATGCATTGCTTGGCGCTTAGCTACCATTCTCGTTTTTTGCATAACTGAGAATAATAAGCAATAATAATTGTGGACCTATGTATGAAAACATCAAACACATTTCCGAGATATGTTCGCTTCATTTTACAGATCTCGACGAAATAAAACAAACAATTTACAGTTTGAATGATACAAAATCTGTAGGAGATGACGAAGTACCTACTACTCTCATAAAATACTGCGCAGAGAGTCTAGCAGTACCGCTGCAACATATAGCAAAACTCTCATTTTTTAGGGGTCAATACCCAGATAAGATGAAATCTAGCATAATAAAACCAGTGTATAAAAAGGGTGATAGGTCGGTATATGATAATTACCGTCCTATAGCGTTGGTCCCAAACTTATCAAAAATTCTAGAGGAACTCATGTTTTCCAGAATGATAAATTTTATTTATAAATTATATATATAAAAATTCATACATATAATGTAATTATATGTATGAATTTTGTGACAATAACATGTGTTGTGGCTCTCTTTTAAATGTGTTTGTCCTGTTTTTAATATGTAATTTCGGAATAAATAATGTGTATGCCGTTGATATTACTAGTATAAATTTAGAATATTGAAAACATTATAAATATTAAGACGAGTAATTTCTCCAAAAAAAACTACTTCACATTTTGACCCCTAATGAAGCATACGAATTCGGTGCGAAATATTGGAATAAAAAAATAAAGAACTGACTTAAGTAATAGAGTTTAATTTTACTGGATTCCCCAAAAAACTATTATCCTTCCATATATATATATATATATATATACATATATATATATATATATATATATATATATATATGTGTTGTAACTGGATTCCGGGTTTTCTTCCGCGTTTCCATTGTTTGGTCTTTGTAAAGACCGGTGCTGGTTTCTGGACGACGTTTCGGCAAAATCACATTTGCCATCTTCAGGTCTGCGATAACTGTCTGCTTCTGCTTCTGGTTACTCGTAAACTGACGTAGTCGAGTTTAAGATGGTTGTTATATACCTGCTTAGCGTTCTGGTTGGTTACACTTGGTTGAGTATGTGCGCGACTCCGTGTCGTTGGGCCTGTAGCTGGTGTGGGCTGGCTGGGTTGCGGTGTTTTTGTTTGTTGTTTCTTGTTGACAACTCCTTTGCTTAATACTGGTTTCCATGCTGTTGGTAGCCTCTGGGTATCATCTCGCGAATTCAAATTGTCCGGACGTTTCTCAATTTCGATAGCTTCCCTGATAATTCTGGTTTTCATATGTTCTACGTTCGCCAATAATTTGGTATTGCTGAAGTCTATCGTGTGGGACGTTTCCTTTACATGCTGAGCCAAAGATGAAGTTTTCTCGTCTTTTCTTACGGAGTTTTGGTGTTCGTCTCTTCTTACGTTTACCCTTCTGTTTGTTTGGCCGATGTACGTCTTCTCACAATCAAGGCAAGGAATTTCATATACTCCCTGGTTTTCTAAAGGTATTCTTGTTTTTGGATTCCGAAGGACTGTGCTGATTTTTCTGTCTGCCTTGAATGTGGTTTCAATGTTGTGTCTTCGTAGGATTCTCGATATTCTGTCGGTGGTACCTTTGACATAGGGTAAGTAGGTTTTGGCTATTGATTCCTCTTTTTTCTCTAGTGGTGTGGTTCGTTTAGGTTTTAATGCTTTGTTGATTGTCCGTTTGCTAAAGCCATTCTGCTGGAGTGCAGTGTGGAGTATATTCATTTCTTGAATGACGTTGTCTTCATCTGCTAATCTCTGTGATCTTGTTACTAGGCTCTTCACTACTGCTTGTAACTGAGCTGGGTGGTGGTGAGACTGTGCGTTGAGGTACCGGTCAGTATGTGTGGGTTTCCGGTACACTGTATGGCTTAATTCTCCATTTTCTTTCTTCTTAACCAAAACGTCGAGGAATGGTAGTTGGTTGTTTGATTCTACTTCCATTGTGAACTTTATTTGTGGATGGATATTATTCAGATGTTCCAGGAAGCTCTTAAGGTGATCTTCTCCATGTGTCCAAATCACGAACGTGTCATCAACATATCGTAGCCAAAGTTTGGGTTTATGGGTGGCCGTCCTTAGTGCTGTTTTTTCCAAGTCTTCCATGAAGAGGTTCGCTATTACTGGTGACAGTGGGGAGCCCATCGGTGCGCCTTCTATTTGTTTGTAACGTTGATCGCCATAGATAAAGTAGGTGTTTGCCAGGCAGTGTTTCACCAGGTTCATTATGTATGGTGGAGGTTGGTATTTTCTTTTGATGGTCCCTAGAGCTTCGGTAACCGAAGCTCTAGGGACCATCAAAAGAAAATACCAACCTCCACCATACATAATGAACCTGGTGAAACACTGCCTGGCAAACACCTACTTTATCTATGGCGATCAACGTTACAAACAAATAGAAGGCGCACCGATGGGCTCCCCACTGTCACCAGTAATAGCGAACCTCTTCATGGAAGACTTGGAAAAAACAGCACTAAGGACGGCCACCCATAAACCCAAACTTTGGCTACGATATGTTGATGACACGTTCGTGATTTGGACACATGGAGAAGATCACCTTAAGAGCTTCCTGGAACATCTGAATAATATCCATCCACAAATAAAGTTCACAATGGAAGTAGAATCAAACAACCAACTACCATTCCTCGACGTTTTGGTTAAGAAGAAAGAAAATGGAGAATTAAGCCATACAGTGTACCGGAAACCCACACATACTGACCGGTACCTCAACGCACAGTCTCACCACCACCCAGCTCAGTTACAAGCAGTAGTGAAGAGCCTAGTAACAAGATCACAGAGATTAGCAGATGAAGACAACGTCATTCAAGAAATGAATATACTCCACACTGCACTCCAGCAGAATGGCTTTAGCAAACGGACAATCAACAAAGCATTAAAACCTAAACGAACCACACCACTAGAGAAAAAAGAGGAATCAATAGCCAAAACCTACTTACCCTATGTCAAAGGTACCACCGACAGAATATCGAGAATCCTACGAAGACACAACATTGAAACCACATTCAAGGCAGACAGAAAAATCAGCACAGTCCTTCGGAATCCAAAAACAAGAATACCTTTAGAAAACCAGGGAGTATATGAAATTCCTTGCCTTGATTGTGAGAAGACGTACATCGGCCAAACAAACAGAAGGGTAAACGTAAGAAGAGACGAACACCAAAACTCCGTAAGAAAAGACGAGAAAACTTCATCTTTGGCTCAGCATGTAAAGGAAAAGTCCCACACGATAGACTTCAGCAATACCAAATTATTGGCGAACGTAGAACATATGAAAACCAGAATTATCAGGGAAGCTATCGAAATTGAGAAACGTCCGGACAATTTGAATTCGCGAGATGATACCCAGAGGCTACCAACAGCATGGAAACCAGTATTAAGCAAAGGAGTTGTCAACAAGAAACAACAAACAAAAACACCGCAACCCAGCCAGCCCACACCAGCTACAGGCCCAACGACACGGAGTCGCGCACATACTCAACCAAGTGTAACCAACCAGAACGCTAAGCAGGTATATAACAACCATCTTAAACTCGACTACGTCAGTTTACGAGTAACCAGAAGCAGAAGCAGACAGTTATCGCAGACCTGAAGATGGCAAATGTGATTTTGCCGAAACGTCGTCCAGAAACCAGCACCGGTCTTTACAAAGACCAAACAATGGAAACGCGGAAGAAAACCCGGAATCCAGTTACAACACATACTACTACCCGCGGAAACCTGAAAGAAAACATATATATATATATATACATATATATATATATATATATATATCAATTGATAAGTTCTTAACTGACATCTGCTTTCAAAACTGACATCTGCTTTCAATAACTGACATTTGCTTTCAAAACTGACTACTGCTTTCAAAACTGACATCTGAATCATTAACACTGTTACTTTATAATGCATTTCTAATTAGCTTGAACGAAGGTCTATCGTGGTTTAATTGGTAAAGCAACGATCCGGCAACCCGTAGACTTGGATTCAGAATGTAGAGTTAAAAAATTGAAATGACGTACAGAGACATATTAAAATTGATTAAATTTAAATTTAAAACATTAAGTTAACTATAGATACATGGTTTCACAACAACCTTTAAAAAACATATATATGTAAAAGTTAAAATATAAAAAATATAAGAAAAACATATAGTTAAAAACTAAAGTCACAAGAATATCAAAACCAAAAACAATTCACTATAAATTTAACAATACGAAGACCAATTAACAAGAATTTATAGATGGTCAACTGGCCATCTAAAAAACAAAATGATATCTTGAATAGAGCTTTATTAGATAAACTGATTATATTTGATTAATAACAAATATGGAGAGGACAGCAATAAATAAATTATAAATTTCATATTTACTATTTTTTTTCCATATAATTAATAATATAGTCTATTAATAATAAAAATCTTGACGAAAATAGAGATTCAAAAGAGAGAGGCGATTTGTATATCGTTTATGCGAAAATTTATGTTAACAGGGAAATTTACCTATGCATATTAACTTGTCCACACTTTCCGGAGCCAATATTAGCTGTGAAAATTTAGTTTGTGAAGAGCTCGATGATAAAGGAGGCAGCGTAGCACATCAATCAGGAGCTATCTCATATTACAGATGAACCATCGGTCGCCCGACTCCTGCCTGCTGGACAGTGCCGTGCGTACTGTCGATTGCAGTCTTCAAATAAATCATTTTCTAGACCGGTGTTCGTATTTTATTTATTCAAACATGCACGGCTTCCGCCGGCAATGACTGTCGTTCATCTATTACCATATTATCACAACATAAAATCCAGAGTAATTATACACTGGGTATAATTGCACCTTATCCAGAACATTTAATTATTAGATTTACGCGTTTGTACGGTAATTTCATCATCGTTTTGAGTTCGAACATAATTACACCTTAGGAAAATGTTTGACATCCTCTATGCATTAGGTAAAGATCAACACTGTATATATATATATATATATATATATATATATATATAACAATTGATAAATTATTGGAGTTTTTCGGCTTTTATATGAAATATTTACAATATTTACATATATATATATATATATATATATATATATATATATATATATATATATTAAAATAATAAGCTTTTTTTTTGGTTTGCGACCTTTATTGAAATTCAATTTATTTAACTAACGACGTTTCGACTTTTTTGTATATAATTAAGTCTTTTTCAAGTGATTTAGAACTAAAAAAAAATTACAAACGAAAGGTAAGAATTATATTTACATTATATGAATGAATTAAAATTAAAATAATGATTAGAGTAAAGAAAGTTAAAATTTAAAATTTAAAGAATACAAAACTCACCAATTTATTTCGTGTGAAAACACATGCCCAGTGCAATATGCATGGTCGGAAACATGTCGCACTGGGCACGTGTTTTAACACTAAATAAATTGGTGTTTTGTATTCTTTAAATTTTAAATTTTAACTTTCTTTACTCTAATCATTATTTTAATTTTAATTCATTCATATAATGTAAATATAATTCTTACCTTTCGTTTGTAATTTTTTTTAGTTCTAAATCACTTGGAAAAGACTTAATTATATACAAAAAAGTCGAAACGTCGTTAGATAAATAAATTGAATTTCAATAAAGGTCGCTAAACCAAAAAAAAGCTAATTATTTTAATATTATGCACACGGCCAAAAAAATAAAGAAGAAATAAATTTTAATTCTTATTAACACTAAATATATATATATATATATATATATACCGCTTGATTCTGAGCAAACGCAACGGCCTGAATGTAAGAATATTTCTCCCTCTCCGAATAAAAATCCCCTGAACGCGTTAAGCCAATCACAAAACAGTCTGTTGGTAAACCCCCTCCTCGCGCCAACTTAATTGGCGCTTGCTATATGTATGACATCGTTGTTGACGCGCCTACAGCATTCAGGGGAATTGTATTCGAAGCGGCAGAAATATTCATACATTCGGATCGTTGCGTTTACTCAGAATTAGGCGGTATATAATTGAAACGACATTATCGACCGTGATATATTATAAAAAATTAATTTAAATTCGGGTAAGCGGTCAATTAAGAAAAAAAAACTCCTTTATTAAATAACCCTATATTTCGCAACAGACTTTGTCGCTTCTTCTGGGGTAAAAAAATGTAGAAGAAATGTTGAAGAAAATATAAAATTGACGTACAAAATATAAAAATGATTAAATATCTAATCATTTTTATATTTTGTACGTCAATTTTATATTTTCTTCAACTCTACATTTTTTACCCCAGAAGAAGCGACAAAGTCTGTTGCGAAATATAGGGTTATTTAATAAAGGAGTTTTTTTTTTCTTAGTTGACCGCTTACCCGAATTTAAATTAATTTTATATATATATATATATATATATATATATATATATACCGTGTGTCCACAGATTCATTCTCAACATGCGGAACTCGCTTATTATGAGAGATGGAGATTTGGTTAAATGGGATCAAATACTCCAGAGGTAAAGTTGTACCAAACCCTATACACTAGCTTTGAATATTTAGCGTACTTCGGGCGCTATATCAAAAAAAATGAATTTTTGTTTTTTGGTTATTTTTTAATAACTCATTTATTTTTAAGCTAAGGCAAATTTAATTTACACTTCCTTAAGGCTCCTTTTTAATAGGAATCTGGTGGTGTATTTAGATTTTTTAATGTTGCCATAGTAGTTGAGCTGCAATGGTTAAGATTCATTTTTCTTCGTAAATCGTGAAACAGTTACAGAAGTAATTGAACAATGTATTCATAATATTCTGTTATTGAATAACAACTATGAAGACAAGATGCTATTATTTTTTACTGATGCGGCAGCTTATATATTAAAAACGGGGAAGTTATTAAAGCAATCTTATCCCAATATGCTACACGTTACCTGTGCAGCACATGAACTACACAGAGTATGTGAATACATCAGGGGTCATTTTCCAAATGTTGATAAGTAGTTCCATCATTTCAAAAGATGTTTTTCAAAGCTGAGACAAAAAGTTGATGCCATATTTAGCAGAAATCCAGATTTGAATATATTATTATATCAATTCTGCACAGAGCCGATTGAAAAATCTATACATTCCAAGTATGGTGCACTTTTGCAACATGTTAAGCACGCACCAATCACTAGTTGTGATGTGGAACGGACATTTTCTATTTTTAAAGACGTTTTAACATCTAAAAATGTTTTACACTTTCAATGTTTCACAGAAAATACATAGTTTTGAGTTTCGTTCTTTGTAAATTATTTTTATTCAAATTTCGATACACAATTCGCTTGTCAGCATTACTTTTGTTTCAGCAGTAGTTGCTGTCTGTTACCAAACCGTTTATTACATTCGCTCTGTTGTGCATTGACAGATACATATTAACTGAATATGTAGGTATGTGCCACTTATGCAGGTAGCCACACATATCAAATTGTTCGAAACTCACGGATCGCTTACAGAAACAAACCTATTACGAATACAAGGCAGACGTCTACGGGCTATGAATTATCAATCGCTCGAGTCCACTCTCGGATTATAACATTTAAAACGTTTTTTGTTTTATTATTAAATTTAATCGGAAAATCAAATTTGGATGTCTTATGCATTTGTTCAATCTATTTGCGTAAAGCATTGTATTTTACAGAGTATAGTGTATGATCAACAGCATTATATTATGGCAAAAGAAAAAATTAAAATAAGAAATGATACGACATCCTAGAATAGATAGATAGACAGTCTAACCTCGATACAAACAAAGATAGTTCATGTTCAGTTTGCATAAGTGCCTTTGGCTATATCAGTTGCTTTGTCTCCCCTTTTACCATGCCTGTGTTTAACTTAACTACCGCAATGCCACGACACCGCGGCCCATCCAAAATCCATGTTTGTTTGCGGACCGAAGAAACTTTTCGAAATAATTGCACATCCATTGTTTTAACACGGTCTCTGTCCCGTTTCCAATTCAATATCCGATATGGATTAAGACAGCTCGGTATAAATTTGAGAGTGGTCGCCAGTATTTGCAGTCGCGGTATTTCGCGACAAGCGGCCAACTGGAAGAAGCAACAGGATTTGCGGGTTGAGAGGGGTCAAAATGAAAGCGCACGCCTGCTATCAGCAGAGCACGCGGCTAAGCGACAGAATGCAAGCACATTCGCTTAGTGAGTATCTTCGCGTTCAGTTATTCAGTTCCTCCGATATTTACACACTTATATATATATGCATACATGTATATATATATAAGTATATAAATACAAGTTACGTAGCCAAGTTTCAATGTTACGTACCAGGTAGGATATTTTCATTATTTGTGCATGTGGAATGATCAAATTTACACATATTTTCATGAAATACCAAAGAGATCAAATATCATCAGCGTGTAAATTTGTTTACATTAGCACACGCAACTGTGGAAAAAGTTGAAACTGTTTATGCATTCAAAGTTGGTGGTTATTTTTTTTTTTAATATAGCTGGCATAATCTTAACAACATTAATCTTTCGGGGTGTTAAATAAATATTCAATGGATTATCCTCAATGATTCTGTAAGTTGATAAACTCTCTGGATTCTCAAACTAAAGCTTTCGATTGAGATTTATTAACTATTGCTTCGGAAATGTTACCACAAAAATGCTTATTATAAGCTCCACGCTTTCATTCATTATTAAACTTTACTGTTTTGTTTTTAGTTTCGCATAATTTTCAATTCTTTTTTATTCTCGTGTTTGTAGGTCTTTGGAAGGGTTGCGTATATTTCAAAAACTTCCTTTTGTTTCCGTTTTAGTTTTCGGAATTTTAAACTATCAATTTTAACCAGTACAGGAGTTCAAATTCGTTTTAAAATTTATAATTACAAGTTTAAATTTTGCTTTAATGATTATTATTATTAGCAAAATCAATTCGGAAGTTTCGTGTTTTTAAATATTTCATTTTAATAAATTGGAAGTCGAATATAGAAAATATATTTCAGGGTAAATTGTTTTAGATATTTAGCAAATTTGAAGTCAATTAATCTTTTGTTTAATAGAAATAATAATAATCACTGAACGTAACCTAAAATCGCGCATTATTTCTTTTATTTTTAAGTTAAGCTAGACAATTTCTAACTAATTAAATTAGAATAAAATTTCGTAAATTATAAAAATCATTTTATTTATATTTCGAATAATTTAAAAAAATTTATTTGCTAATTTCATCTTTTTATAATAATTTAAAAATATTAAAAAAATAAATAAAAGTATATTTATATTGTTCAAAATAAATTAATTCAGAAGTTTAAATATTCTTCTTTAAAATATAGAAAATATATTTTCAGTAAATAGTTTTATATATTTAGTACATTTAAAGTCAATTAATCTTTCGGATAATAAAAATATAAGTTATATATACCCCTCACTAAATCTAACTTAGATAAACCTAAATTCGCGCATTCTCTTTTTGTATTTCGTCCACGTGATTTTTTTAATTAACAACTTAAATTAGAATCAAATTTAATAATTTAATATTGCCTAAAATTATTGTATTTATATATGAATAATTTTTAAGAATATATTTTCTAATTTCGACTTGTCATAATAATTTAAAAACATCAAAAAATAAACCAAATAATTTATATTTTTCAAAATAAATCAATTCAGAAGTTTCGTGCTTTTAAATATCAATTTTTAATAAATTGGAAGTGCTAAAAATATAAAAAATATATTTTCGGTAAATTGTTTTAGATATTTAGCAAATTTGAAGTGAATAAATCTTTTATTTAATAAAATAGTAATCACTAAACGTAACTTAAACTCGCCCATTATTTCTTTATTTTTTAAGTTAAGCTGGTCAATTTCTAACTAACAAGTTATATTAGAATAAAATTTTATAATTTATAAAAATTATTTTATTTATATTTCGCATAATTTTTAAAAAAATATTTGCTAATTTCATCTTTTTATAATAATTAAAAATATTAAAAAAATAAATCTAAGTATATTTATGTTGTTCAAAATAAATGAATTCAGAAGTTTAAATATTCTTTTTTAAAAATTGAAGTGTTAAAAATATATAAAATATATTTTCAGTAAATAGTTTTATATATTTAGTACATTTAAAGTCAATTAATCTTTCGGATAATAAAAATATAAGTTATATATACCGCTCACTAAATGTAACTTAGATAAACTTAAATTCGCGCATTCTCTTTTTGTATTTCATCCACGTAATTTTTTTAATTAACAACATAAATTAGAATCAAATTTAATAATTTAATATTGTCCAAAATTATTGTATTTATATACGAATAATTTTGAAGAATTTATTTTCTAATTTCGTCTTTTCATAATAATTTTAAAAAATCAAAAAATAAACCAAAACATTTATAATTTTTAAAATAAATCAGTTCAGAAGTTTCGTGCATTTAAATATCAATTTTTAATAAATTGGAACTGCTAAAAATATAGAAAATATATTTTCCGTAAATTGTTTGCGATATTTAGTAAATTTAACTCCAATTAATCTTTTGTTTAATAAAAATAATAGTTATATTAATAATAATTTTAATATAATAGGATAATAATTATGCCAGGTATCTTGTTCAAATAAACCGTTGTGTTAATATACTGGCAACCAAGAATAAAATAGAAATAAAACTGATATTTAAAATCTTCACTTGATTAATATTACTTTGTGAAACGATAATTGTTTCTCCAGCACAGGGACTTCATCAGGTATTTACTAGAGTACGGTACAAACTGAAGTTTTGATGATTAAATATTATAAACAATGAACACTATATTTTTTTAATTATCTGAACGTATAAATAAATTTAAAAGTTTGTTTCGAAAATTAATAACTGTTTCAAACTAAGTATTAATTAAACATTAAATTCATTCACGAACCAAAATAAATAACTAAAATGCACATTTCATATTTAATGTATAAAATTGATTTTATTTGCATTTTAGCTTCCAAAAATTTAATATCGAACGTATTTTTAAACTTTAATTAGGATTTAATAATAACACAAAGTAATATATTACTAATATACAAGGTGTGTATAAATTGGCGGACCCACTACACGCGGCGATGTTCTTCGTTAAATTCGGAGTCCAAAATCCTAATACGAAAATGTTGTACCATGCTCCATATCTTTGCACGAGGTTCCTAAAGTTCGGACTTTCATTCTTGAAATAAGCATTATTACCCGATATTTGTTGACAGAAAGAGCTACAATTTAGAAGAAAGAAGAATTGTTGTTATTATCCTTTCGTTAAAGTTTTCTTTTTGATTTTAAAGTTTGTTTTTAATATTTGTTTATTAACTTATTTTGACGAAAAACACATCTGACAACGTTGTAAAACAATAAGTAGGCAGCCTAATGTTGTTCTAGTCAAATACATTACTACTGTCAAATTTTGACACTTATGTAATCTACCTATTTCATTCGACTTGCTTATTTTCGTGTTTATTTGTATAATTTTGTTTAGTTTTCGTATTTATTTGTATAGTTTTAATTAGTTTTCGCGTTTTCGTGTTTACTAGTTGTTCTGTTTGTTTATTATGAATTTTACGTTCAGCGAATATGCCGATATGTATATGATATACGGTTTCTGTCGTGGAAATGCTAGCATGGCAGGGCAGGAATATCGAGTGCGTTTTCCAAATCGGAAGCATCCAAATAAAAATGTATTTCGAAGGCTGGACCAACGACTTCGTGAAACAGGTTCGTTTATTCCAAGAAATGCGAACGCAGGTCGACCAAGGCAAAGGCGTACCGTGCAACTAGAAGAGCAAGTTCTAGCCACAATACAGGAAGATCCCTCTGCGAGTACCCGTCAATTAGCTTCTACACTAAATATTCCCAGTAATAAGACTGTTCATTTGGTTCTACGAGAAAACTTGCTTCATCCATACCATGTTTCTAAAGTTCAGCCTCTCTACGGAAATGATAACTTATTTCGAATCAATTATTGCAATACAATCTTAAATAGAATTCAGGAAGAAGGTGACTTTTTAAGACGTATTCTTTGGAGTGATGAGTGCATGTTTACCAGAGATGGTGTGTTTAATACTAATAATTTTCATCATTGGGCAGATGAAAATCCACATGAATTTCGCGAATACGGTCACCAAAGAAGGTTTTCTGTTAACGTTTGGCTGGGTATAATAAACCACAGGGTAGTCGGACCAATTTACTTACCAAATCGCCTAGATGCCGGTGAATATTTAAATATTTTAGAACAAGTTATTGATGAGATACCGCTGAACGTACGCCGTAATATGATTTACATGCATGATGGAGCTCCTACGCACTTTGCTCGTAATATAAGAGACTGGTTGACTGAACACTTCCCAGACAGATGGATTGGTCGTGGCGGTCCCCTTTTGTGGCATGCGAGATCCCCCGATCTCAATCCATTAGATTTTTTTGTTTGGGGTTTCATTAAAGGTAAAGTTTATGCTACAGCTCCTCAAGACGCTGACGAAGTTAGAGCCCGAATTGACGCCGCAGTATTAGAAATCACATCAGAAAGACTTGAGCGAATAGTACAAACGATACCACAAAGATTGCAGCTATGTCTACAAACTGATGGATTTCAATTCGAACAATTATGTAGGTAATAATTACATTGATTTCTATCAAGAAGATGTACAAAAATTAGTCAATATTATCAAAAATTTTTAAAACTTTGTAATATTTTCGTAATAAATATGTAATCTGAGAAACCAATTTTATTTCGTTTGTTTCTTTTTTAAATTTAAAATGTAAGGTTCACATGTCGACGTGTAAAAATGTTCCGAAGATTATAACTAGCACATGCGTGTTCAATGTTGCCAAATGTATGTTTCTTTCAAATTCATTCTGAAGACTAAGACTACATCGTTTTAGGATTAGGACTTTTAACTCAAAATTTGACCAAGAATGTCGCCACGTGTAGTGGGTCCGCCAATTTATACCCACCTTGTATAATTGATGTATAATATTTCAAAATATCTATTTGAAATTTTACTTTGATATTACTTTGAGTCCATTAGTATTATTATAATTAGAAGTAATTTGCACCGTAAACTTTATATTAGTAAATGGATCTTAATTTTTCGAATTTTTTAAAATAAAATAAATATATCAAAATTACTTAAAAGTGAACTAAAAATACAATATATAAAAGGGTGGAGATCCCTTTGCTCTACCCCGACCCACTCACAATAAAAAATTGGCAAATATCTTACTTCTGCAAACCACTGATTTACCGCAAATATCACATCATTATCTGACGGAAATCGTTTACCACGCAAGTATTATTTAAGTTTTGGAAACAGTCGGTAATCGCTGGGGGCTAAATCTGGCAAATATGGCGGATGCTCAACTAATTCTAAGCCTGCTTGAGCTGTTATAGCTGTTGTAATGACGGACCTGTTACTGGGTGCGTTATTCTGATGCAAGAGAACACCTTCGCGTAACTTCCTCCGACGTTTTCCTTTTATAAAGTCACGTAATTTAGGAATTAAATTGGTATAAAAAGCATGTGTAATTGTTGACCCCTTCCGCAGAAAATCTGCTAAAATTACGTCTTCAGCATCTCAAAATACGTATAGCATGACCTTCCCTGTTGAAGGTTGCATCTTGAAATTTTTCGGGGATGGTAAACCTCGATGTGTACACTCCTTACTCTGGTATTTTGGTCTCTACACCATAACGATGGATACAGAACTCATCCATTGTCACTAGTCTTGCAAGAAACTTTTCTTTGTCGTGTCTATACCGCGTTAAAAGACGACTGCAGCCTTTTTAAGTTTGCTTGTGTGCATCTGTTAACATTTAAAGTTACACATCTTGCAGATAATTTTTTCATGTTCCTTTCGGCTGCAATTATATTATATACCACATGGTATGGAGAGACCAGTGTCTTTAACTATTTGTCTAGTAGTCACACCTCGATCTTGCAACACGGGATCATGGATCTTTCTAACAGTTTCCTGGGTAGTGACGGTTGTGGGCCTCCACCTGCATCTTCGCCTGTACACGATTGTCTACCATATTTAAACTCACGATACCACCTTTTAACTATGTCATGTGATACTGCAAATTCCCCTAATGTATCCACCAAGTTTTGATGAATTTGGCTTGGGGGGTCATTTCTTTCAAACGTAAGTATTTGCGGCGTGAAAATAAATAATTGTTTTGGTTTATAAATGGGTCAGAGGCGGAGCAAAGGGAGTATAAAGCATTTGGTATAGTTATTAACCATATCGGGAATTTTGTATTATTATGGAATTCATTACATCAAACAGCAAAGATATTGTTTCTACTAATTTATTACAATATTTTTTGTAACCATTCATCGCGAATAATTACCTTTACCTCCTTCATTCTACCAAGGGTATTTAGAGTTAGCCCTAAATATTATAAAAATAGAATTTAATTTTAAGATTTTTTTTGAAATATTAGTAACTACTGAACAACTAATAGAAACGATATTATTACATATAATGTGTTAATCAAACACAAAATAAAAAAATATATAATAATATCATACAACTTCTAATATAGCTAATTCGAAACATCCGAGACGATCTCATGTTTTCCAAGGTATTTACGTCTTGAAAAGCGACGTGTGATATGACATGCAATAACCTAAAGGTTACAAGTTAGTAATATATAGATAGTGTTATTACTAGAGCAGACCAATATCCGTGCGCGCCATGAGCGCAGGTATGGGAGTGTAATTCGTAATATATTAGAATATGCGATAGAATAGGGACGCAACATGAGCTTGTTACCGATATAAATATAGAAGTAGAGCTATACTTATATCGGTAACAAGCTCATGTTGCGTCCCTATTCTATCGCATATTCAAATATATTACGAATTACACTCCCATACCGGCGCTCATGGCGCGCACGGAAATTTGTCAGCTCTAGTTATTACTGCATTTAGTATATAATATGTAGAGAACGGACACGCTTACCACATGACGCAAAGCCCAGTGCAGTACTGGCGAAAGGCTGTATTTCTAAAATATTTAATTTTATTTATATAATTGGAAAACGAACGGGTGGTGATCTATAAAATTACGAAATACATATTTATTTGTTGAAAAGTTGTATTTATAAAGTTTTTAATTTTATTTATATAATTGGAAAACAAACGGGTGGTGATCTATAAAATTACGAAATACATATGTATTTGTTGAAAAGTTGTATTTTTAAAGTTTTTAATTTTATTTCTATAATTGGAACATTTTTATTTGTTCATTTTGTCGTTCAAGTTGAGTAAAGGAGTATTAATATTGACTAGCAATAGTTTCTCAAGGTTTTCTTCTGTCAATTTTGTTCTCTTTGAATTAAGTACATCCTTATAAATAGAAAACGTCCTTTCTACATCGCAACTGGTTATAGGTGCATACTGGAAATATTCTTTTATTTCTTCATATTTAGCCGTTAGATTTGGTGGAATTGTCTCCATACATAATTGCTGCAATGTAATTAAATCTGGATTTCTATTAAGAATTGCTTCAAACTTTTGCCGAAGGCCACATCCGAAGTCACTTGGAATACTTTTCAAATTATTCACAGCCACATTAATGTGGTTAATCCGTCATTTAATTTGAGATTTCGATTTTCAAAATAAGTGATTAGTTTTGGCAATTTTCGAAAGTGTTCGTGAAGAAATTACAACTGATTTTTTAAATTTGGGTTTGTGTGAGCTCCTTGGACTCACCAATACTTCTAGCATCCTCCTTTAGCAGTGTTACGAAATGTTTTAGACTATCGAAATTCTCAGCATAATAACTAGTAGCTTCCAGCCATGTTCCCCATCTAGTTATTACTGGAGTGGGAGGCAGTGACAGAGATGGAAATTTTTCCCTGAAAAGAGCTACTCTCAATGGTGCTTTTCTGAAAACTTTTTTAAAAGCTGATACAAGTCTATCAACTTCCGGAAAAGTGTCTCTGATATATTCACAGATTCTGTGGAGAGCATGTGCTACACAAGTAATATGCAGAATATTAGTATATGTTTTCTTCGATTGTCTGCCTGTTTTTAACATATACGCGGCACTATCACTGACAAATAAAAGTATTTTTTCTTTGTACGTGGCGTCCGAATGAAGCATTTTTTGCATATTCTCCTTAATGGTTTCAGCAACTGTTTCCGCATCAACTCTCTATTTATAACACTTGTTGCTATTACATATGAGTTATAGGGAATAGTTGGATGTAGTACACCAGCTACAACATTTACCACACAGCGTCCTAACATATCCACCGTTTCGTCGGCGCTTATCCATATGTATTGATTTAAAAGATGGCTTCTAATGCGTTCTACTGTTCTCGTTATAGAACCTAGAAACATAATATTTGCGTAAAGTTGATTCATCAGGAACATTTCGACCAGTATATTTTTTCAGAA
Organism: Melolontha melolontha; assembly: GCA_935421215.2. Lineage (NCBI taxonomy): Eukaryota > Metazoa > Arthropoda > Insecta > Coleoptera > Scarabaeidae > Melolontha > Melolontha melolontha. The sequence continues at coordinate 39,339,445 of OW285244.1, read as the reverse complement.
ATGTCTTCAATATTGGATTGTTCAATTTAAATAATGGAATATTAGCTGCCATAAAAGTTTCAAAGAGTTCTTCGTTAAAATTGTCAGATTCCAACGGGTTCAATTTTTTTTCGTGGAAAGTAATGTACGTGCTATTTGTCTTACGAAATACGATAAACTTATTTATTTTATCTACGTACACGACACCACTGTAAAGACACTATATTCTCCGAATACAATAGCTGGGTTGTCCATTGTTATCGCTGCGAGACCAGGTGGCCGAGTAAGTCAACAAATACTTCATTGAATTACACCGGGATATACTGAGCGACGTTATACACAATTCCAATTGCTGATTGCGTTTTATGGAAATTGCATCCGTTCTCTAGTTATTATTGCATTTAGTATATAATTTTTTTTATTTATTCTTCACAACGTTGTCAGAGTGTTATATGTCACAACTGTTTATTACTGGTGTTGCTCTTTTCATGTTATTTTCTGTTATTTAAATTTATCGACCGTAACCTAAAAAACATTCAAGAGAAAAATGTAAACAAAACCTAGCAACGCTGTGTAACGTAATTATTGTGTATTTTATGACGTGACTCGTCTGTAATCCACTGTACATTTTTGTAGAAATTGTATCCTCTACTATTCCTGAATGTCTAAGTGTGCTTTTGTTGTATTAATTATCTTTTTTCAAAAATTTTCGTTGATAATTAACCTTTTTCAGTTCGAAACTCTCATCAATTTTATATCGTCTTCAAATTGTTCTTTCCATTCTGCCCTAGATCTCTCTTCCTTCTCTTGAATTCATAATGTGTCTTACTCAAGAGATCCTAAAAGATTATCTACTTGCCGTATTTGCTAGTTCATTTAGGATTACTCACAATGCACCACGGGGGTGTCCCTTTGCATTCCGTACAGCCTGTTAAAATAAGTAATAAATTTATTAAGACTACAGAAAGCAATTACCTAACCTTATTTAAGTATTAGATGTGTCAAACTATTTAAGTTGCGTGTATTAAATTTTAGCGGGATATTTGAATTACTCCTTCTTATTTTGAGACAAACTATAAATACGATTTTAAATTATTTCATTAAATTCGATATTTTATATGCATTTACACATTGCAATACAATAAAGAAATTATATTTAATTCAAGTAGCATAATTATAGAAATGTTACTAAATACTTGTTAGAATATTAAAATATATTAAAATAGTATTAAACTTAAATAAAACACATTATATTTCACAAACAATAGTATATTAAGTATATGTACATTTCATGTGCCCTGCACACATCATCAGTAGTAACTAAATTTAAAAGTATTATTTTTTAAATACATGTATAGTAAAAATATCTATCTATTTTTTTGGTTAGGGGTGTAAAAATTACAATTATAAATGGTCAACAAATGGTCAAAAAACATGCATATAAAAATATTAAACTAAAAATAAAAATAAAAAATTTTGGTCGTATATTGTAATAGTGCCTGTTAAAATCTATTGAAATTCCAAGAAAGGACAAATTATGGGAAAGACCGTTACCTATGAAAAACAAGACAATGACTGTGTTTGGCATGTCGGGTTCTATTAAATAACAATATAGTAACGTGAAAAAGAAAAATTAGTTATTAGATACTGTAGGTATACAATTTAAAAGTTTATTATTAATAGGTGAAATGTCATTGTTTAAGAGGTAATTCTTGTATTTTTTCATATGTATGGCTTCCCACATGTCTAAATTTTTGCTATTACATTTTTTAATTAATTTTACATTATCTAAGCTGAAATTATGTCCGGTATCTAAATGATGTAGAGCTAATGCTGATTTATCTACATTGTGAAGTTTTACATGAGCTAAATGTTCTTTGAAACGGGTTTGAATATTTCTTCTTGTTTGGCCGATATATAATTTTGGGCAGGAATTACAGTTAATTCTGTAAATACCTGATTCTTTCAGTGGGTCTGTGTTAACTAACTTTGTTTGAAGATGTTGTTGTAACTTATGAGTGTTGGAAAATGCAGGAGTTAGATTATATTTTTTTAACAATTTAGTTACGTTATTCTGCCAACTTTTGTGAAAAGTAATTTTGCAATATTTTTTGGTATTACTCTTTGTATTTGGAGTTAATCTGGTTTTAAAAGTTTTTAGCTTCTTCTTTTCTAGTTTGTTTTTGATTTTATCCACCAATTGTTTATCGTATCCGTTGGATTCTGCTACTTTTGTTATGTGGTCTAGTTCTTTCTTAAAATTCACTGGTGATAGAGGGATTGATAATAATCTATTAATTAAAAAATAAAAACTACTTTCTTTATATTTGTTAAAAGTGTCTGATTGTTTATGTATGTAATTGTCAGTATGTGTTTCTTTTCTGTAAATGTCAAATTCAAACTTCCTGTCTAAAATAGTAATTTTTAAATCTAAGAAGGGTAAAGATTTGTTTTTATCCAACTCATACGTAAACTTGATTGATGGATATTGGGTATTTAATATTTTAGAGTTTAATGCAGTTTCTACCAATCAAATAGAGGAGTACATAAAATTAACTACTCTCTGTATGCACCAAAACATTTTTTCTTTTAATAATAATTTTTATAAACAAACATTCGGCACAGCCATGGGCAACCCTTTATCACCATTCCTAGCGAATTTATTTCTGAACAACTTTGAAAACAAAGTCAAAACCATGTGCAATTTTTTTCCTAAATTTTGGGCAAGATACGTAGATGATGTTCTGGCAGTGATACCTGATTCTTTCGATATAGTTTCGTTTTTAAATATATTAAATACCCAATATCCATCAATCAAGTTTACGTATGAGTTGGATAAAAACAAATCTTTACCCTTCTTAGATTTAAAAATTACTATTTTAGACAGGAAGTTTGAATTTGACATTTACAGAAAAGAAACACATACTGACAATTACATACATAAACAATCAGACACTTTTAACAAATATAAAGAAAGTAGTTTTTATTTTTTAATTAATAGATTATTATCAATCCCTCTATCACCAGTGAATTTTAAGAAAGAACTAGACCACATAACAAAAGTAGCAGAATCCAACGGATACGATAAACAATTGGTGGATAAAATCAAAAACAAACTAGAAAAGAAGAAGCTAAAAACTTTTAAAACCAGATTAACTCCAAATACAAAGAGTAATACCAAAAAATATTGCAAAATTACTTTTCACAAAAGTTGGCAGAATAACGTAACTAAATTGTTAAAAAAATATAATCTAACTCCTGCATTTTCCAACACTCATAAGTTACAACAACATCTTCAAACAAAGTTAGTTAACACAGACCCACTGAAAGAATCAGGTATTTACAGAATTAACTGTAATTCCTGCCCAAAATTATATATCGGCCAAACAAGAAGAAATATTCAAACCCGTTTCAAAGAACATTTAGCTCATGTAAAACTTCACAATGTAGATAAATCAGCATTAGCTCTACATCATTTAGATACCGGACATAATTTCAGCTTAGATAATGTAAAATTAATTAAAAAATGTAATAGCAAAAATTTAGACATGTGGGAAGCCATACATATGAAAAAGTACAAGAATTACCTCTTAAACAATGACATTTCACCTATTAATAATAAACTTTTAAATTGTATACCTACAGTATCTAATAACTAATTTTTCTTTTTCACGTTACTATATTGTTATTTAATAGAACCCGACATGCCAAACACAGTCATTGTCTTGTTTTTCATAGGTAACGATCTTTCCCATAATTTGTCCTTTCTTGGAATTTCAATAGATTTTAACAGGCACTATTACAATATACGACCAAAATTTTTTATTTTTATTTTTAGTTTTATATTTTTATATGCATGTTTTTTGACCATTTGTTGACCATTTATAATTGTAATTTTTACACCCCTAACCAAAAAAATAGATAGATATTTTTACTATACATGTATTTAAAAAATAATACTTTTAAATTTAGTTACTACTGATGATGTGTGCAGGGCACATGAAATGTACATATAGTTAATATACTATTGTTTGTGAAATATAAGGTGTTTTATTTAAGTTTAATAGTGTAATAATTTCACAAGTGCTCAACATATATACTACTAATATTAAAATAGGTTTACGTCAACCTATTTTTCAAATATTTCTTTTTAAATAATTTGTTACGCAAGCATTAAATAGTTTATAAAAATTAAATACACGCAAAAAACATTGTCAGACAAAAACAGCATTTACAATACACACATTGAGGCATATGAAAATATGGAAAATCCGTATTGAGGTTAGTACGCGCGATATGCGTTTTCGATTGACAATCTACTGATTAAAACACCGAGTTATGTAGTTTCGTCGCAAATTTTCTTTCGTTGACAGGGTATTTTAATTCAGTACTATGTCAGCTGCTATTTCAATATTTGTCTCTCTAAAATATATGAATACTCTGCCCTATAATTCATTTTTAGTCTCCCTGATATTAAAATCTATAGTTTCACTTCACATTGATTTTATTTTTTAGCTTTTCTTGGCGATGCTAAAAATACGAAAATACAATATTAAAATTTAAGATAATCTTTCCGTATTTCATGAAAAATATAGAAACGATATATAACGAGCCATCGAAAAAATTCATAATTGGAGGAGACTGTGAAATTGGGTTGGTATTTTAGCCACTTCCACATAATGAGACATTACTTGATGCTTGACAGTTTCATTTGGTTTCATTGTAAAAAAAGGTTATGGCATTGAAATGATACTGTAACAAAAAAGAAAACAAATAATTTATTTAATATCGAAATCATAATCAAAATTTACATATAGCTACAGAAGTTGTTGAAAATGTTGTCCATTTACATCTAAACACAAACCAACACTTCTCCGCAATCCAGCAAAAACTTTATGCAGCATTTGCGGTGAGTTGTTGATGTCTTCACACTTTTCTGTTATGCGAATTCTCAGTTGTTCCAGATTATGAATTGGCGTTGAATAAATCGAATTTTTGATGTATGGCCATACGAAAAAAATCACATATGTTTAAATCACAAGACCTAGTTGGATATGGGATTTCAGTGTTCCTGCTTATTATTCTGTTATCAAAAAATTCTCTGAGATATTGAAGTGCTTCTCTGGTCGTATGTGCTGTTGCACCATCTTGTTGGAAATACCCATTTTGTAATTCCTCATCATCCAGTTGATTTATGAATGAGCCGAGTATCTCATTGCGATATCGTGCAGCAGTAAGTGTACCTTCAAAAAAAATGGGACCCACCAATCTTCTTCGACATATTCCAACCCAAACACCAACTTTTTGGGGATGCAATGTTTTTTCAACAAAAAAATGAGAATTTTCGGAGGAGCAACACCTCATACTCTGTGAATTAACATATCCAGAAAGATAAAACCAGGCCTCATCCGTGAAAAAAACTGTGTTAAGGATATCCTGATTGTGTAGATTATTTTGAAACCATTGACAAAATTCCACTCGTCTTAAATAATCCACTGGATAAAGTTCATGAAACATTGCAGCTTGTATGGATGACAATGTAAGACTTTTTTAAGAATGAATTGGCACGTACCATAAGATAAATTTGTTTGTTGAGTCACTATTGAAATGGATGTTTTTGGATTTTCATCAATAATATGCTGAAGGGCTTCAATATTATCAGCTGTACGTTTAGATGGCCGTCCACTTCCAGTTTTTCGACCGACGCTACCTGTCTCTCTGAATAACTTTACACAATTTGTCAAAACATTGTAAAATCATTGTAGTCAAACACTAATTCAGGATGTTCTTCACTAAAATCAGCCATGGATTCCGTAACTGAATACTGCCACTCGCCATTTACTTTCACACCTGTACGGAAGTAACATTCGATAATTTTAATTTTTGCTTTTTGTTCTATATTGAATACCATTTTTTAAATAAATTTAATTTTCTTAATAAGAGTTTTGAAAAATTTGACACAAACATATAGCTTCAATGTCAAATAATAAATGTCATTATGTGGAAGTGGCTAAAGTACCAACCCAATTCACAGTCTACTCCAATTATGAATTTTTTCGATGGCTCGTTATAAACTCCTGGACAAAATTAACGCATCTAAATGTTTTTTCCTTTTGATTCTAATATAACGAAACTTTTAGTTCACTAATTGTATTGTAAGCTAGCTTTGGGCCTCCCTTGACATTTTAAGCAAATGCTGTCAAAAAATATTTTGTTTTAAAATGACGATTTTAAATTAAATGCATTTTTACCAAAAGTTTATTTTTAATTTTGTCGAAACTGCTTATTAAGACAAGTGTTTCGCACTTGAAAAATGAATCGCCGAAGAAATTTATTGGTGAAAGAGGCAATAAGAGTATGAACTTTGTTGGATGAGGGATATGTTGCTAATTTGATAGGAAGAAATCATTCCAACGTAAGTCGCAAGTTTAAACGATTTACTGAGATAGGATTTCACTTTCGAAGATCAGGGCGTGGGCGCAAACGTTGTGCCAATCCAAGGGATGAACATTTTCTTAGACAATACGCTAAGAACCGGGAAAGTCACTAGCACTATGCTAGAAAATGAGCTTGTAACTGTTAGGAATCTTGAAATATAATCTCGAATGGTCAGAAGACGTTTAACGAAAGCCACCAAAAAGCACAAAATTCAAAGACGTTTTGCCAGAAATCATCAGAATGATTGGAAGAAGGCTTTATTCTCAGATGAAATGAAGATTCACCTATAATCTCCTGATGGACGAGATCGTGTCTGGCAAAGGGTAGGAGTTTTGCAAGTTCCAATGTCTCTCCAAGTGTTCCGATTCCAGCTAGTTTTGTAATATTTTGAAGAATAATTTGTTTAAACAGTCACATAGAGTTGCTTCCTCTGCATGCGAAGTCTATGTTTTCCGGAAAATATTGTAGTTGAAGATGTGCAACACTTTGCTTCTTTTGCGGAAGACAGTTTCTTCATTCATGTAAGATAAGTCCCCAAATGGCTCGACTAAGGAAAGTCTTTTTTTGGAGACTGTGGTTAAGTAAAAACTTAAAAAAGGTATATAACCCCTTACCACAATTACTAATCGTAATCCTAAATACGCATTTCGACAACTAAGTTGTCATCATCAGTAGGTAAAACCGCTAATGAAAGTGTAGCACATGGGGCACAGTAAAACTATCACACCTGATCACACAACAACTTTAGACGGCGTCCACGTATACACAAGTTATCGACTACAAGAATATTGTTGATATTCAATTCATCAAACAGTCCGATTTAAATTCCATAGAGTGTCTATGGGAAGCTCTAAAAAAAAAGCCGAAATCGCGTACCCTCACTTTCCAACCACAATCAATTTTTAGATGCAGTAATTATATATGGAAGAATATTTCTCAAGAAATTATTGAACAGCTAATCTCTAATATCCCAATGTGCGTGAATGCAGTATTTAAGACTAGAAAAGGCTATACACGGTACTAATATCGGGTTGAATTAATTCCATCTATAGTTTTCGTTTGTTTTGTTTTTAAGTTAGGAAGGAATTACAATAAGGTAAAGTTCGTTTGGAAACGATTAGATAAACGGAATGTCTAAGCTTTTATGTCATTTTGATTATAATATTAATTTTAATATTGTAATTATGTAAGTTTAATAAAATGATGCATTAATTTTGTCAAGGAGTTATATGGACAATTCACCCCAAATTCAAGTGCGCCCTAGAGATTCAATCTGAGTCTCTTGCTATTTAATATATTCACTAATATTCTTTTAAACTTGTTAGGCATTGGGGTATGAACTTATGCAGATGATCTCGAAATTAAAAGTTTGCAAGACTACCTTATGCTTCAGAAGAACTTGTAGATTGTATGTGGTTAGTCTGCAGACAACGAGAGCACATTAAATTTTAGTAATGCCATGGTTACATTTTCTATAAAATTGCAAAACGTTTTTCTTAGAATATAAGTAAATAAACTAAAACAGTACTATACTAAAATCCAATAAGATTTAGCATGGGGGTCTAAATTTACATTTTATTCCCTCCACTTTTTACTCGCTCATGTGACCACGCCCACAACACGGCGCGAAATTTAAACGTTCAGGAACAGGTTCGAGCTAAAGAAAAGGTGTGAAACATGTTAACAAGTTCATTATCTGGTTTGACCTGTCTTATACCTATTTGAACTGTTTCATAGCTTCTCGAACCTGTTCCTGACGTTTGTATTTCGCGCGTGTTGTAGGTGTGGTCACATGAGCGAGAAAAAGTGGAGGGGATAAAATGTCTTAGCTTATCTACTGATATAAATCACGATATGCAAAATAGATAAAATCAATATTATTGACAAAGGTTTCTTATATAATTAATTGACCTATGCGTTTCTAAAGATACGAAACAGATACTATAATATTTTATTATTATTTAAATTCGTTGTTCAATGTTTTGTTAAAAATTTTAAATTTGCTTGATTTGAATTTGAATGATGAAGATTGCACAATTCAGAAGTCGAAATGTTAACGATGCGTCTTTCGGTACTACCATACTAAGATGGCCGACAAATCAATCAGTACAATAATCGAAGATTGCCGTTCACTAGCATTAATATTTTATTCGTTCTGTTTGATGATAACTTTTTGCGCGCGGTTTAGAACACATCCAAGACAAGAAGAAAATTGAATTGTTTGATAGTTTTTTTTTTAATTGCGTGACAAGATAACTAATTTGGTATCTGTATGTACTTTTGCCTTCTAAAAACTATCCTGCTATTTCGGTAAAACTCATAGTTTATCCAATTAAAAACAAAATTGACAGAAACGAAGACCTACTTATTCGTCCCAACATGTACATTATGAATCTGTAATAAAAATTCAGGTCTTTCTGGCCTTCTCGAGTTATGAAGTCTTAAAGTTCAAATCTCCACGCTTCTGATCACATTAATTACACTGCAAAAAATTGATGAGATTGGTTTTGAATTGGTTGACCAGCTCCTACTATTTCTTCGGATTTAGCACCGTCAAATTAAACTTATTGTTTATAAAATAATCTTTGGTATTTCATGAAAAACTTATATATATTTATATGTGCATGTTTCATTCCATTCGTTCAACTATCGTTGAACATTTATACGAGTACATAACAATTGCAAAAAATCACGAAAGCAAGATTGATTAATAAACATTTAAATTTAATTTACATTGTCAATCAACATTTTTATTAGAATAAATAACCGCATAAATTCATTTGATATTTACAGTGAAGAAAAAGCAAACATTTGTTAACATGTTGACTGTAAATAAAATTTTAAATAATTGGAAAATGGTTGAAATAAAGTACAGGAAATATATTTATAGAATGTCCTCTTTAAGTAGTCTTCTAGATTAACATTTTAAGACGATTTAATATTGTTTTTCTAGGCATGAGAGAAATCTAATATTAGAATTATTAAGCGGAAACACGCTTAGGCTGTACAGGTGTGAATTTATCGTCATAACATAAAAGGTAAATGGTTTATTTTGATTGTATACATATTAGAGATGCATCCGTTAAGCATATTTTCTGCTAGCTTCTTTCTAAAAGTTGTAATTAAATTGGCAAATCTTGTTTGTGGTAATAAATCATTTTAAAGAATCTGAGTTGTTTTTGAATGTTCCATTGCTGAAGAGAGTCAGCTAATAGACATTTCTAACAGCGGTAGATGATGAGTAGGGCGACTGTAGTTATTTTCATGCGCTAGTGGTGGAAGTAAATTTCGACAGAGAAGGTTATCCACTAAAGATTTATCCTAGCTAGAGAACTTTCTGAAATCTTGAGCATCTGTGTGAAACTGATCATTTCGTTGTGCATAGACTTGCTTGCTACAAAATTTCTACTCGATTGATTCCACGACTATTTATTAATGATCTGAAGAATTTGTGTTCAGCCCTAACACTCCAAGTATTTAGTGCGCTATCAAGAACATGTCGCTACAAACCAGAATTCCAAGGTCAGAGTATAGAGTGGAAACCTGTTGAATCTCCAAAATCGGAGAAGCAGGAAAAGTAATTTTGATTACCAGATTTTAAAAAAACTTTCAGCATCAATGCTGAACGACACCTCACAACTGAACTTTCTGCATAATACTTGTCAATACCGCCTGCTCATTAGCGTTTGGACGTTATAGATAACTCCTTTACAATGCCGTGGTTTCTCTCTATACATTGTCTATGTGCTAGGCCTTTTAGAATAATATATGATCCAATAAATAGCAACCGAAATTATACCTACTTACAGGCAAATATACATAACATTGTCAAAGCTGTCTAAATATTTGGAGAATAAATCTAGTAAATAAATATTAAATACCTAAAACTAAGTTTTACAAATAAGCAAGATTTTCAAAATGAATTTTTATAAAAAAATAGCCTGAAGAAGAAATTATATTGCATATTATAGTGTAGTTTCGATATGACAATTCCAGCTGATCTCGCCGGTACTATTCATTCCCAAAAACTTAAGTGTAGGTTGGCTAATTTCTCACTTTTCGAGTTGTTACTAAAATCATTTGTGTTTTGTTTGTTCATTTAACGTCATAGAATTGCTGTCAAACCAATGTTTGACTTCCGTCAAATTATCTTCCACTATATGTGTAACGCCATCTCCTCGACTCACTCTAGCCAATATCGATGTGTCATCGACAAATTGAATTAGTTTACCTGCAGAAACGCTGCGAGGCAGGTCATTTACATAAATGAGTAAAAGAACAGGACCAAGAACCGATCCCTAAGAAACACCAAACTTGATGGGCATTAGTTGGTTAGTTACTAGTCGCCGACGGAAATGGTCGATATGCCAATTCCAGCTGATGTCGCTGGTAATATTCATTCTCAAAAACTTAAGTGTAGGTTTTGGCTAATTTCTCAGTTTTCGAGTTGTTATTAAAATCATTTGTGTTTTGTTTGTTCATTTAACGTCGGAGAATTGCTGTTAAACCAATGTTTGACTTCCGTCAAATTATCTTCCACTATATGTGTAACGCCATCTCCTCGACTCACTCTAGCCAATATCGATGTGTCATCGACAAATTGAATTAGTTTACCTGCAGAAACGCTGCGAGGCAGGTCATTTACATAAATGAGTAAAAGAACAGGACCAAGAACCGATCCCTAAGAAACACCAAACTTGATGGGCATTAGTTGGTTAGTTACTAGTCGCCGACGGAAATGGTCGATATGCCAATTCCAGCTGATGTCGCTGGTAATATTCATTCTCAAAAACTTAAGTGTAGGTTTTGGCTAATTTCTCAGTTTTCGAGTTGTTATTAAAATCATTTGTGTTTTGTTTGTTCATTTAACGTCGGAGAATTGCTGTTAAACCATTGTTTGACTTCCGTCAAATCATCTTCCACTATATGTGTAGCGCCATCTCCGCGACTCACTCTAGCCAATATCGATGTGTCATCGACAAATTGAATTAGTTTACCTGCAGAAACGCTGCGAGGCAAGTCATTTACATAAATGAGTAAAAGAACAGGACCAAGAACCGATCCCTAAGAAACACTAAACTTGATGGGCATTAGTTGGTTAGTGCAGTTACTAGTCGCCGACGGAAATGGTCGATATGACAATTCCAGCTGATCTCGCTGGTAATATTCATTCCCAAAAACTTAAGCGTAGGTTTTGGCTAATTTCTCACTTTTCGAGTTGTTACTAAAATCATTTGTGTTTTGTTTGTTCATTTAACGCCAGAGAATTGCTGTTAAACCATTGTTTGACTTCCGTCAAATTATCTTCCACTATATGTGTAACGCTATCTCCTCGACTCTCTCTAGCCAATATCGACGTGTCATCGATAAATTTAATTAGTTTACACATCAGTATCAATCAGCAAACAGATATGATGCCAGTGCAAAGAATATATCGACTCATCAGTAAATAGAAAATTTTTAATAAGATTTTCATTTCAATCTCATTTTACTCTTCTCTGAATATCTTCTACGTCTTGAAATGGTTTCCCTTTGAGGACAGTTTTCATTGTAGGGAAGAGGAAAAAATTCGCCGATGTCAGGTCTGGTGAATACGGTGGATGATTAAGCTTAACAACTCCTTTCTTCGCGAGAAATGCCCTTACATTTAGTGAATAATGTGTCAATTCATTGTCATGTAATAAAAACCTTTTCTCGATATTGTGGTCATACTCGAGAAATGGGTTTTAGTAATCTCTTCATTACTTCAAGATAGTATGCACCAGTAACTGATTGTCTTCCGGTAAAAATTCTTTATGCGCTTAAGTAATTACTTCATCACTTCAAGATAGTATGCATCAGTAACTGATTGTTCTTCCGGCAACAATTCTTAATGGTTTACACTATCGGGTAAACGTAATCAGCATTGTTTTGATCCTGAATTTTTGCAAACAAAGCCTTTTGGGTCTTGGTGATGCTGGGTGCTTCGTCTCAGGATCGTACTGAAATACCCATGATTCATCACCAATAACAATGTAGCTAAGAAAATTTGCGTCGTGGCGACAATTCTGAACAAAGTATTCGCATGATGCAACTCTTCCTTGTTTTTGCTCTACCCTAAGATTGAGTGGCACGATCTTTACCCAAATCTTTCTGTTTTCCAAATCTTCACGCAATATTTGTCGAATCGTCTCCTTATTAATGTTTAACTCTTCTGCCACATTTGAAAGGTCATTCGTCGATTTCGTGTCATAAATTCACACACTTTTTCGATCGTATTTGCATTTCGACAGGCAGTTCAGTTCTAGCGTCACCCTGACGTCCATCTTTAAATCGCTTAAATCACTCATACACGGTAGTTGTCACCGTATACAGATTTCAACATCTTGTGAGTTTCTGTTGCAGTTTTACTTAATTTACAACAAAATTTAATATTTACTCATTCCTCTAATACGACTGACAGAAACACGATGTTCGTACTAGTGTCCTACTCAGAAACTAATTTTAACTTCACCGCCATCTATTGGTGAGAGGGCGAACTATTATATGTTGTTTTATTTTTGGTTTTATTTATTAACGGAAGATGACATCATTTTCTTCTTACAATATCCTCTTCTTAAAGTATATTCTGCAATACATCATCTAATATATAATAAATTTATGTAATATATCATTTAGTGCATTCGTTATTTCAATATTAGTTCCTACCATAATTATCAGAGCTTTTTATAGCGTATAAGACATTTAAAGCAATTACACAACAGATTTATGTGGAGACAACCTGTTACCTTACTTAAAACATGCCTTTCCTTAAAAAAAAAAGTTATAAATCTTATAGTTATGTGAAATTACATAGCTTAAGATATTTGGTTCTTACATAAACCACAAAAAAAATCTATATCAAAAATGAAATCAAACCAAATTAATAAGAAAACACTGCAAAGTAGAAACAAATTATGTATTAAAATTAGAATCAGAAGTTTCTGATAAAGTACTAAAAGTCGAAAACCTTCGAATTTCATTCTTGTAAGTAATATTGTATTTAAAAAAAATTACTGAGATATTTTTAAAGAGGAAAATTTGTAAATCTAAATTAATAATGCGATTAGAAGAGGGTTAAGAAGTGAACTGAAATTTAAAAGACGAATTTGGCGAAGTCAATGGGGAATTGGAAGAATTAAAAGAGGCGGTTAACGAAATTCTGAATATTAAAAGAGGAAAAATTTGATAAAATAAAGATTTTAAATAAATCAGAAGTTGTAAAGAGGAAATGAGAAGTAAAGAAGTTATCCATCTATGAATTATTATCTTATTCTATTTAAATACGAGGCGTGACAAATAAATAACGGGAATGGTTTGAAAAATATGCTTTATTGAAAACGTATTATAAACGGCTGTTAATCCACTTTAAAACAGTTGCATTTCTATACACCGCTGTATACGTGTTTTTCATTGTCCGAAGCAGAACTGCAGGTATTCAAGTGTCATCCGCTGCAAGTTTGCCATTTTTGCCTTGACCTCTTCTACAGATTGAAAATTGTAGTCTTTATACACTTTTCACTCTTGGGAACAGGTGGTATTCGCATGGAACGAGATATGGTGAATGTAGCGGATGTTTGAGGACAGTAATTCTCTTCTCCCTGGTGCAGCATCTATGAGTAGTCATTCCACGGATTTGATCTTTTCTTTTTCGTTCCTTTCAGCTTGGTCAGGACATGAATGTAGTACTTCTGGTTTACCGTTTGACCCTGAGATACTTAAATACAGTAACACCTTTAATTTTGAAAAATGATCATGGCTTTGAATTTCAATTTGTTCAAGTGGAGTATGAGTCTTCCAGTTCATGGATAGGCGCTTCGTTTCGGGGTCATATTGTAAAATTCGCGTTCCATCACGCGTGATAACATTTTCTATCACTTTCGGCTCTGTTGTGAATAGCTTCATGACGTTCGAACAGATGTTTCCTGTTCTTCCTTTGCTCACGAATAAGGTTTTTTGACACCATTTTTGTGCAAACTTTTGTCATTTGCAAATCCTCATGCAAAATTTTTCTTATTCTCTCTGTCAATGTTCGTCATGTCTGCCATCATCCAAGAATACTTGAAAGTCGGTCTTTTTAAGCAATTTCATTAATTTTCTGAATGGTTTCATCAATTCTTCATGTCACAGGTTGAACAGAAGGTTCATAATCTTTAATCTCCCGATCTTTAATGTTATAATTTGTAATATTAATTTATAATTTTTTCCATAATTGTCCATTAAAAAAATTCGTAATTATCTCCAGTTTAATTGCTTGTTGATGATTTTAAAAATTAATTCACCAATCAAACAATTTTGTAAAAATTATATCGAATTAATCGAATGGTATAGTTTATTTCAAATTATAAGAATATAACTTTAAACGGCTCTAATGCTTTTATTTCACCACCTGCGGCAATAACTACCTGGCCGCTCAATACGATTATCTTTTACGCAAACAAACTGCTGAGGTTCGTAATGACAAAATTTAAGTAAATTGTAATTACTGCAATTTGGATGAAATAAAATTTAATAATAATATAAGTACCAACAGTTGTTAATTTGAATATATAGTTATTATATATAGTTAAATAGTCATTAAATTACAATTTAGATGAAATAAGTGCTTATATTTATTAAACAAAATTTAAGTAAATATAGTTAGGAGAGTTGGTATATATTACATCTAATATTGAGTCTATTTATCATTTAATTGATTTAATTGTTAATCTTTACTGCTTTGATTGATACAAAAGAGGACGAATATATGCGCATGTACAAAATAGTAGCACCTTTGATTATAAATTTGCAATACGATTCAGACACAGACACCGATTTGCAAGACGACTCAATCACAGATGATTTATGAAATGCGGTGACACATAAAAATTTTATTGTGTATTACAAATAAATTAGCTTTATATATCTATATGTATCCACTACACATGTTGCCACACGATTTGTAATATTGTCTTTGTATATAAACCCAATGTACAGATATTTTTTATTATATACTTGAAATTAACAGCGTTTTATTATTATATTATAGGGCCCTAATTTATAGTCAATACGGCCCCTAGATTCATACGTTGCAAATAGGTAAACCGTACCCGTTCAATAAGGAGACCAGGTATAATAATTATCATCACAGAAGGTGGTGCAATAAAAGCATTAGAGCCGTTCAAAGTTATGTTCTTATAATTTGAAATAAACTATACGGTAATTTTGAATATGAGTATACTTTTTAAAATGATATTTATTACATTTACAATATAAATACTTATTAGTTGGTATGTTATTTATCTAATTATCAATGTCAGTTTAGAATAAATAAAACTATTTAAAGTATATTATTGTAAATAATTGTAGATACATTTATATTCATTGATTTTTATTACCTGTAAATACCATATAATAATTACTATATTCGTAGTTAATACAATCAAAAATATTGTATTGATTTTGCTTGTTAAGTGACGAAACTTCCACTAAACCTACCTCAACGCAAATGTTGATAAATGTCTCTCAAACTTCTGGAGGACATTACCATCATGCATAAACCATAAGATATTCAATCGCAACATGTCGTTCTTCTTATAACCAGTTTAGAGAAATTCTAATTCTTTACTCGTCATATTCATTAAATATCAATGTTAAAAGTATATTTGATAATGTACTTAGTAACTATATTATAAATAAATTAATTAACTTGCTCACAAGTCTTTTCAATTCTTCATAAACGCGTTGAATAGGAAACAATTTAATAATTCAAGGACTGTTTAATAGGAACACGTTTAGAAGCTGTAGAAAAATTTTATTTAATGAACTTAAAGGGCACTTCTATTAATATTCTATTAATATGAATCATTCTAGTGTACTAATCTAAAGAATACTTGCTGGAAAAGTTATAGATGTGTGTTATGTCTTTTAGAGATTTTAACAATATTAAACAGTTTGCACTTTTATACACCAAATTCCATATTTATTATTATTGTTATGTTGATTTTTCTGGTACTTCCTCAGTCTATCGCTGGGAAACATTTCACTCTCACATCTGTGAGTAATAAGCTCGGATAACTCGGTTATTGTCCATATCTACCACAAGTTCTATGATTGACAATTTTTTTATAATTGTTCAAGAAATGATAACAACTTATTTTATTATGCTCCAGATTTCTTAGTTGTTATTCCTTGCATTTCGATATATTTTCTATTTCTTGATGGTTTTGGGCTAGAATCGATTTTTACTAAGTAAAGACCTATGTTGATTAAAGATATTTTCATTTATTAACATTGGATGAAGTTGTGTAATCCTTCACCATTGTAAGGAATTTTAATAAATTTTCATTGTTGTAATTTGCAGGTAGCAATAATATAGATGTTCATTTATTGAGTCCTATTGATCCGTTGTATATTTGTTTTCTGTTTTCCGTTTTGATGGTTGTATCGTCATGTCAACAGTTTGATAGTTTGATGGAATTTTTGTTATTATTCCATCTCGTCAATTCGTCTGAAATAAAAAATGTTTTTATGCATTACCTGTGTCCACCATGAGTCAATCCTCGCGATGGTATCGTGTCCTTAATTATTATTATTACTATTACTATACTATAGCAGGATATTTGAGAGACGTGATATGAAGGAACAAATACCTAAGAATAAAAAGCAAAGATCTACAAAACAATCATAAGACCGATAATAACATATACAGGGGAAATACGAGACACAAGCAGGACGAAACAACTATTGCACATATTAGAAATGAAGACATTAAGAACAATAGCCGGAAAAACCAGACGAGAGCGAGTTCGAAATAAAGAAATCAGAGATGAGTAGGGATTTCTTCGAGGAAAACGAGAAAGCTGATACAGTCACTTCGGAGCGTTACATTTTCATGTTAGAAACATTCGTATGGCATGAACTACGTTGAGAAAGTCGAAGAAACATTTTTTTCCAACAATATGGTGCCACACCACACCACATATAGCAAGGCAAAGTTTGATTGCGTTGCGGTGAATGCTTCCGAATAGATTAGTCTCAAGGTTTGGAGACTTACCATGGCCGTCAAGATTTCGCCAGATTTCTTCCTATGGAGGCATCTCAAGCAAAAAGTCTTCGAGACACGCCCGCGGACAATTTCAAGATCTTAAAGAAGCCATTCGAGAAGAAATCCATGCGATTAATCGTCCAATGTTAGTTACAAAGAGTAATGCATAATTTCAGGAGCAGGCTTCAATAGAGCATTGTAGCCAATGGCTACAATTTGGTTTTTACATATTTGAATGACGTTTTTTTTTTGTAATTAAAATTGCGTGTAATATAGTTCTCGCTTATGATAAATTTGTTTAATTTAGCCATTTCTTGATCTTGCAGTGAATGTTTGAAAGTAGGTCATACCTATTAAATAGCTTTCTATTGTTGTGATGGGGAATTGTATCTGTGCCTAAGTTACCTCGCTTCCACGGTGTAAAACACATTACATACTCTCTATTCTACAAATTTAAACACTTGCATAAAACGTTACCGCATTATATGAAATATATATAAATATTCTAACAACCGGACAAATATTTTTGTTAAATATTTTTTTAAACAATTTAAGAAATATTTTATAATACTATACAGCTATCTGTCACTCTAATGGGCACGTGTCAGTACATAATGTGAATTCTGAATGCCACCACAACCCTTCAATTTTATTATTTTACATACACACATATTTAAAAAATATATTTGTAGCAATACATGCAACTCTCCAACGCCGCAAATGGACAAAATAAAATTAACTCGAAACTATTATCACCAACAATTAAATTTTTCAAAAAGATAATTGTTTGTTATATATAATATCGTTAATATATTGGAATGTCACATAATAAGGGATATATATATATATATATATATATATATATATATATATATATTTAGTGTTTAAAGAATTTTGTTTTTCTTTTTTATTTTATTGGCCGTGTTTTAATATTAAAAATAATAGATTTTTATTGGTTTTAGCGACCTTTTATTGAATTTAGATGTTTGTTTGCGACGTTTCGACTTTTATCAATTCAGTCTTTTTCAAGCATATTGTTGTTTTTTCTACACGGGTACGCATTCATGTGCCACATGTGTTTGGACACCTTCTAAGAAAATTGGTCCTGGGTGTCCAAACACATGTGGCACATGAATGCGTACCCGTGTAGAAAAAACAACAATATGCTTGAAAAAGACTGAATTGATAAAAGTCGAAACGTCGCAAACAAACATCTAAATTCAATAAAAGGTCGCTAAAACCAATAAAAATCTATTATTTTTAATATATATATATATATATATATATATACAGGCTGATTCATTTTCGGCCCTCACCATGGGGATCTCGCTTATTATTGGAGATAGAGTATAGGTTTAAATTTGGCAAAGTTGTTAAATTTTGTGTTTGTTATAAATCCGTAAAGAAAATAGACCTGTGACAAATGCTTCGTTATTTACAAAAAAAAACGCGAAAACCCCATTTTCTTTTTTACCTGTAGCACCGACATTTGGCCTTGTACAGAAAAAATAAAAACACCTCCTTGTGGCCATTTCTAAATCTCTATCCAGTGGTGTACTCTAAATTTCTATACGACGTTTCGTTTCTTTCTGGCCATCATCAACTATCTAATTTCTTATAGGCGCCATATTGGATTTAGACATCTTCAGAAAGAGTTTTTTTTCTGATTTCAACCATGTACCACATGCTGACTATAGTTTTTGACATTAGGTTTTATTTGAAACGAAATTCAACAGTAGCGAGTACAAGATAACAAAAACATTAATAAAAATACATAGAAAAGTAAACAATAAACAATTACAGTAAATGTTCAATTATCTGGCCATCTTCGGTAATGCATAATTGGGCACGCCTTCTGGCATTTTGTACTGCCCTTTGTATAGTTCTTCTAGGAACTGCATCGAAGGCATTCTGAAGTCTGTCTCGTAATTCTTCAATGTTTTGTGGCGCATCTACTTTATAAATATTATTTTTAACATATCGCCATAAAAAAAAATCTAGCGGACTTAAATCAGGTGATCTCGCAGGCCATTCAACAACTCCCCTATTTCCAATCCAACGGTTTGCAAACTCTTGATTTAAGAAATTTCTAACAACAGCTGCATTGTGTGCTGGTGCGCCTGTTGCCACCATAAATATTGTAATTGATTTAATGGGATATTGTCGTCAAGATAGTCAGATACGAATGTACGTAAAATGTTTAAATATCTTTCTCCATTTAAATGTTCTTCATACATATCTGGTCCTAAGAGACGATTTGCCAAAATACCCATTCAAACGTTTATTCCAAAACGATGTTGTGATCTTCGAGCCCTGTTTTGTCCGGGATTTTGTACTGCCCAATAGTGCTCCGTATTTCTGTTGAACATTCCAGAATTTGTAAATTTTGTTTCATCTGACCAGATGATTTTGCTTAAAAAAATTTCGTCATTTTCTATCCTTCCCATTAACCAATTACAATATTCTAGCCTTCTCAAATTATCTCCAGGCAGTAAAGAGTGACTTACATGGATCCTGTATGGTTTAAACCTACTTTTATGTAAAGTTCTCCAAACTCTGGACTGGCACAAATTTAATTCTGAAGCTACTTCGCGTGTAGAAATTGATGGATTATTATTTATCTATAAAAATACAAGATTAACATGAAATTTGAAAACACGCTTTTAATTTACGATTTGTAAAATATCTTGTCGATTTTCATTTAAATTCCTGTTGTCTTGACCATTACGCGGCTTAGTAAACGATCCATTCTCGACCAAATTTCTGTCGAGATCTAGAAAAATGGTACGATGAGGCTGTTGTCGTTCTGGATATAATTGTAGATATCTTGTACTCGCTACTGTTGAATTTCGGTTCGAAGAATAAAAAATACTTATCATATCTCGTTTCTCTTCGTTTAGTGTATGACATTTTTGTATTATTAATGAACAATAAATGAAATGTTTGACAGATTGAAATTCCATGGCTACCTTATTTAATCTTATAATTTATTCTTTCAAATAAAACCTAATGTCAAAATCTTTAGTCAGCATGTGGTACATGGTTGAAATAAAAAAAAAACTCTTTCTGAAGATGTCTAAATCCAATATGGCGCCTATAAGAAATTTGATAGTTGATGATGGCCAGAAAGAAACGAAACGTAGTATAAAAATTTAGAGTACACCACTGGATAGAGGTTTAGAAATGGACACAAGGATGTGTTTTCATATTTTCTCTACAGGGTCAAATGTCGGTGCTACAGGTAAAAGAAGAAAATGGGGTTTTCGCGTTTTTTTTTTAAATAACGAAGGTCATTTGTCACAGGTCTATTTTCTTTGCGGATTTATAACAAACACAAAATTTAACAACTTTGCCAAATTAAACCTATACTCTATCTCCAATAATAAGCGAGATCCCCATGGCGAGGGCCGAAAATGAAACAGCCTATATATATATATATATATATATATATATATATATATATATATATATATATATATATTAACGGTGTAGTTGTATATATACGACAATGAAATTTAATAAATCTTCTTAGTTTATTGAAAGGCTTGTTAAGGAACCATTCGGAACATAATATTTCACATTATTAATCAATACCGGATACATAATTTTAAATAGGAATTCTGTGCATTCTGGTTATTAATTATTTGAACGTTCCAATCTTGCTAGCTTAAATTTAATATTAGAATAATATTAATTTATTGGAAATTACTTTCGGAGGAATCGAATATTAGAGATTTAGATTCTCCAATATGATATTACTAGAATGTGGATTAATTTTTGCAATAAATGTGCTCTCGTATCATTTAGCTATAATATCATATTAATGGATAAATTCGTAGCATTTTTGGTTGGGATGAGAAAGCCTTAAAAAATATCAGGCATACCTCAAAGTTATTCCAATATATTATTGTTTAATTAAGCGCAAGGGCTGTATTAATTCTTCACAAATGGAAATGAAACTAGAAACTAGAAAAAAAAATAGCATTTCGGACATTTGTTCGATCTTAATGGAGGAATTACATTTGTCAATTTTACCAAGAAAATGTAAATGCGCAGAGTACAAACTCTGAATTTTTTAATTCATAATGATCAACCCAAATCAAGTCGGGAATTGGCCATAGACGAAGTTAAAACCTGAATGTTTTGGACAACAACAAGAATGAACGTGTCAACATTTGCACTTTTCTCTGTCACCATTCAGTTCGTCTACAGCATCAACCGTTTTTGTCCCACATTGTTGCTAGTGGCGACAAATGATGCTGTCATGTTAACATCAAGGACAGGAAATAATGGCTTAAGCGTAAGCTGATGTATCGCATCTGGTGGGATAAATAAGGCATCGTCTACTATGAATTGCTTTCGAGGTATATAACTAGACTCGGCAAAGAGGACCAATTTCCAGTGCAGCGCCGAAGGAAAAAGAGTTCCAAAAGAGTTGGAAAATGTACCAGCGATGAAATTTTAAAAGTTGAGCGCATTGAACAAATTTCAAGTTTTAACAAACCAACTTTTAATGTTTGCGAGTGACGGTGCCGCTGACATGCTTTCCTTAGGCCGATTTCTTAAAGAAGAGAGTGGCAATCTGTTACATGTAAAATTCACGCTTTAAACCTTGTGGCGCAATTGATCCCTAAATGTTATCCACGAGTAAATGCTTTAATACGAGCTCGTAGCTCATAGGAAGCCAGTGTTTCTAAAGTCCCCAAAACATACAAAGAAATTACTAAGACAAATTTGTGAAGGTGCGTCGAGAGATCCATTAAGTTGTCACAAGGATTACTTTAAATTTGCAAATATAACATCACTCGATGTGGAACGATCGTTTTCATCATTGAAAAATATTGATTCCGCACGCCGTACTCATTTGGCTGAAACAAGTGTGGAAACATATTTAATGATTCCAATATTTAATAGATTCCACCCAGTTTGTGATTTCATGGAAGCTTTTTAAAACAGTAAGTGTTTCAGTACCTTATATAACATATTTTTTATAATTATTTTATGTGTAAACATTCATGCGTCTGCTCACTCATGAAAGTCACGAACGTAAATGATGCGAGTACGTAAACGATACTGAACGCTCGCCTTGATACTGTTGCTCCTCCTTCCACGTTGTTCAACACACTGCACTGAAACCTGCCCCTTTTTGCCGACTCTATATATAACCATCACAGCTGAGATTTACTGTATAAAACTTCATCAGTTTGAATACGCAATTCAAGAAAAAGACCGGGAATACGTGATCAAATCATTTTGCAACATAATCACGCTCGCCTTGATACTACTAACATTACAAAAGCGACTATTTAAGAACTAGATTGGGAGATCATTAGCACATAAATTAAGAGGATACGAGGCCAGAATTTCATAAGATTTAACACAGAGGTCTAATTTTAATTTTTATCTCCTCCACTCTTTTTTTATTCACGTGACTACGTCACCCGCACCAGCGAAATATTACGCGTCGATGAACAGGTAATAAACAGGTCTAAAACATATCTGCACACATCTAAAATAAGGTCAATGGAATTGCCAAAAATTCTGCTGGAAGGGTGATCTGGTTTTGGCTAGAAAGAGAACATAGAAAGAAATGGAGCCTAACAGAAGGTCAACTCCATACTAAGACACACTGGAGGACCTAGGCTTTCAGCCAACCTAATTCGTCGTAATATAAAAGAAATTATAATTATTACTGGTTTAATAACCAGATATTGTCCTTTAAGGAAGCATTTGTATATCATGGGCTTGGTTAACGAGTAGATGTGAAACACAGGAGGAAACTAACGTTAATGTAATATGCACTCGTGAGGAACTGCAGGAACTCAGACAGAAACATTTCGAAGAGATCTATTGGATCCTACGAGGGTATACAAATTTCTCCTGTGGAGGATAGTGGTTTTCATCGAGGACACAAAACTAACAGTGGAACTGAAAGATCTATTGGGGGTTGTACAAAAAGCACTGTATCTACACTTATTGGTGTTCAACCCAAAGAACCAGGAGAAGAAGAATGTCAAGCAATTATAAACATATACGTAATAAAAAAACAGGAAAATGTTTAAAAAATGTACTTTTTCAATTCAAGCCTTGAATTTAATTCTTGAATAAATTATTCTTTAAATATTTTCTAAGTTTTCGTCAGTTTTTTATTATCCTAATTAGGGTTGCTTATGAAAATTAATATCGAAGGATAAACTCGAGAATTTTTTAATGAGGGAAATGTTTAAATGAATACCCTGTATGTATACAATATACATAAATTCAATTTTCATACATTCTAACTTTATCAAGCGTAAAACAGTTTAATTCTTGTTGAATTTACTACATCTATAACAAAATACACACGCAAATGTACAGGAACATACACATTTATATTTAATTAACTTTATTGTACCGAAAATTACTTTAAGTTATAACATTTTACACTCTCCCGGAGTAAGAACAAAGACAAGAAATTAGTTTATTACTTATGTTAAATAAGAAGAATACAAAATAAACATTAATTCATGAAATAAAATAGTAATTTTGTGTAAATGCCATCGTGTGTATTTTGTTGATATTTCGTATTCTAATTCGACAAATTTACCGATTTCCATAGCGTATGGATGAGAATTATCCTCTTAATTGGATCAAATATTTTTTCTCAATTAATGTGATTGTTTTTGCCACTTTTCCATTAAATCATTGTAATGTCAGATGATGGATGGCAGAATCACCATGTAATATCTGATCATCTAACTAAAGGTAGGATCGCCATGTAATATCAGACGTGGGCAGGATCGCCATGTAATGTCACCTGGTCTCGGAGGTAACACTGTTGCCGAGGCAGCATTTTAACTATTCTGTAACAGAATTTAAATATACACAGATTATGTATGAAAGAGCCTGTATATAGTTCAATCACTCTAACGCACAGTGTTAGATAGAGACAGTATTCGGAAAAATGAAATACAAACTCTTTGTGCGAGTCGTGCATTGGGAAGTAGTAAGGGATAAATTCAGAAAATCACATTGTTGAACATGTTTATAATGGTTTGTATTTTACTAAATTAAGGCAAATAGAAGTAAAATAAAACGCATAGTTTCATGTAACATGTTTAATTAAAATGTCTTACCTTACCTACTAGCTAATAGCGTACTAACATCACATTAAGGGGATGTCTGAATAAGATTGTTAGCTACACTTAACGGTAGAAAGGCTTAGGATTAAGTAAAACTAATTTGGATAATTAACTGAATTATTGGCAAATAATGTTTATGCTAATCTCTTTCTCATTATAATCACATTGTAAACTTTCTATATGTACAAAAGAACAGTATATTCTTCAACGAGCGTAGGCGAGTGTTGTAATAACATTATTTAATAGTCGTGGAGAAAAGAATATTATTAATACTAATATTATTGGAAATAACAATGAAAATAATAATTACAATAAGAAATAATACATAAATACTCAAAAATAATTATAGGAGAAAACAATAATGAACAATAACTAAGTTTCAAAAAAATTACGGTAAATTATACATATAATTATATAAAAAGTTATTCAGAATCACTATCACTGACTTCCTCTTCGCTCTCCGATTCAGAGTCTTCACCCAAATTAATAATGAACTGGTCTGTAACTTCGTCTATGAGAGGTTCCGCTTCCAAAAACTTTTGCTCCCACTTTATCGCGTGGTCACAACATTTAATCCATTCAGCAGCACTAAATTCATCAAAAAAGTTATCACATAACTGTTGAACATATCTAATAATGATACATTTTTTTGTGCCACATATTGTTTAAGAGATGCCCATACTAACTCAATCGGATTTAAATCTGGGTGGTATGGCGGTAATCGGTAATCGCAAAACACTATGGCCACGTTGTGTTAACATTTCATCTATCTCGAACGTTTTAAATGTTGGCTTATGTACTTTAATAATATTATATAAATCGGGCTTGAGCATGTTATTGTCGAAGTAAATATTTTTAGACCTTAACTAGTCTATCATAACTGATTTCCTGCTATTAGAATTCGGTGGTTTATCTTTTTGGACATTATGATAAGGAGCATTATCAATTACTAGGACAGACTTCGGAGGCAGGTTTGGAATTAATTTTTCTAACAACCATTTTTTGTAATTTTCATAATTCATCTCGTGATGATAATCTCCCGTTGTGGTATTAGACTTAAAAATCAATTTAGCATTCGGAATGAATCCCGTCTCGTAGCCAGCATGAACAATAATTAGTCTTAGACCTTTTGATATAGGCCTTGCTAATCCTTCATTGGAATTGTCACTCCAACAAGTAGCCACGGTATGAGAACTGTGGATGTAAGTTTCATCCATATATATAATCGGTCTTTTTTCATTTCTGTAGCTTTGAATGGTACGCAAATAAGACACTCTTAACTGACGAATGTCGTGCTTTTCCATTAACAACTTTCTGTTGGTTTTTGTTTTTCTCCAACGAAAGCCCATATCTTTTACTACTTTCCGAAGAGAATCTATTCCTCCAGTGTATCCTATTTCTTTAAATTTTCTTAGAATGTTTGGCATTGTAGGCACAATTTTGTCAACAGTAAAGGTATTTAAAATTGTTCTACGCAGCACACCTTTATCTGCATCGTCTAAGTTGGTTTTGGGCTTGGTTTTTTTTCTTTTTCTTTGGCGATGTAAAAGATGAACCTGCACCTGCGTTTATTTCACTTTTTTCTTTAACAATCCGTCTAATACTTCTCTCAGAAACACCCGTTGCGGCAATAACGCGTTCATATAACTGATCCAGTGGAATTTTGAGTATCCCTGAAGTTTTTTCTTCTTGCATATATTTAAATACATTTGAGATCACTTCACGAGTTTGACTGTGTAAAACACATTTATTTAATTTACTTCTAAACTCCATTACTCACTACCTTAATACGGCACTGCACTACTGTGTTTATCGCTTAAAACGATGTAAAATACTGAATGCCAGAGGTTCCCCTACCTATGAATTTCGTGCGCATCTCGAGGGCAGTACTTCTAACCGGCCACATGAAAATCGGTCTGCTGTAATATCAGACGTGGGCAGGATCGCCATGTAATGTCACCTGGTCCCGGAGGTAACATTGTTGCCGAGGCAGTTCCATTTATACCGCAGGTTTACCAGTGTGATAAATAACAGGCGGGACAATGATTAAATAACAACATATAATTTAATAAAGATAATAACAATGATAACAATAATAAACTACATTATAATTATAAGGCACTAGTCTTGTAGAGACTCTAACTCTCTGACTCTGACTGTGACTCTGTGTCTGACTGACTCTCGAGACCTCTGAGTGTCTCGTTATATATTAGCGTGTGTCCCCTCAGCCTAGTGACCTGGTTACAAGATAAACACAATGTGGTGAAAGATCATAACTCACCGAGGCCGTATTGTGGAAAGAGATGTTTTGTAAATACATGACCTGGTTTAGTTATCGCATCATCTTTATATACGGAATGTTGGATTTGATAAGAAAAATTTAAAACTATTTAGTTTCCCTGAAAATCAAGTTTTGTTAACCAAAATAACATCTATCTGCTTGGATATATACATTTCTGCCAACAAGAAGGAAGGCATGGTTTAGGACCTTCTAAGGGTACGTCATCAGATGCAAAATGCTTTCTCCTGAGATGCTTTCTTAAGTTTTCTTCTAAAAAGAAGTGTGATGGAGCAAGACTAGAGTTATTAGATGGAATTTGTAAGGTACAGTTTGCTAAACGTTGTGTTACATTTTGCAAATATGCAACACATGAATATTGCACCACTTTGTATAATGTATAAATAGTGATGAACGTACCGTGTTAAAACAAGTTCATTCCTATCTATTACGTGCAAGAAGGACGCATCCAAATCAGATATTGTGAATCAGCGGGCATTTACCGTCACTTAAAGTTACTGCATTTCCTATGTCGTGCCGTAAGACGTCCTTATTAACGTGTTTGTGTTCTACATTCTTAATTTATGTTTATTACTATACTGTGATTAACGGTGAAGTAATAAGTAAGTATAGTGTGGCACTGTATATTTAAAGGCAGTTTTACTTCACAACGGACCTGTACGTATAGCTTATGCCGTTCAGATTAAGGAATCATCCGAGAATATGAGATATCTCCTAGAACACATCTGATGTAATGGCTATGAGTGGTAAATCTGTGGAGATCTAAAAGTAATAGTGTTCCTTCTTGTACTGCAGCTAGAGTATACAAAAATACTGTTGTTTGCATGGGATGGCAGTGCACAAGACCGTCAATATATGCAGAATGGCCACTACATCAAGCACTAACTTCCGGTTTAAGAAATATTGCTTAACGAGCAACTGGTTGATCTTAAAAAACGTATTTCGACCAGCGCTGCATATTAAATTGGGGTTAATGAAAGCATTAGATTGGAAGGGAAGAGGGTTCATCTATCTGAAACAGAAGTTTCCGAGAATTAGTAAGGCAAAAATCAAAAAGGGAATATTTGTGGGAGCATATATAAATACGAAAAGTAATAAAATATGGCAAATTTGAGAAGATACTTAAATGAAGTTGATCTAAGAGCAGTGACAGCTTTTAAAACATTAGCGACTGATTTTTTTTTAGAAATGTCAAAGCTGAAATTTATAATCCCGTGACTGAATTACTTAGTGTCTACAGAGAAATGTGATGTAACAAGTCATTCAAAAATTCACTTTCTGAATGCTTATCACGATTGCCTTCCTGAAAATTTGGGTGGCGTAAGTGGTGAATATGGGAAACGGTTCCGCCAAGACGTTGCAACCATTGAAAAGCGATACCAAAGCAAATGGAGTGTTTGTTTGTTTACTGATAACTGCTGGACATTAATTCGGGATTCCCCAGAAACAAAATATCGTCGTAAAACATTCGTAACAACATTTTAAAATTGGTGTAACATTAATAACATACCGACATTGATATATTTCAGTGTAACGCACAATACTTCGTAACACACAAAGTGTGATAACAGCACGCAATTCACTCAATTCGCGATTTTCAATTGCAGCAGCCATTTTAAACGACCAAAATAGCACGAAAGAATGTCCGAATAATTCTCTCCCTAGCACTGCCAGACTCACATTGAACCAGACTATACCACAGCGCTGCTATCGTTCTGATATCCTCTACTTTTCTACTTACTAAGCGGAAAGGGAACTTACTTTACAAATCGTCCTCGTATTTTTGTTATTATTATTATTGTTTGATAATTATTAACTTTTTACTTTTCTTATAATAAGATTCTGATGAAATTCATGCTTTTAAATTATGTTTGTATTATAAAAAGAATTTATTCTCATCCGACATCTAACTCTTACAATTACACAATTCCAAGCACTTTCCAAAAATATATAATTTTGAAGCTACGAGGGTAAGCTGAAAAATTCGGTAACTAAAGTATAACAAAAAACAATATTTCAGTGAAATGTGTTTTATTTTTCGACATAATCTCCCTCAAGATCAATACATTTATTTAGTTGATGCTCAATTTTCTTTATGCCTTCACAGAACTCATTTTCCTCGAGCTCCTCAAAATAGTGGTCATAGGCACCTCATCCGAAGCAAATTTCATACCGCCGAGGTGTTTCTTTAGTTTGGGGAGTAGATGATAGTCTGACGGAGTTAAATCCGGCGAATAAGGGGGATGCTCAAGCGTTTCGAACTTTAATTTGGCCAATTTTTCTTTGACAATTCCGCTCGTATGAACTGGAGCATTGTCTTGATGGAAAATTATTTTTTTATGCTTTCTTCCGGGTCTTTTTTCGATGATAGCTGCTTGATCCAAAAGTTTAGTATAGTACAGTAATCATTGGTCCCTTTGGCAGGTAGTCGTTAACCAAGATTCGCTTCGGATCCCAGAAAATGAAAGCTATCACCTTTCCCCGATAGACTGACTTTGGCCTTTTTTGGAGCCGGTTCACCACGTTTAGTCCACTGTTTTGATTGTTGTTTATTTTCTGGTGCGTAGTCGTGGAACTAAATGTCATCGCACGTTATAAATTTTGCGCAAGAAATCTGTTGGATTTTGCCAAAACCGCTCCAAAATGGCTGTAGAACCTTCCACGCGTTTGAGTTTTTGTTGTATTGTTAGTAAACGCGGCACCCATCTAGCGCACCGCTTAGACATGTCTAATTCAACATTTAAAATACACCACACCTGTTGTCTGGAGATGCGTGTAGCCTCAGCAATATCTTGCAATGTGTATCGGCGATCAGCTTCCACAGATTTCAAAACTTTTTGCACACTTTCTGCAGAAGTGGCTGTATTAGGAGGTCCAGAACGGGGATCGTCATTTAAGCTCGTACGACTTTTTTTAAATTCGTTCGCCCATTTGCAAATTTGAATTTCTCTAGGCGAAAAATACTTTTACCATAGGTATTTAATCACTGCGCAAATTTCGATATTGTCCATTTTTAAGAAGCGACAAAAGTACTATGCTTTGAGCGAGTGTACACAACAAACTATTTGACAGATCTACATGAAGTTTAATGCGTATATCACTGAAATATCAAGCTATACAATAGCGTCAAAGATTACTTTTACATAGCGCCATCTCATAGTTAGTTACCGAACTTTTCAGCTTACCCTAGTATTATGTCATATGTGAATTACGTACAATACTGAGATTAGGAGTTTTAGCAAGACAAAACCGACAACAAAACATCTTATCGCATTATATTCTTTCCTTTGTTCAGCATTAGTAGCAAGATAAATTTATTTCTATTATAATATTGCACAAACACATGCAAATTTATGTAATCTCGAATCTAATTTTGCTTTTCCTATTGAGTTACACTCCATCACTCCGTCGTTATTACATTTTATTACTTCCCACATCTCCAGTTATAGCTCTAACATTCGGAATTATTAAAGCAATTAAAAATGTTGTACTCGCTTTTTAGAGTCGTGAAAAGAATCGCGATTGTAAAACGAAGCGAAATGAATGATGGGTTCATTAATATGTTGGAGTATGATGAGTAAGATGTTGGTACACTCTGGGTCGACTCCTTTTTTCCCGTAAAAGAAAAGCAGACGGCATAAATTCGTTTTCCCTTCCGAAAGCGAAGTGATGCCGGGGATAGGGGCCAGTACAGTTATTGCTATAATTTATTAATGGTCTATAAAAGTGCGCTTTTGCAGCCAGTTGTACCCTATCACACCCTATACTAAATTCGCATTTTAATGTTGAACCCCAAGAAAGTCGCCGCTTTGCTTATTGCCGCCGTTCACAAAAACAACACAGCTTCCTGAAAGGGGTGGGATGGTGCGGAGAAACTGGTCGGTGGCGGTGAGAAGGGGTAGAGGAGTGGCAATTCCCGTATTGCCATTGAATAATTACATTTAAAACTTCAATACAGAACGAGACTATTGTATACCGTTTCATTTCTATAAACGGGAAACTGGTTCGGTATGATGAACAGATGCCAAATTGTTTTCGAAGGGTGAAATTGTATCTAATCAATAAGTTTCATAATCCCGGTCCCGTGGTACGAATAATACAAATAATAGTTTCCACGATTCCGAATAATTTAACAAGAGATTTGTGACAAGTCAGTAACAGCGACAGATATTGGGAGTGTGAGATGGAAGAGAGTGAAAAATGTTCTAAAAACTGAAGCGGGCGATTGTTAAGTGAATTTTCAAAAAAAAAAAAATTATATATACGAAACACCCCCGTGTGTTTGACTGGCATCTGCTTTGTTGGCCCTATTCATATTTCGAGTCGCTAGCAATTAAAAACCCGCATTAATCGTGAGTTGAAGACTCCGTGATGATGGAATGTGCATGTGGAATTTCCGGTTCGCTGAATCAAGAATGTAGAAAACGCTTAATTCGACAAATGTTTCGTGTCTGCCTAAAACGGGGATTGCATTTTTGCGGCATACGATATAGGAGAAAGAGTCTGAACAACTGAATTTTACACTAAACTTATCAGCTTCATTAAAGACAAATTAGTAATTGTCTATGAATTAATATGATTCAATAATAATTAGTAATTACAAACACATATAGCAGGTGATTATAAATTACTGAAATTTTATTCTTAAACCAGCAACAATTCTACAGCTTGACATGCCTGATTTTTAATTTTTCAAATACCTCAGAAATTCCACATAAGTAAAATGCAAACTAGCTATTAAGTAAAACAATTTGTTTTTACTGTGCAAATGATCTTTACTGCCGGGTAAAATATACAGGGTCAGGCAAGTGTGTGGGAACACCAGATTTCTGGGAAAATTATGTATTCTTTTAAAACATAACTTTAATAAAAGTTTTTGTTGTACTCTATCACATACTTTTTTCTACAGCTTTCACTTGTTTCGAGATATGGCGTTAGCGGTAGTTTTTTTTAAATAGATCAGCCTATATATTTGAACATTTTTGGATAGACACATTTTGAAGAATTACATATACGGTTTATATCTTATAACATTTTGGAAAAGGTTCGCAACAAGAAAATATTGAAAACAAGACAATTCACAATAAATGTTCAAACTAATGACCGTCTGCAGCCAGTATTCTAGTCTATCAACGAAGGACTTTATTGACTTCTGAATCACGTCTTGTGATCTCTTGAAAGGCCATCTTAATTCGATCTTCCAACTCTTCGAGCGTCTGAGGTTTAGGTTCATAGATATTAGGTTTAAAATGCTCCCAAAGGAAAAAGTCTAAAGGACTTAAATCGTGCGATCACAGAGGCCATTCAATATATCCTATTCGACCAATCCAACGCTGTGGAAATACTTCATTTAGGTATGCACGCACGTCAATTCCATAATGCGGCGGGGTTCCATTTTGCTGATACCAGATGGCATCTGAGAATAGTGCAGGATGTATGGGGTTTGGAAATAAATTAATTAATGCTGGAACATTTTCCTCGTGCCATAATTCGTCGTTAAAATTTTCCCTAAAAATGAAAGGTCCAATTATGTCCGATTATCCTCCGATTAAACCTGCCCACATATTTAATTTTTGAGGATATTGTGTGTAAGTTTCTTCCATCCAATGAGGATTACGATCGATAAAGTTACCATTACGATCAAACATATTCGTCGTTTCTTCACGAAACTGCATCCTTCTATCGGGATCATCTTCATTTAATTCTTGTACTAAATGTACTTTATAGGGATGAAACTTATTTTTCGACAATTACCTCTTTACCGATCTCTCGCTAATATTGTGATATAAGGACAGTTTATTAAAACAATTATTTTAGCTATTTATATTTGCTATTTATATTATTCTGACATAATCATAGTTAAAATGAACGAGACATTTTAAAAGATATGTGCTGTAAAGAAGGCATTCCTTTTTGCTCCTGTTAATTTCGATTTGGATTGTGCCTACAAGAAAAATTGTTACCTAAATAAAACTCGTACAAGAAACGTCGTCAGAGATTTAATGTGATAGATTTTTTTTTGGCTTGTCATGTAAAATTAATCTCTATATTAGACGTATCATTGCGTGAGATGCTAGGCTTTTTCTGAAGAAACTGAGGCGTGAAATGTCAAATTAATTTTACATGGGAAAAACACGAAAAGCTTCTCTATCTCATTCTACACATTACATTAACGTAGAGTAGTGTTTAGATATAAAGAATGACATACACACACTTACATTTAAAAATATATATGTATTTGTATATTGCACTATATCTTTTTAAGCTGGCATGTTAATATTGGATTCAACGGGACAACACAAATAAAATTCCCTAAGTTAATAAATAGCATTCCTTTGTACCAACTCTCTTGGGTATTTCAAATAGCAGATATAACACTCAAAAGTAACTGTTAATGGAAAAACGTTTAATAAAAACTATATGAAAATTATATTCTTCGAATTTCGGATTTCTTTTGTTAATTACCATGCGTCGATCTTTATTTTATTTAACTTTCTGTTTTAATAATTCGTGTAATACTTCCAATACTTTATTTCCTGCATATCCTGACATCACCTCATCACGACATTTTCCTTTGATTTCATTATATTCACCAGTTGGTAATACCACATTGTTTCATTTACATTATCATCTTTACAATTTCCTCTTAGAGATGTATTTAGATTTTAACATCATCGTTATTAGATATCACTGACATACATACATATATAACAAGTGTTCATTTGAAAAGTCAATCTAGGTTACTTTGAAATTTTGATAGAATAAGTTTTTGACGTCGATCAATTACTGAAATCCATATTTATTTCCTTTGGCCTTAGCAAATTTGAGTATTCTACCAAAATTTGGTTTCTCACCGTTGCTATTTTTCAAAATAAATATCGTTGTTATTACTTCATTCACATAATAGTTTCTCCTTCTGAAATTTGAATCCCATCGCCATTAGCAGTTCTTATTAAATATGTAGGCTGGAATTATTGTTGGAGGTTATAACAATTGTTCATTTGAAAAGTCAATCTAGGTTACTTTGAAATGTTGATAGAATAAGACGCAAATATATTAGTATGTGTTTGTTGTTCCGTAAACGTAAATGCAAATGACATTTGATAATGTCAATCACAAATATCAGTTAGTGCATAAAATAATCGTGCGTCGATTCTGGTTTAAATAAATCGCTTCTCAGTTTTAAAATGGCTTTCACTGTAGAACATAAAATTTTTTTAGTCCAGGCTTATTTTCGAAGTGGTAATAAAATTGATGGTTTATGGGTTTATTCAGTTCAAGATTGCATGGCAGAATTTCAAGTTGAGTTTCCACATTTTGTAATAGATTATATACAATTTAAAAATCCTTTGGACAACATTAAAACTTTTTTCTGAAACTGGTAGTCTCTTAAGAAAATCAGGCAGCAGAGCAGTTAAGAAATGTACACCTTAAGTTGTCAATCGTGTTGAAGAAATAATGGAAAATGAACCACAAGCATCTGTTCGACATTTGAGTGAACAAATAAACCTTTCTGTTGGTACAACTCACAAGTTATTAAAAAAAGATATGCAACTTTATCCATACCGTGTCACAGCAGTACAAGAATTGTTAGAAATTGATTACCCACGTATACTACAGTTTTGTAATTGGTTTGTAAATATGAACAATAATGGAGAACTTTCGCAAAGAGTCAATTTTACTGATGAAGCATGGTTTTATAAAACGGGACACCTAAATTCACAAAATACACAAATTTGGAGTAGTGAAAATCCACATGTAATTAATGAAGAATCGCTACATCCAGAGAAAATTGGTGTTTGGGCAGCGATAAGCCAAAGGCGATTCGCCATTGGTCCAATGATTCATTGGACCAATATTTTTTCAGGGAACGTTAACTACTCAAAGGTACCGTACGGAAATTCTACAACCATTTGTCAATCAGTTGCATGATGATGAACTTCAAAATGCATATTTCCAACAAGACGGAGCAGCTAGTCACTGTACTGCAGAATCTTTGGATTATTTAAGAGAATTTTTTGATGAGCGTATAATTAGTCGAAATACTGAAATTACCTGGCCTGTACATTCATGCGATTTAACACCTTGCGACTTCTTTTTGTAGCCTTATCTAAAAAATAACATATTTCGAACACCTATATTGAATTTGTATGATATGCTACAGAGAATCGAACAGAAATGCATGGAAATTAATAACAATCCAGTAATGTTGCAGAATATCATCAGAAATTTTGAACGGAGGATTTTAAAGTGCATTGATCTTGAAGGACAACATTTTCAACATTTGTTTTAGTTTTCAATAAATACCTATTATTTGTTATTTATTTGTATGTATGAAACTGTCAAAATATACGACTTCGTAGGATAAGTAGTACATTTTAATTTACGACATACTTCAAAATGTTCTCAGAAAATCACATGCTACTAGATTGACTTTTCAAATGAACACTTGTTATATATACATACATACATATCCTGGCATCACCTCATCAATATATCTTCCTTTGATTTCATCATATTCACCTTATGGTAATACCTTTGTACTATCCCCAACAGATCTCTCAGTTCCACTCTGTTAGTCTTGTGTCCTCGTTAAAAGCTACTATCCTCCTCAGGGGAAGTTTGAGTACACTCGAAGGATCCAATAGATCTCTCCCGAAATATTTCTGTCTGAGTTTCTTCAGTTCCTCACACGTGCATATTACATGAAGGCTAGTTTCCTCCTATTTTTCACATCCCCTACACCAGGGCTCGCTAACCTAGCCCATGCTGTACAAATGCTTCCTTAAAGGACAATGTCCGGTTATTAACCCGGTAATTATTTTAATTCCTTTTTTGCTACTACGAATTAGGTTGGCTGAAAACTTTCCGTCCAGCTTTCCGAATTTCATCGGCGCATCTCCAGAAGAGCTGCACCGCCCTGTCCACTTTGGCTAGGTGTCTGCTCCAATTCAGTTTCGCATCAAGTGTTATGCCTAGATACTTCACTTCATTGGTTAGTTCTAACTCTTGTCCAAGCAGCTTTACGCTTCCCAGATCATTTAGTTTTCTCATGTTCGTAAAGGCTACCAACTTGGTTTTTTGAGGATTTACAATTAATCTCTCCTCAAGGCACCATCTTTCTACAATTCGCAGAGCATTTCGCATGATGCTCGCCACTGTCCCCGGGAGGCCAACACATTATTTAAGATTCCTACGGCATTTGGATGTTATAGTATTGTAATATAGTTTATATTTAATCTATATCAAGATCTCTCGAAATTTTACTGGAATTCTTTCCTTAAAAGTTTATTGTCAACCAAGATTTCGGTTTACTGTAGTGACTCATTTTCAACATGGATGTTCAAAGTAACTTCGTTTAATTCATGTGTCATTTGTGTATGGTAATTCCGCCATAAACTCTGGTTGTCTTGTACTAAAACTATCGAACCCAATCACAATACAAATTCCTCTTTTTATTACAAATATTTCATAATATTGCACAGGAAAGAAAAAAACACATTTTACATATACTCATTTAATAAATTCATAGATTCAATAAAAAATAAAATAAGTTTGAAAGAACTAAGGTGATTTTAGATTACATAGGAGTACCTCAAGAGAATATGAATAGACCCTTTTTGGTTTTTATTATGCGTTGAGTATAGGGGTTTTCTGGCATTTCTAAATTACCAAAAAATGTTTCACCAAGTTAACGATTTGCATAATAATAGCAAGCTCATATTTAGCAGCAACGCCGTTGAAGGTAATGAAATCAGAAATAAGGATATATTAGTTCGGGTTTTTGTAGAAATTGACACGACCCTTCTTTCTGATATTTTTGGCGTTAATTTCAGTGTTGATTATGTCTTTAGTTGCTAATGGATACGTGCCCTTACCAGAAAAACAGATCGATTACTTGTCAAATTAGAAAACTTTCTTCATCATCGGCAGTGTAGAAATATCTTACCTCAGGGAATTACTTTATATTGTACCAAATCGTTTCTATTATTTCTCTAGATATTAAATATAATAGTTATTATTAATGACACGTTATCTTAAAACAAAGTTTTGTATATTCGAACGTTTTCTTAAACTACATTATCTTCCTCCTTATAATATACTTTTTTAAGTTGTTAAATTCTCCTGTTTTTTCGAGTTATAGCCTTTGTTACTAAATCAAATAATAATTTGAAAACTTTTAAATTATCTGGCAACTAGGTGTCTCCTTGAAGGTGCCCCCCATTGTTTTTGCTATATTCCTTGTTTTAATATTTAATTTTATTTCCAAAGGCATTGAAACTGTATAGAAAATTCGAAAATTTCTTCCATCTATAAAAATGGGCATAGCAATAGCCTTAATGCTAGGATAATTCGATCGGTATAACAACAATTTTTTTACAAATTACATTCTAGTAATCCGTCAAAAATATTTGCTCTTTGCTTCTTTCTAAACATTGTGATTAAATTACCAAATGAAATTTGTGATTGAAAATCAGCTCAAAAATAATCTACGTGGTATTACTCAATTTTTGATAATTGAACACCATCGCTCAACGAAAATTTATATGAAACTGATAGCTATAAATGATAACCATTGTTATTCTTAAACTGTAGTGGTTGCATGGTTCAATAAATTTCAACAATAATGTTCTGGATAGGTTTTGTTGCTGCATCAGATGAAAATACAAAACTGTTGGAAATTGCTTACAAGCAGGTATATTGAATTAGAGAACTTTGTCAATTGTTAAGCATTAATATGGCAATTGTTCATGCCATTATAGCCTTGGTGGTCACAAAGTTGCTATTCAGTGCTTACTGATCACAAGCTATCACAAGCATAAGCTATCAATAAGAAAATTCATAATACAAAGCGCCCAAAATATGCAGAGAAAACATGTCTCTTTGCTTGAATCCATACTATCTTTTTCGGCTTACCATTTTTCGGTGTATTCTAAATTTTGCGCTTCCTCCTGTTTGAATTGTCTCTGGGCACTCATATATTGTAAGTAACCTCCAAATCATTGCTGGTGGTATTCCCAAACCCTTATATATCGATATATTCCTCCTTTTATTTTTTTCTTGTAACGCCTATAATTTTTCACAAATACTTTATTTCGTCAGCTTGTTATTAACTCTTACAGGTGAAAGCTAGTATTAGTTTATGTATTGTAATGTTTAGTAAACTCCCTGAGCTCTTACTGATGATCAGAAGAATTTGTGGTAAGCTTTATTCCCAAAACGTTTAGAACACCAAATTATTTCATTACGAACTAGAATCCTAATGCCAAACTATGCAGTGGAAGCATATCTCCAAAGGCTAAAGCAAAATCAGAAGCCATCTTTAACAATGACTGATGTATAGCATTTTTATCAAATTTAGTTTATTTTTGGCTTTTGCATTTCGTTGTGCTTAAATCCTTGCTACCTTTTCCGAGCTTACATTTTACAATTTCTTCTATATTTTTGTTTCCTCTAATTTGATTTGCTCCTAACCTCTCATACATTGTAAGCAACCCCACCAATTTCTTGCTGGTGGCATCTCCAAACCCTTACATATCTGCATGTATTACTCGTCTTATTTCTCCTTGTGACACCTCTAATTTTTCACAAATATTTTATTTCATACGCCTGTAGTTAACTCGAGATTTAGTTAACAAATCGGAGACTGTGGCTTATAAGTGAACAAAATAAAATTAAAAAACCCTTACCACAATAGAATTTAATGATTCTAAATACGTATTTTTACAACCACGTTGTCATCTTCAGTAGAAAACACAGTGTAACACTTGAACGCACAAAAACACTCACAGAAGGATTGTTCTGAAGGTCTTCTAGTTTAACACTAAATTCTTCAATCTTAAATGCTACAAAAATTACCTACATTTTGGTAAACCCCACCTATTCATGCAAGAGCATTAACCCATTATTTGTAAATTCTATAGAAAAACCGTTTAGAAATATTATAAAAGCCGTAATTTAACATACATTAAGAATCCAATTATGAAACTAATCGTTAAATTATGTTGAAATATAAATTCGGAAATTAGTTTACCGTTTCACGAAACTTCGAAAAATTTAAGTAAAACCTTTAAACAGTATAATGTTCAAGTAGCATTTCGGTCAAATAACTCCCTAAAATCTCTCTTAGGAAACGCGAAAGACAAAGTTGAGGTAAACAACAAATCTGGAATCTATGAAATAAATTGTAAGGATTGTGATAAAAAATATGTCGGCCAAACAAAACGTTCGATTCTAACTCGTTATAAAGAACATGCTTCGCATATTAGATTCAATAGACCGGAAAAATCAAGTGTTGTCCGACATATTCTTGAATCAGATCACAACGTAACATCTGACTGTCTGAGATTAATAAAAAACGTCACACGCCCCCGCGAATTAGATAGTTTTGAGAGCATTTTTATCTTTAAAAATAGGAATAACGTAATTAACGCAGATTTGGGTCCTATACCAGGTTCTTCTTTATTTGAGTTAATTGACAGTTAGATGTTATTAAAGCAAGAAAAATAGG
Organism: Melolontha melolontha; assembly: GCA_935421215.2. Taxonomy (NCBI): domain Eukaryota; kingdom Metazoa; phylum Arthropoda; class Insecta; order Coleoptera; family Scarabaeidae; genus Melolontha; species Melolontha melolontha. Next base: position 39,300,053 of record OW285244.1, on the reverse strand, counting down.
AAAACCATTAAAAAATATTCGAATTCATGGAATTTATTTTTAAATTCGTTTGATTACAATATTTGCCATTAAAATATTCTGACTCAACATTAATTTCCAAATTTATATTTCAACAAAATTTAAGGATTAGTTTCATAATTGAATTCTTAATGTATGTTAAATTACGGCTTTTATAATATTTCTAAACGGTTTTTCTATAGAATTTACACATAATGGGTTAATGCTCTTGCATGAATAGGTGGGGTTTACCAAAATATAGATAATTTTTGTAGCATTTAAGATTGAAGAATTTAGTGTTAAACTAGAAGACGTTCAGAACAATCCTTCTGTGAGTGTTTTTGTGCGTTCAAGTGTTATACTGTTTTTTCTACTGAAGATGACAACGTGGTTGTAGAAATACGTATTTAGAATCATTAAATTCTATTGTGGTAAGGGTTTTTTAATTTTATTTTATTCGAGAGCTAGTATTGGTCTATATATTGCGATGTACACTTTAATTTTGTTTGATTGTTACTTCTATTTTGGCGAAAACTTTTATTTAATGGATAAAGTGCCATTATTTCTTTATCCTATTAATTTCTCCCTTTGCCCCATTGTATGTTCTATTAGTCTAGTATTAATCTAGTATTTTGTTTCTTAGACTTTGAAAAGTGTCAACTTGTTGCCCTTTAACTTCTTCTATTAATAAAACAATTTCTCTCTGATCTGCTATCCTCATATTTTTATTCTTTTTTTAATTCTTTATTATTTTATTTAATCCTTGCCTCTTCTTTTTTGATTATATAATAACAATATTTTTATTTATTTTCATCTTTGCTGATAGCGTGAAAAACATTGCACAAGCTTTTTCGAGCGACATGGTAATAAACATTACATATTTTAAATTAGTTTTTCTTTTAAATGTAAATAAATTGTATAGAAGACATCAAAAGTACACAAAGCAGACAATGTAAAGTACAAGCATCACACAACATACTGCTTAAAAAGTCTGACCGAGAAAATCATCAATTCTATAAAATACCCTTTGGTGTAGTATTTCCTTCATATGATTTTTAAAACGACACTTCGAGAATAATCAAATTTTCTCTGGTATGTGGTTATAAATTTTGATGCACTGGTGTATTGCACATTTCTGCACTTTTGTGAGATGTGTGTGTGGCGGAACCAATACGAGAAACACCTCTTGTATCGCGATCATGACTGAGTTCATATTTCCGAAAGATGTCCCCGTAGTTCATCTTCACAAAGAGAGCACACTCAAGAATATATATGAATGGCAAGATGTTTACGCATGTATCTCTCTTGCTCAGGCCAAATATCATCCTAACACACGCCTTCTGGAGAATGAAGATCCTACCCGCATCAACAGAGTTACCCCAAAACTCGGATCCCATATTTAATTTTTGAGAAGACATCAACATAATATGCCGACAAAGCTGCGTTAGCACTTACCTTTTTTTACTATGGTTCTTAAACAAAAGCATGCACTGGAGATCCTAACAGCTAGACCCTCGCCACGCCCCCCCAAGAAATGTCAGCATCCAAAATCTATCCCAGAAACTGTGCCTCGTTTGTGGAGGCAAGGATATCACTGTTGCACTTTACCTCAAGAGCTTCTCTATTAAAGGACAGTAGCTTGGTTTTGTTTACATTCAATAGCAAGTTGTTTTTTAGGAACAACCATTCCTCATACGAAATTATAATATTTCTTACTCTTTCACACAAACTAGGGCGGCTCACACCTCGCAGAACGCAAGACGTATAATCCGCAAACATCACTGTCAGACCCTCAGTCATCCCTGGCAGATCGTTCACATAAAGCAGAAACAAAGTTGGGTTCAAAATAGATACCTGGGACACACCACCCTTGATGATCCTCCAGTCAGATGTCAATCTCTTTCCCAGGTCATCACACGCACTAGTACATACTGCTCTATTTGACAGATAAGACCCCACCCAATCCAGACTATGCCACGAAATTCCATCACCTACAGTTTCCGTAATAAAATCCGATGTAGGGAAGTAGGGCATTTGATTGTGTGAGTACACAATCAAATGCCCTACTTAGAATCATGAAGACACAAGCCGTTTGCTCTTTTCCGCTCAGGTCCAATGTCACTTCTTCCATAAGCTGAAACAGTGTCCGACTCGTAGATTTCCCCCCTGCATAACCATTTTGGTTGGAGTTCAAGATGTTTTGATTGTTTATAAAACCGGTAATTCTCTTCTGAACCAGCCTTCCAAAGACCTTTGAAACATTCGATATCAAAGCTATGGGTCTATAGTTTTTAAAATTATTTTTGTCTCTGTTTTAATCCATCCGGGAATGTACCGGACAGGAATGAATTATTTATCACGTGAGTCAAAGGAACAGCGAGACTTTTTGCGCATTTCTTTAGCAATTTCGTTGGTACCTCGTCGAACCCCACTGTGAATATACTAAGGAGGTTTAGTCCTTATATTTGTCTTATTTCTCCTTTAGTAATGAAAGTATTTGGCCTTTATTCTTCTAAATTTTATTCCAAACCATTTTATCAAAGGCCTTTTTTAAATCTATGAAAGATAATTTTCTTTGCTTTCAGTTTTTTTTATTACTTATTTTTACATAAGTACTTCATCTTAATTTATCAAAAAGGATACAACAATGTTTTACAACTGGGAATCTCTTAATACTTAATTTTTACGAAATAAATTAAAGGGTCCGATTTAAGTTGTTTAAATTGCAGTTACAAAATTCGTTGCGGAACTAATACAGTAAAATATATCCGTGATTTAGTGACGGTAATTTCAAAATGCCACTTCATTACGTAACTCAAAATTATATTATCCATCTTGGTGTGTATAACATAGCAAAACACTCTCTGGTTTGATCAACGTCTTCCGTCCGCCACCGACATAATAATGAGATTTGATTGGATTTTCCTATAGGATTTTGACTAAATAGAAGTGATCAATCACTGCGGTAGCTGGTTGTCATTTCATTGACTGGCGGATGGTCTCGGGACACCTGAGTCCCGAGAAGCGCTTTAACCGTTCCTTTCTCGACTGTTTAGAAATTTCGCGATTTTCATCATTACTAATATAAAATCCTCGTTTTAACCGTTAACGATACTACAGAGATAATAGTATTTGCGTATAAATATATATATATATATATATATATATATATATATATATATATATATCCCTCTCATTACGTCTACGATATCTACAACCCTTTACCCCACCTTTATACATGAATATGTATGCAACGACCACACACACATGCCAGTGATGTATCACCTACAAGTACACGTCACTTCCTGACCACTATAATCAATTACCAGTCTAGATGAACATGTAACTTCGGTAACATGCATGAAAGGCCTCCATAAACACGGACGTCAAACGCATTCGATGGTGTTACGCGACATTGAACTGAGGGGTAGTTGTTGCGACCAAAACGGCGGGAGCGAGGATGGGCAGGAACTCGAAACAGAAAGCACCGAAACCGTTGCATACCCCCTTCAGAGCCCCTCTTCCGTTCCTCTTTGCCCATTTTACCGTTTCACCAAGATACACTTGCTAATTGATGAGCGCGGCGCCTAGAGCTTTAATCATCAATCAAACTCGACTGCTCATGACGGTCGCGTGACAAGACTGGCTAATATCGAGGAGAAAACCTAAGATCCCAAACATGCAGTTTCAATAAATCAGCATTAACTTCGTATATATGTCCCACAAGTTAAACTATCTACATTGGACCAACACTCAGTGACACCAGTAGTATTCGGTCTGTTACACAGGCAAATACGCACACACACATGCACAGAGAGACACACACACATATTAGGAAGGACTGTTCGCTTTAACACAATGAATAAAAACGACCTGTCGAGTCCTTTTAGATCGCAATAAGAAACTTTTTAAATTTAATAATTTTGTTAGTCTGTGCATCTTATATACAGGGTGAGTTGTGAGGATCGTACCAAACTCCGGGAGTGTATGGTACTCATAAAAATATTTAAAAGAAACTCATATCTTGTTAACCGATCTTCATTTGTTTTCAAGTTGTAGCATCATAACAATATTTATAACCAACATGTTTTATGATAAAGGTAAAGAAAATACACACTTGGTTATTTGTTTCACTGTAATTTTATTTACAAAATACGGACAAATTTGTTTCGAACTTCACAGTTCATTCTCAACTGAACAAGAAAGGTTTACTTAAAATATGAATAGATAATTTGAAAAGTGGGAGTAACACTGTGAAACATAAACGTGAGTTAAGTATTATGGGGGTTTTCCTAGTAATTAACGAGAAAAGCCTTAATAATAGGGAAGATTACGAACTCTGTTTGTTCATTTACTATATTTAATGATTTGTTTATTGCTTTAGATATTTCCATTATTTCCAAAAAGTCTAATCGTTTACTTTTATTTGCAGAGTGTAAAATTTCAAAATTATTTATTGATACCATGTGTTCTTCATTTATACAATGCTCGGATATACCTGAGCATTTCTTGGAATATAAAATTGCTTTCCTATGTTCTTCTATTCGTGTGCGAAAACATCTTCCAGTTTGACCTATGTAGAAAGCGTCACAGTCTAAACAATTTAATTTATACACGCCACATTTATCTGCTTTTTGAATTGTATCCTTATTATTTGTCCAAAGTTTACCTAAATTTAGTTTATTGACTATTATAGTTTTTATGCCTAAATTAACTAATCTATTATTAATTTTATTCGTGGTCTTTCCTATGTAATTAATTAAACGATAATTACTTGGTTCTAATTGGGGGGCTGCATAAAAGAATTTATTAATCTGTTTATGTTTTTTCTTTGAAATTAATCTATTAATAATATCAGGACTGTATCCGTTGTTTACGGCTAGACATTTCAAGACTGCAACTTCTTAATCAAAATTTGGTTTTGATAGGGGAACGGAGAGTAATCTATGTATGAAACTGTTGAAAGAAGAAAACTTAATGCTATCGGGTTGTTTGCTATCTGCAGATATGAGGGTGTCAGTGTATGTGTGTTTTCTGTAAATACTATAATCTAATTTGCCATTTGATTTTGTTAATGTAAGGTCCAAAAAATTTAAACTGTTATCTAATTCTTTTTCTATGGTGAATTGTATTTTTTGATTGATTTCATTTAAACGATTGAAGAATAAGTCTAATTGCCTGTCAGTACCGGTCCACACACATAACACATCATCCACATATCTAAACCAACTGTGTATACTAATTAATTACTAGTTAATTACTAGGAAAACCCCCATAATACTTAACTCACGTTTATGTTTCACAGTGTTACTCCCACTTTTCAAATTATCTATTCATATTTTAAGTAAACCTTTCTTGTTCAGTTGAGAATGAACTGTGAAGTTCGAAACAAATTTGTCCGTATTTTGTAAATAAAATTGCAGTGAAACAAATAACCAAGTGTGTATTTTCTTTACCTTTATCATTTAATATGTTTCACCAAGTGCCTAGCGAGACCTCAATCAATTATACAACATGTTTTAATGAATTCGTCTTAAATAATATAAAAATATCCTTGTATTGGCTACAAATATAAAACAAATTTCAGTATAGTTTTCCATGAAAAGTTATTTACTGTTTTTTATTACAGATGATATACTGACTAACTGAATCAATCCGTTCGAGGCAACTTGTTTTAATAATTTGTTTATTCTGAAACATGTCAATGACAGTTAATTGTCAAAGTGATTTGTATTTTTCAGTTTACACGATTATGATAAAATGCCGAACACTTATACAAATCTTGAATATGCAAATATGGTTTTCATTTATGGGTACCGTAATGGAAGCGTTGGAGTTGCTGTTGAAGAATATCGGCTACGGTTTCCACATCCGAGAATTCCGGATAAAAATGTATTTATTTGAGTTTACAACAAACTGTGCGAGTCCGGAATGCCACCCAGTGCTAGGATTACATCCGAACGTGAAACTCTACAAGATTTGGATGAAGTAGAAAATATTCTGTGCTTAGTAGAAGATGATCCAACTACCAGTTCAAGAAGAGTAGGCACTCAAAAAAAAAGAGTAATTGATACACTACATCAGCAAGGCTTACATCCGTACCACATACAGCGTGTATAACATTTACATCAGAAGGATTATGCTAGCCGTATGAGATTTTGTCGGTGAATAAATAATAACCATCGAATTGTATCGCGCATACTTTCTACCGACGAGGCGTCATTCAATCGTGACGGCATTAATAATACTCGTAGCTCCCATGTATGGTCAGAGGACAATCCCCATGCAATTGTTGAAAATAGTTTTCAGCGCATGTTTTCGGTAAAGGTATGGTGTGGAATGGTCGATAGTTATTTGATTGGCCCATACATTTGTGAGAATCGCTTGACAGGAGAAAACTACTTGAATTTTCTGCAAAATGTATTACCAACACTAGAGGATGTTCCACTAAATATCAGAATGGGAATGTATTTTCAGCACGATGGAGCACCAGTACATTTAGCTCGTCGGGTTAGGTAATATTTGGACGAAAGATTTCTAGAGGTTTGTATTGGTCGCGGTGGTCCTATTAATTAGCCTCGAAGATCTCCAGACCTAACACCATTAGAGTATTGTTCATGGGGCTGGTTTAAAAATGAGGTATACAAGGTGAAGGTCGACACTCGAGATGCATTAATCCAACGTATTATACATACCGGAGCCTATATCAAAGAAAGATATGAAGCAATCAGAAGAGCAACGGGACTCTTGTTGAATGATCAATTAAATGTTTAGAGGCCGTGGTAAAATTTCCGAAAATTTATTATAATAACTGTAACAATAAGATTAAAAGATGTTAAGTTTGTAAATATTGTTATGATGCTACAACTTGAAAACAAATGAAGATCAGTTAACAAGATATGGGTTTCTTTCAAATATTTTTAAGAATCTAATAAAATCTCGGAGTTTGGTGCGATCCTCACAACTCACCCTGTATATTCCAATACGAAAAAAAATAATAAAATAAAATATACAACGGGAGAAGTTGCAACATTTAGTGGGGATTATTATATTTCGATAATTATTTGATAAAATAAATTTTAAGAGAACAAAGCAAACAATTTTTTTTTGCTTTTGTATTATCTACACAATCGTTGACGTGACGTGGCATCAATTTTAATAAATGATCAATGTCTTCTTACGGTACCCTATCCCAGATTACCTGCATGTCATGTCTGAGAGCCTACAAGTTCTCTGTGGTGGGCATGCTGAATTGCTTAGTACTTCCACCGACAAAACCGTGCCGGTAAAGTGGAATATAAGATTTTATTATAAGTCAAGCACATCATTACAAATCCTAACAGAGAGATTGAACTTTAGTCATCGACATAGACGAATACAGGATGGGATGAAATCATCAGTAAATTATTAATAAATAGAAGAAACAACAGTGGTCCAAAACAAGATTATGATGGAACCCCAGATGTAGGAAAATAATTAAGCGACTATATATATATATACGCGAAGTATAGAAATGGAAATCATATCCTTCCCAGGATACTGTGTGTTGACTAGCTCCAATAAGAGTGAAATCCACACATTCCGGAATAGATGTGGCTTTTCACGAATTTTTGATTATTTAAACGACTTGCAATAAATATAGTGTGATTTGCTAATTACATCAAAAAATAGAAGAAAGGAATAATTTAATTTAAACGTTGACAGATTAGCAAGTAAAATTCCATGATCTATTGTATCAAAAGCACTACCAAAATCATTGGAAATAACTTCTATTTGACCCCATATAGCAACTGAGGGTAATTCAAATTACCCTACATTTTATTTATTTCTGAACATAGTTGAAGAGATATTGCATATTCATCTAAGCAGGCATGTTAGCTAACACCATAAAGAACTGCAACTTGATTCTGTCAACACTGTCAGTTGTATTAACAATGTCGTGCAGCAATATGTCAAATTCTGTTGCACAAAGTATAATTATCGAATTTCGTTTCAATGAAGGTGTAAAAGCAACTGACATTCATTAGAGATTTCTTAAACACTTTGGAAAATAATTTTTATGACTCAAAACAGCCTTTGAGTGGTGTAAATCCTACAGGGTGATCTTTAATGCGTATCGACCTTGCCGCATGCTACCCATATTGCATCTGCTGTTAATCTTGTGAACGTTCAAAAAGTTGACCGATTCGGAACAATAGGCGAATATCTGTGAAGGAAATTTTTGAGATTATTAACACTAGTGTTGCTAGTGTTCACACTATTGTCCACGACAAGCTTAAATTTAAGCTCACCTCAAGCTCACCTTCCCAAAAAAAATTCAAAACACAACCATCGGCTGGCAAAGTGAAAGCTTCTTGGAAAGAACAAGAAGACGTGGTCTCTTAAGCAAGGGCATTATTCTCCTAGACGATAAAGCCAGCCCATCATCTAATGAACAATACATTAGTTAAATTGGTCCAGACCATTCAAAAAATTCCTTGGAGGCAAGCGATTTGCATCTAACGAGAAAGCGAATGATGCGATGCTAAATTGACTACGTTGTCAACCGAAAGAATTTCTTTCGACGAGAGTACAGAAGCTACTGGAGAAATGGGACAAGCTTATTTTAAAGGGTGGTTGTTAGTTAGAAAAATGTATATTAATATTAATTTGCAGTTTGTATCAACATCAATAAGCTTCATATGATCACAAGTTTTGTTACAAAAGATCCTCCATGGACATAACCGTGAAAAGACGAAATGTAGAATTTGGGATCAAGGTGTAATTAAGAATTAAGGACGCTTCTGAAAAATTCGATAAAATTGATGTCGTTTTAATTTTTATCTTTTTTTAAAATTGAATTTTTACTAGCACCCTTGTAAATCGTATGAAATGTAATTCAAATTACCATATTAAAAATGAATGTTATAGGTTTATTCAAATAAAAATGCAAGGATACTTTCAATTCCAAATAAAATATTTCTTATTACCAATGATTTTGTAGGGCTGGTTATTAAACTTTAAATGCCCGAAGAACTTTTTCATCTAAGAAAAATTAAAAACTAAAACACCACTAGCACTAAACTTTATCACGCGTAATGTTATTTTCATATATACAAAGTAATAACATAGCCTGGAGACTTGTGGGCGTTACATATATGTATAAAAGAGAGAATTAAATTTCAAAAGTTGCAAACAAAAATTGAAAATATGGCATGGTGTTGCACTCGTGTCTATGAATATGTACAAACGCTACGTATAATAAAATCCGTGGAATTTAAGACAATTTTCCTTTATTATTAAAAATTATTTTTGTACGCTCGTTAGTTCGTCGAGAAAATGAAATTAATAATTCTTAAATGAAAGAGGTAAATTAGCAAACGTCTTAGCTAATTAAATCAGTTTATAAAAGAACAAATCCAAACGTTGAATAAAGATGTTATCTTAATGAGTAAACATAATTAAATTTTACTTTATATCAGTGAAAGTTAGGTAATTCAGTGTCACCAATTAAAATGAAACTTCGTATATTGTATATAAGCTAGAGAGTTTTTAAAGTCGAATTAATATCGTTATCCATTTACGTCGAATTTAATACTTTACGTGATAACACCTCAGAAATATTCTCAAATTAGATACTTTATGAAATGATTGAGTGAACTCGAAACCAGTAAGAATAGCTAAAAATAAATATTCCATAACAAGTAAAAGAGAAGCAACTGGCTAAATGTCTGTAGTTGTACAAGCACGTAATAAATTTAATAATCATCTCAAGAAAACTAAAAGTAATATTTATAGAATATGGTTGCAATTTTTAACAGAGAACGAAGCCGACGATGTGATCTGGGGGTTTAAAGATGGTTTTTATGTTACGTTTTATAAGGATTTTGTTGATACAGTCGTTGATACTTGCATATAAGGTAAACGGACTTAGAAACGGAGATAGCGTACTTTGAAGAAGGTATGGAACATAAGTTTTGAGAAAAAGTTTTGACGAGGAATGTTATTACCAAAAATTGTCAAAACTAGTTACCATTGGGCTAGAAAAGATGCTCGTTTGTTAGTTACTATGGTGACATGCTAGATTTGTCAGAAATAGCTTTGAAAGATATCATACAAGATTGAAATACGAAAGTCTATATATAATTTACTAAACGCGTGATGTTAACATTTTTCGAGATCAAAATATTGGACTGTCAACTATTTACCGCACAATTAAGGAATGTGATGAAAGTATGCCATGTATGAATTTACCTAAGAATGAACGACCTCCAGTTTCGGCCCCACATGAAGGGAACAGACTCATTCATTCTGCTCAAGACTGAGTTGGGACGTTTACGCGAATTTTAGGCCGTGGATTTGGAATTGCGCATAGGACTGTTGGCAGAATTTTGACTAAAAATGAATTAGGAATATCGAAAAAGAAGAAGGTGTCCCAAATACACCGCAACCCAGCTGGAGAGAATCCACAGATGCTGCCGAAGATTAAGGCGTCAACATTTTATTGGCATTAGATGATGAGAAATATTTCACATTATCTAATTCGGAAATTAAGGGTAACGATGGTTTTTACACGTCCAATATTGTAAATTGTCCTGACAACGTAAAATTCAAACCGAAAGCGAAATTCGCCGACAAGATTATGGTCTGGTGCTCTATTTCTCAAGCAGGAATTCCAAGACCTTACGTTGGGAGAGTTAGAAGTAAAACTATGGGAGCAAACGTCTATATTCGCAAATGTTTATCTAAATTGATAAATTTCATTAATGCTCGTCATCCAAATGTTGATGTAATATTCTGACCCGATCTGGCTTCATGACATTATGCTAGAATCACTCAGAACTGGTTAACTGAACATAACGTGAATTATGTACCTAAGGAAGACAATTCCCTCAACGTACCCCAGGCGCGCCCCATTGAGGAATTTTGGGCACTACTGAGCAGGAAAGTTTATGAAAAGTGCCAAAATGAGGCACAGTTACGAGCCAGAATATTCCAGAAGATCCGAGAAGTGAATATAAACGTCGTCCAAGGAATGATCGGGAGAATTCTACCAAAATTTTACGCCATTGAATACCCTCTTTCCTTATCAGTTTTTGCGCGCCATTGAGGACCATGGGCCCTTATCAGTTTTGTGAATTTAGTTTTTGTATGACGCAATAGTGTATAATAATAATAAGACTTCTAGGAGAAAAAGAGAACTTTGAGAGTCAACCTCCATAGTAAAATGAATGGAACTGCTGGGAATTAAGGAATTTGAAGAATTTATTTAAGGAGTGACGTCCATGTGTCCAGATAAGTGCAGCAACAACAGTCTTGAAGATGTCTCTTGCAATACTGGACGAAACGTCGGCTAAGAAGGAAACAATACCAAGGATGTAGTTCTAGCTTGGAATCCCATAAGCATAGACAACGAACCGCGAAAGCCTACAAACCAGATCGATTTACTTATTTTAAGATCTAAATTGTCAAGTCTGTATCTATTGCTTTGGTAAATACAGTAAAACATTGAAAACTTGACGAATACACAAAAATATTATGTAGATTAAATAATTGATACAAAGAAAATTTGAATAAATCTGGAATAAATATAAAAATTGCACGCATCTAGGACGTGTTAAAAAATCGATTCAGTTCTTTTAAGAGCCAAATTGTCAGTTATTCATCCATCTCTTGGGTAGATTCCCTAGAGACTGGAGATTTTCCGGTATTTGTTCCATTGTCTATACTTGCCAGTTTGATCCTAAATAATAAAGAATAGCTTAAGGTGTGAAATGTGATTAATCATAAAAGAAAATATGTTGTATGAGATGATAATAGGTTATATTTCACAATAGGTTGTCAATATTATACGCAAATAAGGAATGATACATTTTAAGAGTATGTAAATGTGAAACTTCAATAAGAAATTATAGCATTACTTAAGACGAATATAAATTACAATTTATTTAATTATAAAACTTATAAACTGTATAATATTATATGTACTATGTATGGTAAGATCTTTTGTACGCTCCAAGTTACCATCGCTTTAAAATATTTAGTCAAGAAACTACATGCAGGAGCAAAGCGAGCAAAAAATTAATTGAGTTTTAGTGTTCGGATAATTAAGATAAAGGTAGTTCTGGAAGTAGTTCAACTAAAGTGACGTACATACTATGAAACTAAACTAGTAAGTGCTTCGATGTACATAGTTCACCTAACACGGATATTAATTTCATATAATTAAAAGTAAGCGACGTTTGAAATATTTAAATTCGATTTAAGAACACTTGTCACATTAATTAAAGAATTAGAATTACTTAAAATAGCATTAGAATCTAACATTCTATTATATAGAATGAATATGAGATATATTTTCAGAAATGATGAGTTTGTGTGAATTGTCGTTTTTCCAACATTTAATCGTAGAATGTTTGAGAGTTTCTAAAATTTTTCTTAAAAGCATTGTTGAATACTAGAGAAGTAGAACTAATAAAGGGATAAAATAAAGTTAGAAGAGATTTACAAAGAACTAAGAATATTCATCTTCAGATTTAGTAATCCCGTGGCTTGGTTTCCATTTTCCTTCGATTCTATTCATTAAGCTTTAATGTTCTTCTATAATCTTTACCTTCCAACTTGACTTTAGTCTTTTTTTTTTTCCTACTACTCACTAGTAATGCAGCATTTTTTTGCTTGTACATGATATGGTTAACTGTAGGTATTCATTATTTTTCCTTGTTTTTCTTCCGGTCCTTATGCTTCCGGTCCTCTTCCTATAAAATATTTTTCTGAAACACTAAACCCTTCCTTCCAATATCTCTAAATCTTCTGCTTTTATAATGTTACATCTCTCATTGCCTCAAGATGTCTTTTATGATACTATTACTTATTTACTTTGTGTGTTATAAATTTCCAAAATTTAGCATCTATAGTCGCCTTGTCATTGGCCAGAACCAAGTCTTCTCGCGTACAAATATCTCCAATATTGGGGTGTCCTGAAACACAACCCAATCACAAGAGGCGTCGACGCCATCTTCCAGCATTCCTCATTTCTGCAAATTAGCTTTAGATCTCGTTACAATCGTTCTTAGTCGATTTATTGTTTTCCATTCACCATATGGGAGATCATCTCCAACTAGATCCTCTTTTAAGTTGAAAATTAGCTCAGGTATTTTCGCTTCTTATCTCCTGAGGAGGTTAGATCCTATAGAGCCTTCTACAAGCTATTTCGAGACTCTAGCCTCTCGCAGGTTGGTAGCCATATAGTGGGTGGCGAATGTCAGTTTTTTTTTGTTTTTTTTTTTCACTAATTTCATTCACCTCTCTACTAGTGTGTGGGGAGGCGATCTTGTGAATAGGGTATAGCTTTTCGATTGCCGTGTGCCTGAATGATCCTATTGAATGCATTGAACTCACATAGGTATTGATTCCTCAGAATTAATTTCTTTCTTTGTATATTATATTCTTAAGCCTCTGTTCTTAAATAAGTAAAAAAACTTAAAAGCAAACTTTTCTATCGTTTATCTTAAACTTTTGTGCTTCTTGGTAAAACCTCTCCCAGTTCATATCATACATTTAATTTTTTTCTCATTATCAGTAACCCTACTTCTTCTACTCATGCTTAGAACTATACGATGGTCTGTTTCAATTAGCACTTACTTTTTGAAACTTAAACTACTACGTCACTCGCGAAAGTCAAATGCTTATGATATAACCAATAATTCTAATGATATTAAATTTTGTTTTATCCTTTTCCAAAAATAAAAATTGAACAACACTAAAGATTATCTGGTCTCCTTGTCTTAGATCTTCCTTAGTTTTCAAACTCTCTGGCATGTCTTCATTTAATCTCATATAGTTTCAACTTTCTACTTACTGCTAGTTCAAAAAACTTGTTTCTATGATACTATCGTATGCGAAACTAATGAAGATTAAGATCATTTTCTTTTCCATCTTCTTGGTTTTCTACTAGTGTTACCTTGAAAAGAAATACCTAATCCTCATCTAATTTGGATATTTTGCTTAAACCTAGATTGATAGTATTTTATCTAATTTTATGTTCTTTTGTTAACTCCTTTTTATTATACTCGCAAGATTTCAGTATTTTGTTCGTAGCATTTAAATAGTGCTATAATTTAAATATTTTTTCTTGTCTTCATATATGTACTTCTTCTTCTAAGGCCTGAAAATTGTCTCTACTATTTCTCATTGATTCTCCCTTTGTCTGTTTCCCTATTTAATAAGTCTTCAAAATATTGGTTGTATAATTCACAAACTTCCATTCTATCACCTATCAATATTTTTTTATCTATTTTAATAAAATTGTGCTCCTGTGTTCGCCTCATTATTTCATTTCCAATTGCTTATTGTAGACGCCTTATCTTCTTTCTTTTTATAATGTTTATGCCAAAACACGACAATTAATAATAATATTAAATAAAAAATTTTCATCGAATTGGTGGTGCTCAAGATTCTGCCCATCTTCAAGAGAACCTGGATCGTGTCACAAATTGGTGTTCTTCCAACAAATTAAATTTAAACATCGACAAATGCTGTTTCATATCTTTCATCAGAAAATCCAATAGATATCTTTCCAATATTCTATTGACACTATCGCAGTCAACGTTCAAGGCGAATGCCGATATGACTTGCCAATCCATCGTGATTGACGTTCTGCTGTCGAAAGTTCTGAGGCATATATTCTTTTGTATAAAAAAGTTCTGAGGCATGAATTATTACTATTAAACTTGAATGTATCTTTGAATATTTTAATTTTATCCATGACAGCTACAGATATATAAGTTTGACATTGATATACTGTAACTTATATTTTAAGTTTCTTTGAAAAAGGCACTATGTGTCGAAACGTGTAAGATTGTTTTAAATATATACATATCAAAGAAAACAGACCTTAAATCGCCGACTAATTTAATCTACTATATATATATATATATATATATATATATATATATATATATATATAACAAGTGTTCATTTGAAAAGTCAATCTAGTAGCTTGTGATTTACTGAGAACATTTTGAAGAATGTCGTAAATTAAAATTTACTACTTAACCTACGAAGTCGTATATTTTGACAGTTTCATACATACAAATAAATAACAAATAATAGGTATTTATTGAAAACTATAACAAATGTTGAAAATGTTGTCCTTCAAGATCAATGCACTTTAAAATCCTCCGTTCAAAATTTCTGATGATATTCTGCAACATTACTGGATTGTTTTTAATTTCCATGCATTTTTGTTCAATTCTCTGTAGCATTATCATTCAAATTCAATATAGGTGTTCGAAATATGTTATTTTTTAGATAAGGACACAAAAAGAAGTCGCAAGGTGTTAAATAGCATGAACGTGCAGGCCAGGCAATTTCAGTATTTCGACTAAATATACGCTCATCGAAAAATTCTCTTAAATAATCCAAAGATTCTGCAGTACAGTGAAAAGGTGCTCCGTCTTGTTGGAAATATGTATTTTGAAGTTCATCATCATGCAACTGATTGACAAATGATTGTAAAATTTCCGTACGGCACCTTTGAGCATTTAACGTTCCCTGAAAAAATATTGGTCCAATAATTCGCCTTTGGCTTATCGCTGCCTAAACACCAATTTTCTCTGGATGTAGCGATTCTTCATTAATTATATGTGGATTTTCACTACTCCAAATTCTTGTATTTTGTGAATTTAGGTATCCCGTTTTATAAAACCGTGCTTCATCAGTAAAGATGACTCTTTGCGAAAGTTCTCCATTATTGTTCATATTTACAAACCAATTACAAAACTGTAGTCTACGTGGGTAATCAATTTCTAACAATTCTTGTACAGCTGTGACACGCTATGGATAAAGTTGCATATCTTTTTTTAATAACTTGTGAGTTGTACCAACAGAAAGGTTTATTTGTTGACTCAAATGTCGAACAGATGTTTGTGGTTCATTTTCCATTATTTCTTCAACACGATTGACAAATTGAGGTGTATGTTTCTTAACTGCTCCGCTGCCTGATTTTCTTAAGAGACTACCAGTTTCAGAAAAAAGTTTTAAAGTTCTATCCAAAGTATTCTTAAATTGTATATAATCTATTATAAAATGTGGAAACTCAACTTGAAATTCTACCATGCAATCTTGAACTGAATAGACCCATAAACCATCAATTTTATTACCACTTCGAAAATAAGCCTGGACTAAAAAAAAATTATGTTCTAAAGTGAAAGCCATTTTAAAACTGAGAAGCAATTTATTTAAACCAGAATCGACTCACGATTATTTTATGCACTAATTGATATTTGTGATTGACATTATCAAATGTCATTTGGATTTACGTTTACGGAACAACAAACACATACTAATATATATGCGTCTTATTCTATCAAAATTTCAAAGTAACCTTGATTTACTTTTCAAATGAACACTTGTTATATACGTATATTTGATTAAATAAATAATAACTAAATTGACTTATAATTGATTTAAAAAAAAATTATTATTTGAAGATGATCTACCAATGATAGATAGCACATGTTCTCTAATACCTTCCATTATCATATTCCACATGTAAGTGACTTGCTTTTCCCCTCAAAGTAATATTATTTAAAAAATTACCAATCTTGTCTTATACTATTTTATACGAGATGAGAAAATATTCCTTGGAACTTCTCTGCCCTTACCATTCCACGTTTCAAGTTACAATTGTGATCCGCATAAACCTAGAGGCTTAAACTAATGAATATCTTTCTTATTTAGCAAAAAGAGAAAAAGGAAATTGGTCTATTAGTGGAGGCGTCCTATTGTCTCTTTTCCCCCTTGTTTATTCTAAAAACCTCCCGTTCTCGCTCTGTGTATAAGGCAACAATCAAATAATAAACTCTTTTTGGCCCTTTCTGAGTTTTTCCTTCACTAATTAATGCTCAATTCATGAAAGTTAAATAACCAACGCCGGTCGGACGTCATATTTCTCACTATTAAAATATTCATCATCAAAAATTCAGTTTCTACTTTAAATTAAATAAATTTTAATTATTATATGAATGCCAGTGCATAATACCTGTAATAAAACGAATATTTAACATAAAAACGTCTTCATTGTTTAACATTTTTTTGTGGATGTCGTTAATAAATCATATAAACTCAAATTTTCTTTTAAGAGCTTAATCTAATTTTAAATAAAAAAAAAGTATGCGATAGATAGTTCGTCGTCAACTCGAGAACGAAGATGAGATGTTATTCCCTTTTATAATAGAAGGATAAATGACACTGATAAAAGCAGAGATATGAATAATGAATTTCTATCGGCAATTGTGGTTGGAGTTTGCCAACACTTGCTACGAAGTGTGAATAATTTAACCTTATTTAAGAGCGGAAATGATTTTATAAATGCGTATATGAAATAATCAATATAAATATGTACATATATACGTGGGTTACTCTCTTTCTGTAAAGTAATAGATATTTTTTTACAATACATATTTATTTGTAAATATTCAAAATACTCCCTTCACAAAAGTCTTTATTTGGAGACTCTGGTTAAGTAAAAACTTAAAAAAGGTATATAACTCCTTACCACAGTTACCAATTGTATCCTAAATACGTATTTCGTAGGTATACCTACTGATGATGACAACTTAATTGTCGAAATACGTATTTAGGATGCGATTAGTAATTTTGGGAAGGGGTTGTATACTTTTTTTTAAGTTTTTACTCCCTTGACAGCTAATTCATTTTTACATTCATGAAAATCAATATTCTAATCTTCTTCTTCAGTATTTCGACGTTAGGCTGTCAGATCTGCACTATATAGTGAGTGATCCATTATTTTAATATTTTAGGCATTCAAATACTTAATCGTTTGAGCAGCAGTATTAACTCGAGTGTTACTTCTCAATAACGCTCCAGAAAATAAGTTCTCCTCAACCATCCTCTTGTTGACGTAGATACTCTTTTAAAGATCCCTTCTGTATTTGTTATAGTTTCGCAAGAAACTACTATGAAATTTCTCAGGTCCTCTTCATTGTGAATTAAGGTGCCGAAAAACAAAGTCTTAATACGTCCCCATTGGAAAAAAATACAGACTGTTGAGGTGTGGGATCTATTATATCTTTCGTCCAAATATTCGCGTGGTAGATTATCGAAGTGTGCACTTGCTCTATTGTTCTTAAACCACATTCGATTAGTGTTTAAAATTGAGATATCTTCCAACAAGATTTCAGAAGAAGAAGGAAGTATTAGATGAACGAAATTGTGGGAACAATATCTATTTTGTGGTGGCAGATCAATTTGGGTAGAATACTCAAGTTTGCTACCGACAAAGGAAATCTTCCAACAAGATTTGTTTAGCAAATTATTTTCGAGAAACCCACAATAAGGATATCTTCTTAAACTTCCTAGCAATCAGTTATAACAAGTGTTCATTTGAAATGTCAATCTAGTAGCATGTGATTTACTGAGAACATTTTGAAGTATGTCGTAAATTAAAATTTACTACTTAACCTACGAAGTCGTATATTTTGACAGTTTCACACATACAAATAAATAACAAATAATAGGTATTTATTGAAAACTATAACAAATGTTGAAAATGTTGTCCTTCAAGATCAATGCACTTTAAAATCCTCTGTTCAAAATATTTCTGATGATATTCTGCAACATTACTGAATTATTATGAATTTCCATGAATTTCTGTTCGATTCTCTGTAGCATATCATTAAAATTCAATATAGGTGTTCGAAATATGTTATTTTTTAGATAAGGCCACAAAAAGAAGTCGTAAGGTGTTAAATCGCATGAACGTGCAGGGCAGACAATTTCAGAATTTCGACTAATTATACGCTCATAAAAAAATTCCCTTAAATAATCCAAAGATTCTGCAGAACAGTGACAATGTGCTCCGTCTTGTTGGAAATATGCATTTTGAAGTTCATCATCATGCAACTGATTGACAAATGGTTGTAAAATTTCTATACGGTACCTTTGAGCAGTTAACGTTCCCTGAAAAAATATTGGTCCAATGATTCGCCTTTGGCTTATCGCTGCCCAAACACCAATTTTCTCTGGATGTAGCGATTCTTCATTAATTACATGTGGATTTTCACTACTTGTATTTTGTGAATTTAGGTATCCCGTTTTATAAAACCATGCTTCATCAGTAAAGATGACTCTTTGCGAAAGTTCTCCATTATTGTTCATATTTACAAACCAATTTCAAAACTGTAGTCTGCGTGTGTAATCAATTTCTAACAATTCTTGTACTGCTGTGACACGGTATGGATAAAATTGCATATCTTTTTTAAATAACTTGTGTGTTGTACCAACAGAAAGGTTTATTTGTTGACTCAAATGTCGAACAGATGTTTGTGGTTCATTTTCCATTATTTCTTCACACGATTGACAAATTGAGGTGTACGTTTCTTAACTGCTCCGCTGCCTGATTTTCTTAAGAGACTTCCAGTTGCAGAAAAAAGTTTTAAAGTTCTATCCAAAGTATTCTTAAATTTTATATAATCTATTACAAAATGTGGAAACTCAACTTGAAATTCTACCATGCAATCTAGAACTGAATAAACCCATAAACCATCAATTTTATTACCACTTCGAAAATAAGCCTGGACTAAAAAAATTTTATGTTCTAAAGTGAAAGCCATTTTAAAACTGAGAAGCAATTTATTTAAACCAGAATCGACGCACGATTATTTTATTCACTAATTGATATTTGTGATTGACATTATCAAATGTCATTTGGATTTACGTTTACGAAACAACAAACACATACTTGTAATATATTTGCGTCTTATTCTATCAAATCTTTTCAAATGAACACTTGTTATAACCTCCAACAATAATTCCAGCCTACATATTTAATAAGAACTGATAATGGCGATGGGATTCAAATTTCAGAAGGAGAAACCATTATGTGAATGAGGTAAGAACAACGATATTTATTTTGAAAAATAGCAACGGTGAGAAACCAAATTTTGGTAGAATACTCAGGACAAAGGAAATAAATATGTATTTCAGTAATTGATCGATGTCAAAAGCTTCCAAGAGCGTATAACCATTAAAGATTCGGAGGTCGATAAACAAAGATTACACTTATATGGAATAGTAAACTCAAGGCGCAATCTAAAAATACTCGAAAATCCTTAGCCAAATTAGCTTCACTTAAAAAATTTAGCTTGTAGGTGTAAAAGAAAATTTTAATTGGGTTTCGTGAGGAGAAATTGTTAATTGAGTAGTTGTTTAGACTACTACCAATTTCGGAAAAATATACAGAGAAGACCTACAACCATGATACCACAGACAGAATAGACAAAATTTTGCGCAGGTACCTGTTAATGTGCTTGATTCAGGTAAAAAGTTTGGAATTTCAGACCAGGTTCGAATCGCACACTAGTCAGGCATGAGCTTGGCAAGAACCAGCCCTTCTCAAGGCTACCCCGAAGACGGTAGTATATTAACTGCCGAAACGTCGGATTATTCAAATCCTAGGAAATATCAACTACTCAATTTAAATTGGTTACATTAATAATTATCGTTGATATTTTGCAATACAAAGTATCGCTCCTTTTTAAGGAATGTAAAGTTTTCCAATAAATCATCGACAGATTATGAATAAAAATAAGTGTATCCTAAAAATGTTTTATTTTTTTTTATTTTGCCTTTAGTGGCTTTGATTAAGTCGCCCATTATTATTATAAAGAGCAAATAACTAAGTACTCTTCTCTGTCTCAAGCCACTTCTGATTTTAATCCTTTTGACTCCATATTGTTTTTTCTGACAATTGTTCTTGGCATCGCACAGATTTTGTATTGCTATTGGATGCCTCTTTTTCTAAGTACTCTTCTCTGTCTCAGGCCACTTCTGATTTTAATCCTTTTGACTCCATATTGTTCTGACAACTGCTGTTGGCATCGCACAGATTTTGTATTGCTATTGGATGCCTCTTTGTCTAAGTACACTTCTCTCTCTCAAACCACTTCTGATTTGAATCCTTTTGACTCCATATTGTTTTTTTCTGACAACTGTTGTTGGCATCGCACAGATTTTGTATTTCTATTGGATGCCTCTTTGTCTTAATCTGTCCCGCATTATATTTTTGCATATTCAATCGAAGACTTCTTCAATATTTATGAATGTTATGTATACTGATTTGTGTTTATCCCCTGTTTTCTCTATTGTTTGATAGTGAAAATGTGATCTTGTACACTTCAGCATTTCCTGTACCCACTTTGTATTTCGTCCAGCTGTCATTCTACGACTGTTCTTAATCATTGTCCTAGGACGCTTCCATATATCTTGGATAAGGTTATGCCCTTGTAGTTTGCACAATCTTTCGTGTCTCCCTTCTTATGGATAGGGACTACTGATCCAGTTTTTCAATTCTTTGGTACTCGTATGGTTCTCTAAGTGTTTTAACATTTCTGAGATTATTTTATGATTCCCGTGGGTTTGCTCCTCTTGATCTTCGTAATTAGTGAGAAAAGATGACACTGTAAATTATCTCAACGAAGATGAGATTTTGCTTTTCGTTCCCAAATATATTAAAGCACTATTTTAGTTATATCGTTAAATATTAAAGCATATAAAATGCAACAGAAACAGAAAAGAAACATAGCAGTTACACGTAGTATATTTTATTTGTTGTTTTATCAATACAATGTATGTAACTTTGTCTTGAAATTAAATTTAAATTTTAAAATATAATTTGTACCTACTGGAAAGTTCAGCATTATAACGAGGTATTTTTAGTTTTAGACATTATGTAAATTGTTTTCTTTTTCTATCACGTT
Source organism: Melolontha melolontha (assembly GCA_935421215.2). Classification (NCBI taxonomy): domain Eukaryota; kingdom Metazoa; phylum Arthropoda; class Insecta; order Coleoptera; family Scarabaeidae; genus Melolontha; species Melolontha melolontha. Next base: position 39,278,295 of record OW285244.1, on the reverse strand, counting down.
TCGTTTGAAGTATTTCGTATTGTATCAAAAATTAAATTATTTCTTTCAACAAAGGAATACTATTTTGAATATTTGCCAATGTACAACACAATTTTACCATTTTAAATTGTTCCTCTTTATATATGCATATATTCAAGAACACACTCGCAAAAAAAAAACAATAAATTTCCTGAACTAATTTCGCGCAAACAATATTTTTCTTATAAAATAAAATTATTCTACGTATATAAGTATATACATTTATAAAATATCTTATATGTATGCAAAAGAGTATTTATAAATGCCAAATACAATCGAGGAATTGGAAGTCCTGTTTATCAATGTCATTTATCCATCCATTTCTTGTTGCGGAGAGAATCGAATAGTGTTATTTTAACTTGAAAGTCGGAGCATTTCTTGTACCTTTATTTGGGAATGCGTTTAGGGGAAGAAACTTATTTTTCTTGAACTCACGTTAATCAAAATAAGCAATTAAATTCAACTTTTGCAGGTTTTTAATCAAATTAAATAAATAATAACATTTATAAAATAAAGAGTTTGTTTAAATTAATTTATATTGTCATTTAAAAACAAATTGTATATTCTACTCGTATAAATAGATATTTTTCTGTTTCTACAGTCTTGGAGAACTGTGAGAATTTGTCTCGTTTTTAAAACATATTATAACAATGACATCTCTTTAAAAAAAAGTGTAAAAAAAGCTTACCACATTCATATCTCTATCCTAAATATGTATTTTGATAATTAAGTCGTCATTCTCAGTAGGAAAAAATAAATGCCTTTGACATTAGGCATAGTAAAGCTAACAAAGTATCGCTAAACACTTAACCAGACGTTCACGTAAACGGTGAATTTTAAGAAACCTAAATTTAGGTTTTTAATGACATAAATACTTTCATAAATGTCCAATTCCCTTTGATATATATATATAATAATATACAGGGTTATTTAAAAGTATGGAGACGGCTATTTATTGTCGTTAATATTCATTTTAGGGATTTATGTTCAATATAAAAGTTTGTTAGGACATCTTGATCTACATTTGAGAACATTTGCTTTTTTTTTTCTTCAATTGTTTTTTAGTTACGCCTGTCCGCGCATTTTTTTTTTAAATGGGAACTAGTAAATTTTACTCTACCATTCGATAGAGATTTTTTTTCTCTTTACAAAATGAATTTTGTCAACAATATTCTTCAATTTTTTTGGTATAATCTGCCGTTATATTATGATTGCTTTCTAACACATGACGGGCGACACTCGATTTATCCGCTCTATTGAATTTAATGTGAGATATATGTTCTTTATAATAGATTTTATAATAGACTTTATAATTAAACGTTTCATTTGACTAATACATTTCAATTTGCAATCGCGGCAATTAATTTAATAAATACCGGATTTCTGATTCATCTCTATTTTATCTTTAGCGTTTTCTAGGCGAGATTTTATTGAGTTTCGTAACCAAAAATATTTTGTGCAATTTGATGATATGGTACACACATGAACTCTTTGTGTCGCAATTTTGTAGAGATACCAGACAAGTGGAATCGCGGATTGTATTTTTTTTTAAATTAAGTTGTTATAATAAATTTATTAATTACTTCTGGGTCAAAACTATTGTTTCTGGCAATATTTCACATGTAATTTAATTCTTTTTCGTATTTTTCTTTTGTTAACGAAAAATTTAGAAATGGATTGACTAAAAAATTAAAAGAAGCCAATGTCAATGTCAAAATGTCAATTTCTAGTCTATGCTTATTTCTAACTACTAGAGTCTATTTAAGAATGGCATCCTATCACTGTTTTCCTTTTCTAAAATGAATTTAATTGTAGAAAATTACAAATTTAACTGTGCTAACTTGTATCAAAAATTGCGTAACTGATCCAAACTCTTGGGAAATATAGAGCATTGTTTTTAAATTCCTCTTTGAAGTGACTCATAAATAAATTGTCTATAAATGAAGAATTATCTATTGCTGTGCCTTGTTTCTGTTCTTAGAATTTCACTCCAATTTGGAAACAGTTTTACGATATCCAAAGGGTTGTCAACCGCAAATATTCTTTGATTTTAAACGGTTCGATGCTGGTCTTGCAAAGTCAATCCTCTAAATATTTCAAAGTTTCTGGGATAGGTACTGAAAGTGTAACATCGAATGATGACGAAACCGAAATCTATTCGTTTTCCACTTCACACTCATCAATTGTTTGGACAAATTTTAAGGAATTTACAATTCTGGTTTAACGGATAAACTTTCTAATTCATTCGCCAACTATTTAAAAATTAAGACAATGAGTTGATACCTGAAACAATTGGTCTCGTCGAATTACCTGGTTGTATCTTGGGTGTTTAAATTTTAGCGTGTTGTGACGTGTTGAAGTCAGGGAAAAAAGGGGAGAGTATAAAATGTGAATTTAGGCCTCTGTATTAAATCTCAAGTAATTTTAGTTCATGTTCTTATAAATCAACATTTGAAATACTTTCTCAAAAGCAGAGATAAGGACAGGTCTATAATTCCTAATATCAAAACTGCCACCATTTTTTTTGAAAACATTATATTTTAGCAATCTTCCAAATGTTAGGAGATACGCATGTTTGAACAGTCAAATTGAAAATCTAATATAAAAGATAAGCAAAAATATTGGCACAATCTTTCACTAAGAACAAGAGATATTATCACCAGCAGTTAACCTGTTCTTCAACCACTTAATCAAATAGTGAACATGAAGGTGGCAAATTAGATCCAAGGCCAGGTAGGGTAAAATGACAGATTTTGATAAGAGACCATTAGAGAAAATTGTTTAAAAATAAGCTGAATCCCTGTACTCATTAACAGAATAATTAAGTGCGCTAGGAATTCTAGTAATATCTTGGTTAGAGCTAATAAAATGCCAGAAAAACTGTGCACTAGTGATAAGGTTTAATTAAGTTTCATGAATATTTGAATTGAAAATACAAGATTGACTTTAAATCTTTATTTCAGTCCACCGTTATATAGTGCACTCTGTTCTTTAATTAAATATGTAATCTATTGAGAAATATACGAGGGTCACCTTTTATATTTTTACAAAATTTAGGAAGAAAACAAAATTTTTGGGAACAAAGTAATTTATTGTTTTTCAAAATATTCGCCTTTATGATCTATACACTTTTGCATACGTACGAACTAGTTCTCAAAACTTTTTTCCACTGTGAAGGTTGTATCTCAGAAACATGCTTTTCAAAGGCCTCGAACGCTTCTTGATGTGTTGAAAATCGCTGTCCACGCATTTTTTATTTCACAGTTGGGAGCAAAAAGAAATCATTCGGCGACAAATCAGGTGAATATAGACAATGAGACATTATTTCAACACTTTTCTCCTTCAAATAATCAACTGTAGACGTTCTGTATGGGAACTCGCATTGTCGTAATGAAGAATAATGCGACGTTTTAGGTTGTTCATCCTGATTTCGTCTATAACTTTTGGCAAACAAATTACTGTAGACCATACAGCGTTGAAAGTTTTTCGATCCTGTAAAGGAATTGTTGCGATGTGTCCTGTACAGCCCAAGAAACAAACAATTATTTTCTTGAAAGTGCTCCTTGCACGAACAACATTTGTTGGGTTTGGTTCGTCTTGGAACACCCATACAGTAAATTGTTGCTTGGTTTTCGGCTCATACGCATATATCAATGTTTGGTCACTTGCGACGATGTTGTATACGGATTTTGCGGTTCCTAAGTTGAATTTCTTGCGCATCTCTTTACACGAATTGACACGAGCTGCTTTCTGTACTTCGGCCAAGTTATGTGGAATCCATCTGGAACATATTTTTTTTACAAATAAATCTTAATATAAAATCGAATGAATTACAGTCTGCGATATGCCAAGAGATGCCTCTACCTGACTGTAAGTCAGATGTCGATCGTGTTCTATCATTTTCCGTACGGCATCGATGTTTTTTGGAATCACAACAGTTTTTGGTCGACCTTTACGTGATTCATTACTCACTGAGGCACGACAACGACGAAATTCTGCAAACCAATTGTAAACTGTCTTCTCTGACGGTGCTTCATTACCAAAAGTTGACCGTAGCGATATAATGCATTCTCGTGGAGTTTGGCCTTTTTTATAATCGTAAAAATCAGCCAACGAAATCCTTCACTAGTCATTATTTTACAAACTCACTGTCTTAAAACTGTCACTGTCAACAAACTACTTACACAATTTCTAAACTATCGCGGATTTCTCATTGACAAACGTCAAACTTTAATAATATAGTGATTACATATGTCAAAAGCACCATCTAGTGGTGGATTGTAAAAATATAAAAGGTGTCTCTCGTATTATTTATCATTGTTGGCATTGTAGTTTATATTTGTTTATATTTTAATCTATCTTACTATTGAATAATAATTTCACTGGCTTTTTTATTATTATTATTATTATATAATACTTTCAAAGCTCATCGCTTATGTAAGAGAAGTTTCTAAATCCCGTATAGGTCTCAGCTTTAACGATGCGTATACCGAATTACGGCCTAGATTTAAGACGGTTCCAATGTGCAATGACGGAAGAAGAAGCAGCATCTTAAGACTTATCCCATCGTCAATACTGTCGCACTCGATATCGTGGAAATGGTATCCGCATAGAAATAGAACTACTTTACCGTTAACAATCCACCCACCCGCCCCTACCTAAATGGACTCCATCAAAGAGACCACACTTCCTTTCTTAGGGTTTCGTTTTAAGTAAGGCATATCGATTATTGTCTCTCAACTAATTTTCCTCCGATCGGCGGGAATTATTCTGCAGCAACAACAGAACGTCCGTATCTTTTCTGTTAATATAGGATCCTGGTTCGAAAAACACAACACACAGAGAGGAGGAAAAAAATAAAAACAAAAAACAGTCAGTCAGCAAACGAGTAAATGATGTGGTCACTAACAGGCAGTCGATATATCGGTGGTATTTTATCGTTACGGCCTGAGCTGGACGCACTGGCAAGTTTCAAAGCAAATAGCGGCAACAGGGAATATTACTGTGAAGAGAAACCGGGACGAATAGGAAGCAATTGCGAGAATCATTAATTTAAAAGCTACATATTGGAGTGTTTTTGTGGTGTAATGCTGACTGTTGTCTGGAGATGGCACCGTGATAGAACACGCCACGGCGAGAATTGATGAGTCGTGCTCCCACCGGACGTCAAAATGAAAACCGGTTGCAAAGGACAGCGGTAACGGCAACAGCAGCGGCATCAAGTAAACCGGAATAAGCGGAACGTTCACTACATGTGAAGCGACCATGCTCTAACCTGTCTTATACGCAGTCGAACTGCAATTTACTGCTCGTTTTTATGATCTTATGTTAGGCCGTCATTTAAATATTCGACCCCTTCTTTACTGTATTATTTACCGCTCCGATCAATACACCATTATCGCCGTCTCCTCCTTACGATTTCCCATGATCATCTTCCTCGCAGCTTCTTCACTATACGAGTATAAATTTCTTACATTTTCCCGAAATTTTATTTTTATTATTTTCTTCCTTTCTCGCTTATGGCCTTAGCACACTTTTATATCTCTCCTAGAACGATTGAAACTCTTCAGTTTTCTATAACTGTTTGCATTATGGTCTACATATTTAACTAATTGAATCTGATGTTAGAATACATTTAAGTATAACAGAAATCGTACTAAAACACGGTGCTATTTTTATATTCTAGAAAGCGAAACGAAACATATGCACATATCACAAAAAGAAAGGAACAGAAATTCAAACAATAATTTTAAGGACTTGAAAATGTAAATATCTAAGCTACTTGAAAAGCTTATAACGTATGGAACATAAGTTTTGAGAAAAAAATCAAAGGTAAAAATCGATTGTTAGTTAAAATTTTATTAAAATATTTGGAAATTATTATACACTATTGCATCATACAAACACTAAATTCACAAAACTGATAAGGGCCTCTGGTCCTCAATGGCGAGCAATTTTGGTAGAATTCTCGCCATCATTCTCTGGACGACGTTTATATTCACATCTCGGATCTTCTGGAATATTCTGGCCCGTAACTGTGATTCATTTTGGGCTTCCCAATCCTTCATAAACTTTTCTGCTCAGTAGTGGCCAAAATTCCTTAATGCGGCGCACCTGGGGTACGTTGGGGGATTGTCTTCCTTAGGCACATAATTCACGTTATGTTCAGTAAACCAGTTCTGAGTGATTCTAGCATAAGGGCATGAAACCAGATCGGGCCAGAATATTACATCATCATCTGGATGATGAGCATTAATGAAATTTATCAATTTAGATAGACATTTGCGAATATAGACGTTTGCATCCACAGCTTCACCTCTAACTCTCCCAACGTAAGGTCTGGAAATTCCTGCTTGAGAAATAGCGCACCAGATCATAATCTTGTCGGCAAATTTCGCTTTCGGTTTGAATTATACGTTGTCAGGACAAATTGCAATATTGGACGTGTAAAAACCATCGTTACCATTTATTTCCGAATTGGATAATGTGAAATATTTCTCATCGTCTAAAACAGAGGCTCCCAAACTTTTTTTTTCTCATAGACCACTTTGAAAGTTTTGCTGGTTCCGGTGGACCCCCTGCAACATCATTTCTACCATATTCCCAAAACTCGACAAAAAATGTGAATGTGAAATCGCTCAGGACATTAATTATTGATTCACCTTTAGTGTCCGTCTCCAAAGTTTTCGCGAATAGTAGCTCATCATGAATTTCTTCGTCCATAACAAATCGAACATATGCCAATAATAATGCTTCATTACCACGTAAAGTTGACTCGTCCAGTTGAATAGAAAAATGAGTTGTTTGCAGATAATTACACAAGAAACTTTCAATATCAGAGCTCATTTCACCAATACGTCTTTGTACAGTGTTGTTACTCAAAGGAATTCTTTTGAGTATGTCAAATGGAGATTTGTGCAGAACAGTTTTTAAAACATCTTCAACAGCGTATAAAATTAACTGTTCTCCAATGGTGTGCGATTTTCCAGATTATAAAAATAAAAATGATTTTAATAATTTTTATTTTTTGTACGTCAGTTTTATTATTTTTCAACTCTACATTTTTTTCCCCAGAAGAAGCAGCAAATTCTGTTGCGAAATATAGGGTTATTTAATAAAGGAGTTTTTTAATTGACAGACCGCTTAAACGAATTTAAATTAATTTTATATATATATATATATATATATATATATATATATATATATATATTAATATTAAATATTTCTTGACCTTTGTATATTATAGTAGATTTAGATATTCGTCGATTTAAGTTAAAAATAACTTCTATGTATTGCCTTAATTCTGTAGATTTTCATATAAATTTTAAAGTAAAAAATATATAAGGATCACAGAAAAAAGATCTATCAGTTCTAAACTCTATAAGACTACACTCGATTGTTAAAAAGTACAATTACCGAAAATGTCTGAATATCCAAGACTTTACAAGCACATGTCGTGGATTCTATCTATTCTTAAAACTTCCAAAACAAAATTAAAAAGTTAGTCAATTAATGGGGACTTGTGAAAAACGAACCGAGTTTTTAAACTACTAAATAAGTTTAACCACAAAATAATACGAATATACTGCATCGAATTCCACACAACGAACATTATTAACGCTAGGTTTTTCGCAGTCAATTTCACAACAAAAGAATTCCATTTGCTAACGCTTTTTGGAATATTTTGAAGGCATAACATAAACAACGATCCTCTAAATATATTAAAATGTTTTAATTTATTAAATTAAGTATTTACGGAAGGTGCAAACATTCTTTACATTCCCCGCCGATGTTTAAATCTGAGTGGAAATTTGAAAAAAAATCCCTCCTGCATTTATTTTCCAACAATATTACTTTTTTCTCTATTTTTGTCTACGGTATATAGGGAGAAGTAATTAATAATAAGAGTAAATAAGATAATGTACTATTTAGATATTCAATTAACTTAATGTTGCAGACACAAACATACAAGAAAATTTTAAAGACGGAAGTAAATTGTTGTCTTACATCAATAATTACCTCCTTGATATGCGTAATGATATGGAGCAAGGAATTGCCAGAGCTGTGAATTCTCGGATTATAATCACCATACTATATCTGAGACCAACAAGATGTTTTGAAATAGAAGATATCATTCAAAATTTAAAAACAAAAAATTCGGTAGGGTTTGACGAGGTGCCCATGAAATTAATTAAATACTGCAAGACACCACTGTCAATCATATTAGAACCTTCGATAAATCAGAGTCTCGAAACAGGTATATTTCCGAATATGCTAAAACACTCGAGTATAAAACTTATACTTACACAAGAAAGGGAACACCGAATATATCCAAATATATCCAAAATATATGAAAAAATTATATATAGGAGATTATATGCATTTGTTGCAAAGCATAATATGGTTATATAAAAGATAAATCCACTTTAAGAGCTATTTATGAAGTTATAGATGTTATATGAGCGGAGTAAATAATGGAGGCGAGACTGGGGCGGTGTTCATGGATCTATATAGTGACAATTACTGCAATTGTTCACAAAACTTGAACGTATGGGTATCGGAGGCCTATCACTGTACCTAGTCAAGTCGTATCTGTCAGATCGAAAACAACGTGTTGTTGATGAGGGATTTAGTGCTGCAATGTATTCCGACTAGGGCACCCTTAAAAGGGGTGTGCCTCAGGGTTCCGTGCTCGGCCCCTTGCGTTTCCTTCTTTATACCAACGAAATACCGGCAATTACTAACCACCTAACAACTCTGTATACGGATGACGCTGCTGTGGTTGTGAGGTCTCGTGGTGCTATCGGGGAAGGAAATAATAAGAACTACGACAGAATTTGAAGAATGATTTTCCAAAAACGACCTCATACTTAACGTAAATAAGACCAAGGTTATCCAATTTAACTATCACAAAGAAGTAAAACTTCCAATGAACTATAAAGGAGAAGAACTTACCTTTTGTGATAGCACTAAATTTCTGGGAGTATATGTTGATAGCCAACTAAATTGGAAGGCACATATCGAATACTTAGCTTCGAGTACGTCTGGGTTTGCCTATGCATTGCGTGCTATAGCTTCCTCTGTAGAGAGAGCCACTACACTGGATGCTTACTATGCTTATGTTCAATCGCGTTTGCGATATGGCATCATCTTTTGGGGTACGTTTGTGGATGTCTCGAGAATTTTCATTCCGCAAAAGATGTGCATTAGGACTGTTTTTGGACTAAGACGAAAACACTTGTAAACCGGTATTTATAAGGAACAGCATACTTACTTTGCTATGTCATTATATACTTTAGTGCGCGTTATTCGTAAAAGCAAACTATGACTTATTTGCAAGCAAAGAACTCATTCATCAGTATGACACCAAAGCTGTTAGAAATGCGTATATAGCGCCTCCCCAAACTAGCAAATCTCTAATAAGCAAGAGTGTACCAACACAAGCGACTCGAATATATAATCATTTACCAATTGCTATAAAAATTTAAAGAGAGACAAAATTTAAGTATTGTGTCGCCTGCTAACATCAGAAGCATATTACAGTGTACAAGACTTTCGGGAACATGGATTTTGATTATATTGTGATGACTTGCATTGTAATGTAACGTAGACTTTTGTTTTATATTGTATAATAAAAATGCATTTTTAATAATATAAAATATTATTAAAAATTGAGTGTAATGAATACAATACAAGTTCATGTATTTGTGAATGTATCCTCTCCAGAGACGTAGATACGTATTTCACCTTTCTACAGGATCATCGGTACGCCCCTGATGGAGAAGAGATACATTCAATAAAAAATAACAACCTTGCTATCTCACAGAAATTATTAAGACAGAGCGTAAAATAATATTCGGCACTGTCTATATAATAACTGCAGAACTAGCAACGTGTTTCCATAAACGGTAATAACCATATCCATAGAAACTATATTATAGTGTCTTCACTACTTGTCGGACGAACCGAATGCGTATATAACAAAATAATTTGAAAAATGCATGAGTATGTATGTCTCATGTATGTTTAAAATTATTTTGTTAATTGTATAACCTACTCCTGTAAAAATTATTTTGTTACTTGAATATATATGTTTTTTCATTTATTAATTGCTAACCTATTCCCAGCTTGAAATTTTGTTACTGAATTTATTGTAAATTAAATTTTAAAGATAATCTAGGTGTTTTTTTTTGTTATTAATATTCTCTGTGAGCTAACCACATGTTCCTTCAATGTGAAATTTCGAAATTCAGTTTATTATTTCTTAAAACAGAAGTTTATAATTGAAAGAACAAAACATACGTGTTATGAAGTTTAGTAGGCATCCAATATCGTATATTAATTTATATTCAAAAAATAAACAGAAATTTTTCTCATTAGGTACTTCATTAAAATTTTCTGTCAAAAAAGGTAGGATATATAAAACAAGTAACATATTAAAAATCATTCTTGTTACAATATATGAAAGGGGTTCGATATTAAAGGGGCTGTTATACAAAGTTCGCATTGTGTTCAAGACTCAATTGAACTCCCGGAAAGTCAACAAATATGACGTGTGCAATAGCAGAATGTTCCAAGGGTGAGATGCGCGAAGTTATCAGATTTCTGCAAGCTCAAATAGTTAATCAAAGCGGAATTCATCGCCAAGCGTACATGACCTGAACGTTTTGACTAGAAACGAACTTAGCGTTTTATGACCAAAATTTTAACAGGGATTAACCAAGGGCTTCACACTGGATAACACTTAACGTTTGATTGGGGAAAATGGTCGCGTTAAAGTTCCTGAAATTGCTGAAATAACTGTGTCACTTCTAAGAGTTGTGTTCATGACCTGTTCAAAATCTGTTGTGCGCAACACAACAGATTTTTTGCGTCGATTTGTTACTTGTGACGAAATATGGGTTCATTATTATACACCGGCGTCTAAACGACAATAGAAAATGCGGACTATACATGGAAAATCAACTCCAAAGAAGTTCAAAACAGTTTTATCGTCGGGAAAGATGATGGCATCAGTATTTTTTAATGTAAGAGTGTTGTATTTGTAAAGGCAGGAGTTATAATAAACAAAAGGCGGTTGTAGGTTTTCGAACTTATATTCACAACAAGCTTACATTGACATCTTTATTCTTTACAATATTTGGTTTATAATTTTTGTATGTATTATTGCTACTAACATGGTCCTGTCGTTTCTTGTTTACGTGAGTGTACATTGTATGTATATTTTCACTCTTTAATTCAGCTGTACTTTTGGCTGACATTTCCATGCCCATAGCTGTACTTAACGCTTTTTCTAATGTTAAATCCTTACATTCTAATAATCTACTTTGTATATTAACTGACCTGAGACCAAAAACTAATTGATTTCGTAATGCTGTATTAAGGTATGTACCAAACGTGCAGTATATTGCCAGTTTTCGAAGTGCTATGATAAAGTTGTTTACAGTTTCACCATCTTGCTGTTTCCGCATGTGGAACTTGAAGTTTTCGGCTATTTCCAAGGGCTCTGGATTATAATGCTGCTTCATCAAATCGACTAGGTTTTTGTATGTATATTCCGCAGGTTTCTGAGGTGCTGTTTTATCACAAACAACGTCTTACGTCTCGGGTCCAATGTAGTGTAGTAGGTACGCTTTTTTTACCTCCTCTTGAATATTAAACACTGTATAGGCACTCTCCAATCGTTCCAGCCATCGGTCAAATCTTGTTTTTGTATGATCAAACATTTCAATTGAAAATACCGTTGTAGTTGATGTAGTTCCCGCCATTATTTTTGCACGTCTATGTATGTAATTTTTTTGTATTGTATTTTTACTTCTCCTCCGTAACACTTTCGTATTGGGTTCAATGTTACAATCCTCGTCGCCACTGTTGTATTTGTAAATGTCCGCAATTATTAATGTTAATGTAAATGTTAATTTGATTATTTTTACAATTTTTTCTGTTTCTTGACATTTTCCATACATGTATGATGTAATACGGAATAAAGATTATTATTATTATTATTATTACTATTCTTGACACAAAATTTGTTAACAGGAACTAGTAACGCAAATAATATAGTTCATCAACTAATAAATAGAGGTTCGATAGAATATGCGGTAAATTTGAATCACGCGCATAAACGGATACAATTACAATTAACCGCCGCTACATGAAGCTGTCTACACCCTTTGTGAGTCAGTATGCCAAACTGTGACATTATAAGTGGAAATGTTCTTCGTTGGTGAACAATTTTTCGTGGTCATGCCTGCTTGTGTTTTCAATCTTGCAATGGTCGATTTGATTTGAGGGAATATAGTCTATGCGAGTGTTGTCTTTCATATTTTTCCTATAAAGCTGGAATAAAACAGTAGATAGCTTTTAAAGACTTTATTGTTCTTCGAAGTATTCTTCGAAGGAGATTTAAGCACTTTTGTATGCGTTCGAACCAACTCTGGAAGCAGTTCCTATACCAACAAGCGAGTGGAAACTCGTTTATTGGTACAGTCAAAATTGCATTAACCACGCAGTCCGTAATTGATTTTCGGAAAGGTAACGAAATCGTTTGAACTTAGGTCGGGAATATACGGGGGATGGTCTAACAATTCGACGTTTTGTTGATTTAAAAATTCAATTGTCTTGCGAGCTGTGTGCGAACTTGCATTGTCTTGATGGAGAATGATTCGTCGTTGTTGATTGGTATCTTGGAGCTCGTATATTTAAATCTAATAGATTTCCCTGCGTTGAAGCGGTATAGAGTTTTTTGAGACCAATTGACCCTAGCCTGTTTTTGTGTTCTTCGGTCAACAGATTCAGCGGAAAACTCATTTTTTTACACAAAATTCTTCACGCAAAATTTTTGGATTGAGGTCTATGAAGTGCTCAGTAATGCCTAAATTTGGTGATATGTCACATGTCAATCCTCGTTAATGAACATGAACACAGCATCGACGTTTTACTGAGTGACTGCCGTTTTTGGTACACCTGCTCTTAGATCGTCACTAAGACTAAACCGTCCACGTTTGAATTCTCCATACCAACGAGAAATTGTTGACTGATATGGTGCTTTATTACCGAAAACAGGAACCGACTCGGCGAGGCATTCTTGTTGAGATAATTGTCTTTGAAAATAAAAAAAAATATTGCTCGAAGTTTTCACGGTTTAATTCCATCGTCAACTTTGACAGTTCGTTGTAGTTACAACACTATACGTATCGCACTGAAACTTCATATTTAGGCTGACTAAAGATGGAGGCTAATTTTTAGTACTAACATTTGACTAGTGGCGCCCTCTATATAGCAATAGGCAAAACCTAGAAGACACCCCTCGAATCAAGTTCTGTTTTAAAGACGCTGATAGAGAAAGTATTCCAAGGCAACGCTTTGTATTAAATACAAACTTATGACTAGTTTAAAGCGTTTCAAAAAGTAGCCGAACATCAGTTAATTTCTATGAACTTTCCGGGCGACCGGTATTACACCAGAATATACCCTTGCTGTTCGGAATGTAATTTTTACTAATCGTAGGCAGACTGTACAAGACATCTGTGATATTGAGGGATTATCTTATGGCACAAGTCAGTGAATTTTATCGCTATATTTCAGAAACTTTTGAGTGAAGCAATGTATCAACGTATAAGAAGTAGTCATGATAGGAAATTCTACATGCATAATTAAATAGTTAGTGAAGTGATTTAAATCCTATTTCGAAATTGTCTTAAATTTAATAGAAAATAAATATTAGCAAATTCTATTGTATTATAGATGAATATAAATTAATATTGGGTGTAACATGTACCAAAACTACGCGAAACATATGTGTTTGTAAAATATATTCGCACGGCAGCTTAATTGATTGGTTGCCAACATTTAGATACTTTATGAATGGAAAGTGTTAGGCCACAGATCCAATAAGGGCGCGCTAATATGTCTTAGTCAGCACGGTAGTCTACTTGTGGTCGGCCACAAACGCAACGGTAACGTAACGTCCGAGATATGCGCAGTACCGGCTAGGTAACCCCCAACCCCTGTATACAAACAAACCTACAAACGTGTGCTATTAATTTAACCGGTTAAATTGCCATTTAACCGATATGTACACTCTGGACGTTGAGATAAGCTGGTCGACCATTCACTGTTTGGTAATGACAATTCGCGAACTTTAACGTTTCAACATCACCGAAAGATTTTCAATATTAAAAGAAGAAAATATACTAATAAAATTTGTTTTTCTCAAATTTTATTTTATTTATTATTCTTTTTAGATTTTTGAAACAAGATAGCATTGTTCTATAGGGGTCCTTCAATAGGTATGATCTATTTTAAATAGATGGCTGTGGATAGTAGTATATATTAATTGTTGTCAGTTAGTTGTCGAACTGTAGCGTAATATATGCAGTTTTATGTAAAATGGACAAATTTCCAATTAATCAATGCTGTTTTTGCAGTTTTATTACAAATCAATCAATTGTGCAAAGTCAGAGAAGTGATAGAATTCAATGCAGCGAGACACGAACAAATTTCTAGCAGAAAAACTAATTTAATAATAATAATACACTTTAATACCCAACAGGCTAGGCCTAATTACAAGGTACATTATAATTATAATCACATGACATTGCAGTGCAATTAAATCAACTAAGGACTTAAATAGTGCTGTCCATCCGCGAGCCATCCTCAAGGAAACAGATCATCCAGCATTCTGTTAGCCACGTTGGAGAGAATATAAGTAGGAGTCCATTTCAGGACGTTCGTCTTCACGAAGGGAACCATAAATGTAACTTCTTATTTGGAGTTCATACGAGGAACCAAAAACGACATTCGCTCTAATATGAACGGGCAGTCAATAATACTTTTCATCAGTTTAGTTAGGAATTTCCTACAAATATTCTCCCTTCTAACGCTTAGAGATGACATGCCATTACGTAAAAGCAAATCTTTCTGGGATGCACCACGTTCCAGCCTTGAATGTGAGGTTCTTCAAAAACTTACTTCAACTTCAACTGGTCAATATATTGTTTTTAATAAAATACGAGGACTCGTGAGGCGTAGCAGATCGGGTATAAGTGACCACGCAGTATTTGTCAATATTTAATTTAAGTTTGAAACTGGCACACCATGCAACTAATACCTCCAGATTTTGCTGTAATTTAACAATATCGTCCGTTGTGGAAATCTCAGAATATATTTTTTATATCATCTGCATGGTATGTACAATAGTACTGGGATCCGAAAATGCATTATCATTACTGTCATAAAGTGAATTAGGTATCCTATTGCAGCGCTATTTTGAGGTGGGTGAGGGATTTTGATGAAAGAGGGAATGTTTCATAAAAATCTACTGGAAGAGTATGGACAGTAAGGACATCGGCAAATATTGAACGCTTCAGACAAGCTCTTCAACAAAGTCCAAAAGAATATTCATTTGCTTTGCAAATTACTGAAACAAGTCTGCTGAGAATTTTACATGAAGCTTTACACTTTCACCCCTACAAAATCCAAATCGTTCAGATGTTAGATGGTGACCGAGATGCCCGAATGACTTTCTGAAGGAAAATCGTCGGAAAATTTCAATCAAGACCAAAATGCGATTAACTCTTTGCTTATGTCCGATTAAGCGCATTTTTATGTCAGTGGAAGTCTAAACAAACAAAACTGCCTTTATTGGGCGGCTGAAAACCCACAATAATTACACGAAAAACCGCTTCATGATGAAAAACTCACTGTATGGGTGGTGTTTCATAATTTGGAATAGTAGGGCTGTATTTCTATGAAGAAAATGAGAAAAGTGATACAGTCACCTCGGAGCGTTACATTTTCATGTTAGAAACATTCCCATGGCATGAACTACGTAGAATAAGATGAAGAAACATTTTTTTCCAACAAGATGGTGCCACACTGCATACACCAAAGTAAAGTTTGATTGCGTTGCGGCGAATACTTCCGACTTACGATGGCTGTCAAGACCTCCCTACCAGACTGCACCAGATTTTTTCCTCTGAGAGTATCTCAAGCAAAAAGTCTTCGAGAGACGCTAACGGCCAATTCAAGATCCTAACAAAGCCATTTGAGAATACGTGCGATTAATCGTCCAATGTTACAAAGAGTAATCCATAATTTCAGGAGCAGGCTTGAACAATGCATTGCAGCCGATGGGGGATACTTGAATGACGTTATTTTTAGGAAATAAAATTGCATATAATATGGTTCTCGTTCATCACAATTTTTTTAATTTCGCTATTTTTTTTATCTTGCAGTGAATGTTTGAAAATAATTGAAGATATTCGGAGATTGTCAATTTAATCAATGAGTGATAGATGGCATTTCACGAACTAGGTATGAATTATACTCCGACATGACTGCTATAGTTATCTTTTTCGTTCATAGCCTTCTTGAAAACCTTTTTTTGACTCACATATTACATTCACAGTAGAATAAATCTACTTAGTTTTCGGAATGGTTTCATTATTTTGTCTTTTCTTATTCTTGTTTTATAGAATTGGAACTTATCAGTCCACCCTCGTATAAAAGGTGTTTTTTATAGAGGTATAGAACTTTAAGTCGGCAACACTTTTTTAACTGGCGGCCATTTTGTCAGCTGTTAAGTGATTTATGTTTAGTTTGGTTTGGCATTTCAACATGAATAGACTGACGCCTGAACAACGCTTCCAAATTGTGCAAATTTATTTTGAAAATCATGGTTCCGTTCGAAATACGTATCGCGCACTACGTCCATTTTACGGTCAACATAATCGTCCATCAGAGCAATTAATTCGATTAACTATGGAACGTTTTCGCACCACGTTTACTCTAAATGATAATACACATCCACAGAGACGTCGTACAGTGCGTACAGAAGAAGTCATTGCTGATGTAGAGCATAGCATAGAGGAAGACCCGAATCAGTCTATCCGCCATCGTGCAAAGGAATTGGATATGTGTCCATCCACTTTATGGAAGATTTTGCGGAAAGATCTTGGTTTGCGTGCTTACAAAATCCAACTCGTGCAAGAATTGAAGCCACACGATCACCTAGCAAGGCGTAGATTCGATGAATGGGCCCAAAACAAGATTGCCGTTGATCCCGATTTTGATAAGCGAATTTTGTTTAGCGATGAAGCTCACTTTTGTTTGAATGGATACGTCAATAAACAAAACTTCCGTATTTGGAGTGATGGTAATCCTCAAGTGTACGTTGAGACGCCGTTACATCCAGAAAAACTGACTGTTTGGTGTGCTTTATGGGCTGGTGGAATCATTGGTCCGTACTTCTTTAAAAACGATACTGGTCAGAACGTTACAGTCAATAGTTACCGCTATAGAGCCATTATTACTGACTTTTTCGTTCATCAATTGAACAACCATGATGTGCAGGAGCTGTGGTTTCAACAAGACGGCGCAACAGGTCACACAGCTCGTGCCACAATTGATTTATTGAAGGACACGTTTGATAACCGCATAGTTTCACGTTTCGGACCCGTGAATTGGCCTCCATGATCGTGCGATTTAACGCCGCTAGACTATTTTCTGTGGGGATATGTGAAGTCGCTAGTCTACGCCGATAAGCCCGAAACGATTGACCACTTGGAGGACAACATTCGCCGCGTTATTGCCGATATACGGCCACAAATGTTGGAAAAAGTCATCGAAAATTGGACCACCAGATTAGACTACGTCCGAGCCAGCCGTGGCGGTCATATGCCAGAAGTCATATTTAAATTATAATGCCAGAAGATTATCTTTCGAATAAAGTAAATTTCATGTCAATTTAAGAAATTCACCTTTGTTTTATTCCATTTCAAAGTTCTATACCTCTACAAAAAACACCCGTTACAAGTGTCCCGTATCGTTATGTTAAAATTTTAGGAGTGTAAAGTAGACTTCGCTTCAAGTAACAAAAACGTAAAACTTTTATATCCATTTTTATTTGTTTCAAAGTTATAGCAAACGCCAATTAAGTTGGCGCGAGGAGGGGTAAGTTCGCGCAGGATTAAAAGTAGTGGGGAGATTTGTATTTGGTTTTACATCAAATGTCAGATAATTCTAACCTCTGAGCGTGTCTCACTTTATGATCCCCTAGCAAAGACATTATGTTCCGTCAAACGTCAATGACAAATGTATTCTGACAATTACTTGAGTAGTGGGGGTGGACGTTTTTAAAACGGCTTCTGCGCACCCCCTCCTCGCGCCAACTTAATTGGCTATACAGATCTATGAATGTGATTGTCAGATCATGAAAAAAAATGTAATCCTAAAGTCAATAAAAACTGATTTTATTTAAAAAAGTTCAATTAATAATATTTTCGAAATGTCCACCTCCTTGTTGAATGCAGTCTTGTGCCCGTAAGCCAACAGAAGAAGTACTTATCCGAATTTCATACTTATTTTGTCGGATTTGCTCGGCAGCCAGGTGAATAGGATCCAACAACTCTTCTCTTGTGTTCGAAACTTGCGCGTAGACTAAATTTTTCATGTACTCCCATAAATAAAAGTCAAGGGGATTAAGATCGGGTGATCTGGGTGGCCATGCAACCACCAATCCATCTTGGATAATTGATGTTAACCCAATTTCGGACATCAATTCCGAAATGTGGTGGTGCCCCATCCATGTGAAACCACATGTCTCGTCGAACATTTAGTGGGACATCCTCTAAAAAACCTGGCAGTTTGTCAATAAGAAATTGAATGTTATTGTCCGCATTTAACCTCTCAGGAAGAACGACAGGACCAACCGACAAGTCATCGATTAGGGCCGTCCAAACATTAATAGAAAATTCATGTTGAAATTTAAATGGGCGTATAGCTTTGGGATTTTCTGATGACCACCTCTGCAGGTTTCTCAGATTTGTAACACCACTTCTCGTGAACGTAGATTCATCTGTCTAGAGGACTGTTCTGCAGAAATTAAAATGAAGCCGTGACTGTCTTAATATCCAGGTAGAATAAACTAGACGAGCATAGTGGTCTGCCTCAAGCAAACCGTGTCCCTTGCGATAGTGATATGGATATAAGCCCTCACGTTTTAAAATTCGTCAAACTGTCGTTCGTGGCACTCCTAGTTGTCTAGCGATTCGACGTACTCTGAGAGTTGGATCCCTTGTAACAGTAGCTACTGCTTCTTCCTCTAAGCCTGCTGGCAAATTTACTCCTCGGTCGAAAAGATAATCACGCCCTCCGAATTACCGAAATTGTCTGTGTACTTCCAGAAACGTTCTGTAATGAGGAATGCGCCTATCGGGAAACCGATGTCGGTATTCAATAACTGCTTGACGTGCACTGCCGTTATACTACCCATACACAAAATGCATGTCCGCATACTCTTGAGAACAAAATCGGTAAGGCAGTTTGAATAAAGAAAACGTGTCCCCTCATTAATAAGCTGTTGTATGAACTGAAACGTAATGTAATCCTTTATTAAAAAATGCAACGTTAACAGTCATCTGAACATTTGTTTATTGTATGATATTCACAGTTCAGCACTTGCGAAATAAGTAAGAACCTTCTTTATCATACGACACGTGTTTATTTATTTTAGGATAACATTTTATTATGCGACGTTGACAATCACAGGCCTGTTATTGTATCGTCTAACTTTTTTTAAATAAAATCAGTTTGAATTGACTTTAGGATTACATTTTTTTCCATGATCTGACAGTCACATTCATAGATCCGCAACTTTGAAACAAATAAAAATGGATATACAAGTTTTGTGTTTTTGTTACCTACTTGAAATGAAGTCTACTTTACACTCCTAAAATTTGAACATAACGATACGGGACACTCGTATACATATAATACGTTTCAGTTCTCATTATTCTTTTTAAGTCCACATTAATTATATCAAAATCATGCAATATAAATGATACAGATTATATGGATAAGTTGGGTATATATATGGATAATAGATGTTCACTATATGTATATTCAAAGTACATGTAGAACACAGGCATACATATATAAATAGAAATTCGATTCAATAAGAAGTTACTTAAATAAAATAACCGAGCTAAACACAATATAATAAAGTGTTGGTTTTCAATTGTGCTAGTCTAAGTGGTTGAACTGGATGTCGCAGGTGTTAGGGCGGGACCAATACGCCGCTTCAGCATAACAGAGCGCCTTACACTGTCAGATAAATTCTCTATACACATAGCAAACTTTGTCGTCGAGTACAATCAAAATAATTTACGCAATATGAATGCGAATGCATGGGGGTTGTTATTGAACTGAATCGTAGCACCGCTCCTGAAGCTTTTACTATAGAATTATATCGACCATGTTAGAGAATCTGATTTGATACCATCGCCTACTTGATGTATTTTGATTTACTACCAGATACCGTATGAATCAATACAATGATAAAATCTTTGTTTCGTACTTATACCTGTACGCTCCTATTCAAAGATAATTTAAATATTATAATTTTCTCCAATAAGTTCATGAATTAAAGTAAGTTTCGCTAAAAATCAATAATGATTAAAATCTTTTCCAAAAAATTTTAGACAGGATAATCTCAACAATATAATACGTATCAGTTACGTGAATGAAAATTGCAACCCCTAACAAGAGTTAACAGTTTCTGGACAATTTTGGCAGAAATATTGTGATACTGGAATAGAATAATTGATCAAAATATACACCAATCACTATTTATAGATTAGAACTCGAGAAAAGATCCTGAAAAGAACAGGAAAAATCTTGAAGCAATTGAAATAAAGTTTTTTGGACGGATTTAGGAGGATGTTAATGAGAATAGATAAACAACGGATATAAAAAGGAGGATTTCACCATTTATGGACCAGAACGCTGTAAGAATTCCAGAAAAAATATTGAAGCAATTTAAATGAACTTTTTTAGACACACTTATAAGGATATCAATGACAATAGATAACCAACGAATTGACTAAAGGGCTTTTCACCATTTATGGATCCGAGTGCTGAAAAAATTCCTAAAATAAACAGGAAAACTGTTGAAGCAATTGAAATGAACTTTTTTAGACGGATTTAGAAGAATCTCATTGAGAATAGATAAGTAATGAATGGATAAGAATCATTTCAGCATTTATGGATCAGAATGGTGAAAAAATTCCTGAAGTACACAGGGAAACTATTCAACCAATTGACATGAACTTTTCTAGGCGCATTTACAAGGACCTAAATAATAATAGGTAAACAACGAATTGAAAAAAAGGCGCCTCACCATTTATGGATCTGAGCACTGAAAAATTCCTGCGATAAACAGGAAAACTGTTGAATCAATTGAAATGAACATTTTTAGATAGGTTTAGTAGGATCTCACTAAGAATAGATAAGTCACGAATGGATAAGACGTATTTCAGCATTTATAGATCAGAATGCTGGACAAATTCCTAAGGATCTCAATAAGAATAGATAAACAATGAAGAAATAACAGGCAAAAAAAGCATGAACGAAAATATTATCCAAATAATGGAAGAAAATCTTCGTCTGATATAGACGTATGATGAAGATAGAATTCTTAAAAGAATGTTTAATTACAATTAAACAGAAAAAGAACAATAGGAACTTCCTAAGCTACATAGATTCAAGAATCATGACAGCGAGAAATTGAAGTATATGGTGGATGTGTTTCTAACAAATCATGTGTTATGCAAATAAAATAAAAAATATGAGTTAGTTAATCTCAGATGATACAAAGACTAGCTCATTATTTCTATTTTCTTCTTAAAGAGGAATTGAGAAAAGTGAAAAACTACATAGAAAACAGAATGGTAGAAAGAAAACACATAATGAATTGCAAAAAAGAACTAATAGATTGCTGTATACCCTATTTAACAAACCTGACATTAGCAAGAGCGGTGGAAGGACAATATCTGATATAGACAGGAGATGGCTAGGATCTATAGCAAGAATGGGTACTGAAAGAATTTCAAAAAAGATTTTTGCAAGATGAAATAGGGGGAAGACGACAATGGAGATCGAGGCCATGATGGAGGGAGGGAGGATATGGAACAGATTAATGCCACTGAATGAAGGAAAAAAGTGTTGAGGAAACAGTTAGACCACCAGTTCTCGTGATCGAAATCTGCCGAATTTGTATTCCGAGTAGTGAATCGTGTCTGTTGTTTATCCTGGAAAGGATGGCTATGTCTACGTTTCCATAAATTCACATTCTTCATCTTCTGGATGCCAAACTCCAACTTTGGCTCCGAAATGATACAAACCACTAAAGCGATTCCACCACCCGAAATACCAATTCGTCACATATGTACATAATCGTTGTTCTTCGTATTATTTCGACGCATCCACTGGATAACTTGATAGGGAGGGTGCTGCTCTTTTTGACAAATCGCCGATATGACTTTCACCTTGTTGGCAATGTTCTTCCTATTCCCTCTCAAGAGGGGATGTACGATCCAGCTTTCGTCAGTTTCCCTGCTGCCATCATCAGGTTGTTGCAGCTGCTGCTATCGTTCTTCTTTCTTTGACGCTGATAGCATCGTGCACATAGAATTGCTCCTACCATTGAAACAGTTGCTAGACGATTTTATCGCGATATTCTTCGGCGACTTAGAGAAAATGTTCGACGCAAGAGGCCTGCCAAGTGGGGCAACAATTCGTTGAATCTACACCACGAGAATACACTAACCCACACCCTCCCCATACCCCTAATTTTGCCCCTTGTGACTTCTTCCTGTTTCCGAAGTTGAAACTGAAGCTTAAGTAGCGCCGTTTTGAGACGATTCAGAAGATTCAGACTGAATCGCAGACAGACGTTAACACGCGAAAACTTCCAGCACAGTTTCCAGTGATGGACAAGTCGCTAAGACCGGTGTATTTATTGCTGAAGGAGAGTACATTGAAGGGGGTGGTATTGAATAAGTTGTTGGAAGAATTTATTGTTTTTTTTTCCGAGAATTTCTCTCACTCACCGGCACAAAATTCGATCCATGCACTAATTTAGCTGTTTTTTGTTAGTTTTTAATTCTGGAATTTCTGGACAGCACCTCGTATATACACTCACCGGCACAAAATTAGATTCACGTACTAATTTAGTTATTTTTTCTTAGTTTTTAAATTTTAATTGTTTTTTATTGGTTTAAACGGTAAAGTACATAATCGTAATTAATTTAAACTAATTTAAAAAAAAAATATATAATTGAAATAACAAAAATAATGTAGAAAATGGAATAGTGATTAAAACATCAAAATGTATTTTTGGTTTACAATCATAAATAATGAGGATTAACAGCGTGTATTGCGTCCCTGTGCTTGAATTACACTCTCCATTTATCTTGGCATTCCTTCAATAAGGAGTCGAATGTCATTCTGGTCAATGTTCTCCCATTCTTGGACTATTGCCGCGGCCTAGCTCTTGTATGTTTCTTGGTGCTGGAATTTGAGCTGGAAGTTGCCTTCTAACCATGTCCCACACATGTTCGATCGGATTTAAGTTTGGACTTCTTCCTGGCCAGATCATACGAAGGATTTCAACTTCTTCCAAATATTCATTAACAACTCGAGCAACGTGATCATGTATTAACATAAAATTGTCGCCAACAAATCGAACAAAAGGCACCACATGTAGTTTTAGCATATCCTTAATGTATCTGTTTGCACTTAGAGCTCCTCCATGTACCACCAATAAATCCATACGAGCTTCCATACTAATTCCTCCCCAAACTGTAACTGATCCATCACCGAAACTAAGCTTTGGAACAATATTACATTGGGCAAATCTTTCACCAGCACTTCGCCATACTCTTTGACGTCCGTCAAGAAAGCTGAGATTAAATCTCGACTCATCTGTAAAAAGGATATGGCACCATTCGTCGTTAAACCAGTTTTGATGTTCACGGTCAAAGCGCAACCGCTCTACGCGATGCTCTCTGGTCAACTGTGGGCCATGTGCAGGTCTTCTAGCAGTCAATCCATATTCCTGCAATCTTCTTCTTACTGTTGTTTCTAACTGATATACTACGTACCTCTTCTAAATAATTTCTGACACAAACTGATGTAGTGTCTCTGTTTCTCAAGACTCTCAATGTAAGAAAACGGTCATCCTGAGCACTTGTATACCTTCTTCTGCTAGAACTGACTCTTCTTGTGTAGCCACCAGTTAAGCGGAATCGCTCTACTGCTCTTTGAACATAACACCTAGAAACACCTAAGACTCGAGCCACGTAATATTGTGATCGCCCATCTTGTTCCAAAGCTGTTGCTCTGGTAGTGTCTGTTGGTTTTAAGACGATATTTAAATTTAAAAAATACTAAACGAACTTTATTGAACACGAATTAAAAAAAAACAAAATGAACGATCAAAAAATTAACCAAAATAAAAATAATATTTATGACAGATAACAATAACCTTCCAATCTATAGAATGAAAACTTAAAAGAACAAACGAAAAGAAAATTAAATGGATGGAATTTTGTGCCGGTGAGTATATATTCCTGAAAGGCAAATAAGCTACAATGATTTAAATTTTTGTTAGCTGACATGTATTACAGTAAGTAACGAGCCATCGAAAAAATTAATAATTGGAGTAGACTGTGAAATTGGGTAGGTACTTTAGCCACTTCCACATAATGACACATTACTTGATGCTTGACAGTTTCATTTGGCTTCATTGTAAAAAAAGGTTATGGCATTGAAATGATACTACAACAAAAAAGAAAACAAATAATTTATTTAATATCGAAATTATAATCAAAATTTACATATAGCTACAGAAGTTGTTGAAAATGTTGTCCATTTACATCCAAACACAAACCAACTCTTCTCCGCAATCCAGCAAAAACTTTATGCAGCATTTGCGGTGAGTTGTTGATGTCTTCACACTTTTCTGTTATGCGAATTCTCAGTTGTTCCAGATTATGAATTGGCGTTGAATAAATCGAATTTTTGATGTATACGAAAAAATCACATATGTTTAAATCGCAAGACCTACTTGGATATGGGATTTCAGTGTTCCTGCTTATTATTCTGTTATCAAAAAATTCTCTGAGATATTGAAGTGTTTCTCTGGCCGTATGTGCTGTTGCACCATCTTGTTGGAAATACCCATTTTGTAATTCCTCATCATCCAGTTGATTTGTGAATGAGCCGAGTATCTCATTGCAATATCATGCAGCAGTAAGTGAACCTTCAAGAAAAGATGGGACCCACCAATCTTTTTCCAACATATTCCAACCCAAACACCAACTTTTTGGGGGTACAATGTTTTTTAAACAAAAAAAATGAGGATTTTCGGAGGACCAACACCTCATATTCTGTGAATTAACATATCCAGAAAGATAGAACCAGGCCTCATCCGTGAAAAAAACTGTGTTAAGGATATCCTGATTGTGTAAATTATCTTGAAACCATTGACAAAATTCCACTCGTCTTAAATAATCCACTGGATAAAGTTCATGAAAATATTGCAGCTTGTATGGATGATAATGTAAGACTTTTTAAGAATGAATTGGCACGTACCATAAGATAAATTTGTTTGTTGGGTCACTACTGAAATGGATGTTTTTGGATTTTAATCAATAATATGCTGAATGGCTTCAATATTATCAGCTGTACGTTTAGATGGCTGTCCACTTCCAGTTTTTCGATCGACGCTACCAGCCTCTCTGAATAACTTTACACAATTTGTCAAAACATTGTAAAAATCATTGTAGTCAAACACTAATTCAGGATGTTCTTCACTAAAATCAGTCATGCATTCCGTAATTGAATACTGCCACTCGCCATTTACTTTCACACCTGTACGGAAGTAACATTCGATAATTTTTGCTTTTTGTTCTATGTTGAATACCATTTTTTAAATAAATTTAATTTTCTTAATAAGAGTTTTGAAAAATTTGACACAAACTTATAGTTTCAATGTCAAATAATAAATGTCATTATGTGGAAGTGGCTAAAGTACCAACCCAATTTCACAGTCTACTCCAATTATGAATTTTTTCGATAGCTCGTTATAAATTGTTTGGATTAATACAAACTTGTTTCTTAGAATGTAAATACTTTTAAATTTAGCTATTCAAGTCCAGTATTTCTTATGCATTAATCTAATGCTTCTTTGACACAAAATAATAACACCAGTATATTAAAGACAAATTTTAGGAAATTTAAGAAATAGTATCATGGTGTATTAAGCAATTTTTTCTTATAATTAAGTCTGGCTGTTACATTATTGCATATCTTTTCGATTTGCGTTCGTTAAAACATATTTTATGAACTGTTCAAAGTAGTTCTTATCTGACGAAAGATGCATTACATCTAATCAGTTATATACTTCGTAGTTACTGCTAGAAACAAGTGTAGAATGCAATTAAATAAAGTCAAACAAACCTACGTAAATAATACAAAATGAATATGGCCACATATCAAATTATAGACCTATTGCGTTTACTTATCGAACTAAAGCTGCGAATTTAAAATGTGAAGTTCAACACCTGCGGCACATATTTCAATCACTTACTCTGGCAGAATGAGATGTTTGGTACTCACTCGCCTAGGTTATTTTGCTATATTCAGGAAATGATGAGAGAAAAAGAGCAGGCTGATAAGTTTTAATAAAGTTTTTAATGTTCAAATTCTTTTTATTCTTTTCGATTTCAATGCAAATATATATTTTTTAATTCCCACTGCTAACTTTTTCATTTGGAATTTCGAGTGTTATACGAAGCATTTTACATTCTCAAATCAAACAGTTATTATATTTATAGACAGAGAAAAATTCAAGTGTTTTATATTTATTTCGAAAACTTATGTTAACTGAATGATTTAAGATAGTTTGTACTAGTATTCTCTGTACTTTGGACAAAGTCTTTCCAATACTTCTCGTATTTTTTTAATTCTTCGGTTGTATTCTAGTTTTCTCCAGCTTTGATTAAAATTTCCTCTTCTAAACTATTCAAAATTCTCCTACTAAATCTTCCAGATCTTTAGATTTCTTCCAATTAGTTGCTTTTATTCATTTACAAAATACTGAGATATCGAAGCAGTTTCAGTTTCTAACCCCATATTTTTTCATAATAAGTTTGAATAATGTAAACCCGTTGTTGCAATGTATACCTGTCCATGGTTAAATTCCATTACCTTCTACTAAAACAAGATGGTTTATGACATTTGAAAAGACGTCACGTGTAAACATTAAACAGTGCTGACATCTAGGCGTCATAGTTGAATGCTCTGTTATAATCCATTAAGTATAGCAAATTATAAAAAAAAGACATTTAAATTAATTCCAAAGAGGCTTTAAAAAAACAATTAACAAATAGCGTGGGTTGCGAAAATATTAAAAACGAGTTTCTGATGTCCCCGAATTTAATATTAAAATAAGAAAATTGGAATTACAATTATAAAGTTATTAAATTAAATGAGTTATTTACTTGTAAAAATTGATATGCGACACTGAAAAGAAAAAACTTCGTCAATTCCTATACACACCTGCGAATTTACAACACCTGAGAAATTTATCAGCTTAAGAAACGTCAAATCCAAATATCCTGAAGTCCAGGATCACCAGTTTCTGTATTAAAGAAATTTACTCTAAGAAAAACATACTAAAATTTGTAAAAATTTCAGGGCTCTAATTTAAACAAAAAATATGTCTCAGATATAATATATTTATATCTAAAACAATTAATTCACAATTTTAAACATATTAAAAGTTACGAATTAGAGAGATTTAGGTTAAAAATCAACGTTTTACAGTTCACTTAACCTACATTTATACCTAATGCCAACAGATCTGCTAAAGGTTATCCATTCAATCAGATTAACAAATATTAGAAATAACTTGTAATTAAGGCCTTTATTATTTTATAATTGACTATAAACTTAAGTTAGATCGTTATTCTTAGTTTAATAATTTGCTACTAATTACATATAAGCAAATATTGTATATTAGCTGTATTTAGATTCCCTTGCTATGTGCCATTTAAGGTATACACGTTGAGAATTACCATTTGCATATGGTTAAAAATTCAACGCTTTTTAAGTTTTATGATGCCTAAGAAACAGCTCTTAAGAATCTACCCATATTTTTAATTATTTCTTATATGTAAAGCTAATTATTTTATTTGATTTACAATAAACTTTGTCTCATGTTTAACCTCATTGTTTCCTTCTGAGAAAAAAATATATATATATATATGGTAAATTCAATTTGTTGGCGATTTAAGGTCTGGTTTTAAATCGCCAACAAATTGAATTTACCCTAACATACAAAGGTCACGAAATAATTATCTTTATATATATATATATATATATATATATATATATATATATATATATATACCCTCCTGGCAAAATGTTGACAAAGCTAACATACTTCCTGCACGATGGCGCACCAACTCATTTCAGCGTTCGTGTGCGGGAGCACCTGAATAACGTCTATCTGAACCGTTGGATAGGTAGAGGCGGACCTAATGCCTGGTCTCCTTGATCTTACGACCTGACGCCCTTGGATTTTTACCTGTGGGGACACCTCAAAAAATTGGTGTATTCCACTCCAGTCGACACTAGGGAGAAACTTCTACAGAGAATCACGTTTCATTGTGATGTGATAAGGAACACGACTGGGTAATTGTTGCGGATACAACACTCCTTAATTCGTCGTGTCCGCAAGTGTATCAGACTTTACGTAGCCCATGTTGAACCCTCTTATGAAATTTTTCAATAATTTCTTTAAAGTGCCTCCTGGGACACCACTGCGTTTATATTAAGTACTTTAAAAAAAAATTCAAGAAAAACCGATTTCCAGCGGCGTCCTTCAGGGACGCATATCTCCATAGGAAGAGCCTGTAGGAAAAAAAATTATAGGAACTTGTCATGTTATTTTTTCATGTTCTATCTGCATCCTAGAGATTTCCCACATTTTCCCTGACACCCTGTATATAGTATCGAAACGTCAAATTATATTGTTTTAAGTACCGGTCGCTACTCCCAAAAAATATTACTTTTATCTCGTATATATATATATATATATATATATATATATATATATATATATTACTATGAGTGTGTGCGTCTATATATAAGAATGTGATTTAATATATTTGTGATAATATAATATTCCTGTTTATAAAATTCATGAGGCTACTTCGCTTAGACGACAAAATGTTGGCATTTGCTATTGGAAAATTCCAAAGATTCATATCGAAACTTCCAACTTATGAAGCGATAAACCTATACCATATATACTGTAGAGGCAACAATATTATCTTAAATATTGTACTTTCTTTTATATTAAAATTAAATATTACAATTTGGCGACAATTTAGAATTAATTATGAATACTTTCATTATTGTAAAAATTAGTTTATTGCGCCTTTATAAATATTTTATTAACGATAACATATATTTTACATGGTCGTTGAATTGCGACCGTATATACAATAAAAGTAAATAGTCTCTTCCTAATGACCAAAAGGTATATTTACTTGCTATGTACTTAATTGAATTCTGTTTCCATTGTAACAATTTAAATACAATGCGCTGCTTGTAATTGACCAATAATTACTCCAGATTATGGAACACTACTGCAAACTATGTTTAGTAATTATATTTTAGAAGAATCTAATGGCAAAATACATTTTAACGTTATCTAAATCAATGGTAGAGTAAATATTTTTGATTATCTTTAATATAGTTTAAGATAAAATACAAAAAGCGAAGGATTAAATGAATCATTTACATGTTAAAAAACGTGTTCCTTCTTGCAAACTCCCTTGTCTTGGCATACTTCTTCTCAATTTAGTTAGCCGTTTACTTAATGTCCTCGTTGTATTTTTAATTGTTCCTTTTTTTTTGTTTGCGGAAAATGTCTAAATGTGTAATAATAGTTGAGATTATAAAAACACCACAACAATAACAGGGAAATACAATAGCCTACTTGTTTAGGAGTTGCGAACTTAATGGGGTTAAAGTAATAGGTCTTCTCCTGACCCCCACCATTATTATTGATTGTGTTTAGAAAATTCAAACTTGGGAAATAACCACAACAAAAGAACTTTTAACACAAGAGCATCTTGTAAAAAGAAAAGGGAAGATAATTATATATGTTTTAATGAAAAATGTAAAATTGGAATTTCTTGATTAATTTTATTCAATTCATTTAATATTTTTTTGGTGGAAAATAAAATCTAGCTTAAAATTCATCTAAAGAATATACCACGAAGAGATATAGATTGTTTCTTACTTTACCGCAACTTAAATAATTATCGCATTAAATATGTAACGCTACAGTCTAGTGTGACTACTGAAGAAGTCATCGAAATATATCTAAAACTATAATTATTGGAGTGGTGTTGAATGTAAAGACTTTAAAATGCTTTCTGATACGTATTTCTATTAATAGTGATTTTCCGTGCTTTTTCTAACCAATTACCATAGAGAGGACTCGAGCGATTGAAGATTCATAGCCCATAGGCGTCTGCCTTGTATTTGCAATGGGCTTGTTTCTGTAAGCGATCCGTGAGTTTCGAACAATTTGGTACGTGTGCCCATATGAAGTTAATATGTATCTGTCAATGCACAACAGAGAGAATGTAATAAACGGTTTGGTAACCGACAGCAACTACTGCTGAAACAAAAGTAATGTTGACAAGTGAATTGCGTATCGAATTTTGAATAAAAATAATTTACAAAGAACAAAACTCAAAACTATATATTTTCTGTGAAACATTGAAAGTGTAAAACATTACTATGAACAACTAAAATTTGTTCGAGGTGTTCCTGTGTTAAATTAGTTCCTTTAGATGTTAAAACGTCTTTAAAAATAGAACATTTCCGTTCCACATCCAAACTGGTGATGGGTGCGTGATTATAATGTTGCAAAAATGCACCATACCTCGAATGTATAGATTTTTCACTAGGCTCTGTGCAGAATTGATATAATGTATTCAAATCTGGATTTCTGCTAAATATGGCATCAACTTTTTTTCTCAGCTTTGAGAAATATATTTTTAAATGATGAAACTAACTTATCAACATTTGGAAAATGACCCTTGATGTATTCACATACTCGGTAGTGCACAGGTAACGTGTAGCATATTGGGATAAGATTGCTTTAATAACTTAATAACTTCCCTGTTTTTAACATATAAGCTGCCACATCAGTCAAAAATAATTGCATCTTGTCATTATAGTTGATATCCGATGACAGAATATTATTAATACTATTTCAGGAGTTCTCAAGCTATGGTACATGTTTCACCGGTCGTAAATATGAATACCATATCGGAGATGTGATAAGATAAAGTAACATGTTTATGTCGAACATTCGCGACTTTATGCATGCCTTCACATATCTCCGAGATATTTCAAGTCTAAATTAGAACAATCGATTGCCTTATAAATTGTTGGCGCTGTGATAGGCGAGTCAGTTAACCTCACTGGGCAATAAATTAAGACCTTTTTGAAGTAACATTGATGCAAATAGGTGCGTATAAAGTAGTTTGTGATCGTAAATCCGAAATCGATATGCTAAATACTGTAACACATATAGTTTTGTTACAGGGGTTGATGGTCGGATAAAATAAAAAAGTCGATATATTTTCTAAACATGTAAAACATGTTAAATCTGAGCAAAAGCATTTTATTAAGGATCATCATAAAAATATACAGCAATAATATATTTCATTTTTGCTCTTGCGTTCAGTATAATCATCTATTTTTAAAATCGAACAGTAGTCGCCCAACATACTTGGTTTCCAACATCCCTGGCAGCGTGTTTCCATTGTACTGACGTCCTGGTGAAATCTCTCTCCCCGTGCTCGTGACTGCACCCAAATTTACCAGAAAAATTCAAAGTGCAAAAATACATTTTTAGGGACATCCTAGTAGTTCATAGGCTTTTAAGAATGCATCTGTTTTATGGTTCTCATCTTTCTTGTCACTCAGAAATCCCAGTTCCCAGTTCCAAGATTCAATTTATTCCAACTAAAAGAATTAGATAGATATATAGATATATACTATCTTTTTGCATGTTAGAAGGACTATTTTCTTCGAAAGTTGATATAGATGAATAGTTGATATACATAGATGGATATACTGGTGGTAATGCAAAAGAGTGGAGGCATGTCTCTAATTGTCACCTACTAACTGAATTGCTTTGAGGCAAGTTTATACTGGCACCTAATAACATCTCCAGAAGTAAATGAAATTATTTTCAGGTATGCTACAATAATTTGTGACCAATTTTCGTATTCTTATAATAAATTATTTTTTTCATTCTAATACGCATATAAAAACCAAAATAAAAAACCTGCTTTCCAAAAATATCTTAAGAATTACCCTATTATGTATATTTATGTATGCATGTATGTATGTGTGTATATATACATTAGTAGCAAATAAAATTTCATTGAAGAATACACATTTACCACTCGCCGTACATTCAACGGTGCTTATATTTATATATCTAAACCAGCCAAGATCGTAAAAACATTTTTATTGGAATAAAATCGAAAATGATTGAAGATACATTTGTGGATTTCTGGGACCGTTAAAAACACATTTATTTTCAAAATGGGCGAACCTATAATATCTCTGCTTATTGCTTCCCAAATGGATTTATATTTAGTATCGAAATTAAACAATTATAAATACAAAATGTAAGGTTTAAATACAGTGAATTAATAGATTATTAGCCCGTTCAATTATATACATGAATAACAAATAAAATTAAAAAGATACTTGAGAAATTTCGCTGTTTTATTTTAATGTTCTGACAATATTGTTTCGGTAATTTCTAGCATCTCAAAGAAAGATCTTGTTTAACTAAATGTATGAGCACAACTTACTAGGTAATGTATGTACGAGGTAATATCAGAAAATAACAAGACTAGTGCTGTAGTACAAAAATAAAACATTTATTTAGAAAACTTTAACTATCCTTCAAAGTACTCTTCACTCTATGCAATACACTTGTCCCATCGTTTTGTCCACTTGTCATAAACATGTGAAAAATCGTTTTTTGAAAGTCTACAGTGTATACGTGGACGCTGTGTAAAATTGTTGCGTAAGCAGTTGTGCTAGCTTTACTGTGCCCCATGGGCGACACCCTGATTAGTGGTTTTACCTACTGATGATGACAACTTAGTTGTCGAAATACGTATTTAGGATACGATTAATAATTGTGGTAAGGGGTTATATTACCTTTTTTTTAGTTTCTATTTAGTATACCCATCACCACGTTGTTGAGTTCTAAATTCGACTTAAATTTTCGACATCTCAATTCTTTTTCGACTTCAGGGAACAAATGAAGCTAGGTTAGGTGAGTAGGGAAGGTAAACCATAATTTCCAATGTCGTGATAGGGGATCCAACTGATGTCTTGATTTTCATTTCTGTCATTTCTTTAATTTTACCTTTAGTGTTCCTCGAAGTACATTAGAACAGTACTCTGCAGTTACTGTATGTTCTCTAGGTACAATCTGATCATAAATAATGCCCTATTTATCAAAACAATTAAGTGCTTAAGCGCCTTCTACTATCATTGACTGTCTTTGTGATTCCATTACATATTTTAAGACTTTAATTCAGGCTCGTAATGATAAAACCAACTCTAGCCACATCGAACCACATTGCTGAAAAACTGTGGATTACGTTGCAGCTGCCTTTACCACTGTCGACAAATTGTCACTCGATTGGCTTTTTGTTCATCAGTCATCAATTTTTGAATCCATTTTGCTGTGACCTTTCGGTACCCTAAATCTTCATGAATACTTTTTTGAATGGATCCATAAACAAATTAACAATGTTAGAAATTCGATATATACCAATCCGATGATCATTTTGGATCAAGTCGCTAATTTCTGAAATTTTTGAATCAATCTGAATCATCTTCTACTGATTTACAACCAGCTTTAAATTTCTTATGCCACTCAAACACTCTACATCGTGATAAACTATGATCTGGGTATGCAATTTTAATAATTTCAAAAGTTTCAGTTAGAGTTTTACTCAACAGAACACATAATTTTAGCGCATATCTTTGCTCCACTCTAATTTTTGCGATGGGTTCGTCAAACACTGACAATTCAGTAATTAATTTGTAATAAACGTTAAATTTTAAATCAAAGCCTACTTGAGGATAAGTACATTAGAGATAGGGGTTTCATGTTCTATTCTTTGTGTTATAAAATTCTAGTTACAGCACCATAATTAATCTATTTAATCTAGTTTAGTTTCATATTTTATAATTATCGTGATGTGTATTTTACGTATTATATTCAAGCAATCAAGGTATTTAATCGAAACTAGTTCATTATTCTGCTTATTCGTAAATAACCATAGGTCAGATATTTAATCTAA
This sequence comes from Melolontha melolontha, assembly GCA_935421215.2. Taxonomy (NCBI): domain Eukaryota; kingdom Metazoa; phylum Arthropoda; class Insecta; order Coleoptera; family Scarabaeidae; genus Melolontha; species Melolontha melolontha. Next base: position 39,244,000 of record OW285244.1, on the reverse strand, counting down.
ACTAGTTCATTATTCTGTTTATTAGTATATAGTCATCGCATTAATATTGGGAAATACGAGTACTATAAAAAAGGCATTATAAGCATGTGTGTAAACTCCTTAATAAAACGACGTGATAAATCAGCGATACCGTAACAAATTTTAAATGTGCTCGATTTTTAATTACACTTATTTAATGTATATAAAATTAACATGTTTAGAACCGTTAGGATTAAGTTGTATATGGAATTTGTATATATACCATAATTTTTGTTAAATAAATTATTAAGGAATGTTCCGTTCTTTAATATATATTCATGGTCTTTCGAACTCGTTATACAGGCTGGCCCAAAATGACCGAAGTGGTTTGAGTTCATTATAACTTCTTATTTAAGACATAATTATTAAATTTTTTTTATTTTAAATACAGTATATTAATGGAGAATATTTTTAATTTAATTATGAAAAATTATATCTCGCAAGTGGTGGCCATTTTCTGCTTCGCATATTCGTGCTCTTTCCAAAATATTTTGCATAACCTTTCGCAAAACTTCAGGTGTTATGTTGTTGATTTCGTCGCGTATATTATTTTTTAATTGCTGTATGGTTCGAGGCTTATTAATATAGACTTTTTCTTTCAAATAATCCCAAAGGAAACAGTCTGAAGCGGTTAAATCCGGTGAACGCGGAGGCCAATTAAAATCGCTTGTACGGGAAATAATTCCTTCACCAAAGATGTCGCGTAAAAGGGCCATTGTGTCCCTCGCAGTGTGCGCTGTGGCTCCATCCTGTTGGAACCATACTTGCGGATGGTTTTCCACGGCTGGCCTTAAAAAATTTTCCAACATTGTCCGATATCTAACACCAGTGATGGAAACGGCGACACCGTGTTCATTTTCAAAAAAATATGGGCCAATTATCCTTTCCGACGAAACACCGCACCAAGCGGTACACTTAAGTGGGTGTAATTCTCGGTGTTGAACTACTCTTGGATTTTCCGTAGCCCATATCCTGCAGTTTTGCCTATTAACGAACCCATTTAATCGGAAATGGGCTTCGTCGCTCATAATTAAATTATGAATAAAATCATGAGTTTCTTCTGCTTTTTGACGAAAATAATTTGCATAATCAAGTCGTTGCTGGTAATCTGTCGGTTTCAATTGTTGGACAAGCTGAATTTTGTATGGAAACATTCTTATTGTATGCAAAATTCTTTGCAGCGACCCTCTTGAGAGGCCAAGTTGTGTCGAACGTCTCCTGGTTGATGTTTCTCCATCTTCCCGAATACTCTCCTGTATCCGTTCAATATTGTCATCCGTGTGCACCGTTCGTCGTCTGCTGGCACCAGGAAGGTTCCTTACCGCCCCTTGTTCTCGAAAATTTGCAACCAGACGGTTTATTGTTGACTCTGAGGGTCCAACCCGCACATTAAATAACGACGAGATGCACGCTGATTCAAAACAATGGATCGTTGATTTGAGAAATAAAGTTCAACGATTTTGGCACGTTGTTGAATTGTATACTGTTCAATTTTAAATTCCCCAAGTCTTCTTTACAAAATATTGAAAACCAAAAAAAAAATAATTATAATAAAAAAATTATAAGTTATTATTTCGATATACGTAAGTGTACGAGTATATATGTTTTTGTGTGTATGGGTGTCGTGATTATTTTGACCATTTTATGGTTTCTTCTATTATCGGGGTGTTTAAAAAATATTTCTTTGTGTTTGCTGGATTTTCGTTCTTAGAAATTGCTATTAGAAATTAAAAAACGATTTTTATGAGTTTAAAGTTCATGAAGAGACTCAACCTTTTTATCATTAATTCCATGTTGCAGACACGTCTTGGTGAAACATTTTAGTAACTGACTTAGATTAAATGCTGAGAATCAAATACTTGGCTATATTTTACTAATTTTATTAGAATAACTTTAACATATATTTCAGCCGTTATGCCATTATCAAAGAAATATCTTCAAATCTGACTTAATGGAAGTAAGAATAAGATTTCTATACCTAACGCTCTTATAGGTGGGTGGTTAATTAATATTTACAATAGTGTCTACATTCATTAAGTTAGATTTAAAGATATATATAGATTTTTTTAATGGACGGAATGAAGAAATAAATTGAGGGCTGCACTAAATGAAATATAGTTATGCACATTAGCAGTACAATAAATTTACTTCATTTTGGGGCTGATTTCATTATTTTCCTTTTTCTTATTCTTATTAGATATTATTATTATTATATTATATATCAATCCGACCTCGTGATTATGACAAAGAATAATATTTTAAAAATTCGTTAATTTCGTTTGTTTCAACATTAAAAACATATTTTCTCTATTGTTTTAGATACGAAAACGATGGTTTCCTGCTTGTCGTCAGCAAAAGAAGTCAAAAATATGCATTTTAAGTAAATCTCAGCTATTGGAAAAACGCTCTGAAAAAAATGACATCGACGTATTCGATTTTATACACTTTCGTCTGCATAACACTGGCATCAGGTAAGGAAAAAGTATCCTTATAGCCTTTACTAGCCGAATATTATTTGCCAATGGGAAAAGTATCAGTTTTTTTCACACTGTCTTAACAAAAAAAGGTTCCGAAAACTGGGTTAATATACACGGAAATCTTCACAGCTGTCGCTTTGCCCACAAAAATGAGTGTTCTTTGACAAAATCAATATGCATATTCATAAATGTCTATCAAGAAAGATTATAACAGTGACGGAGTTACTAGTAAAACTTATAAAATGATATTTTTTGAATAGAAGCGCTTAAAAATATTGAAATTTTTAACGTTAAAACATAATTTTTCCAAAAGCATTACTGAGTCAAATAAATTTTTCCATTAAATTACACTCTACCAACATATAATTTATTAAGACTTCTCCGTCGTAAACTTTTGTAATAAAATTTAAATATTTGACATAATGGTTATATTAACTGCTAAGACAAATGTACGTTTTGGATTACAAATAAATAAAAATTTGACATTACACATTAAGAAATAAAAAATTAAAAAAATATCTTACTAAATTTAATTTACAAAATATATCTTGAAAAGATCTTATCGATGTTAATAACATCAAGTGTGTAAATACAATAATACAAAAGGATTGTATACACAACGGATATTTAAGCAATGGTCCCTTCAACGTATTTCGATGTCATCTTAGATCTCGTCAGTATTACCTATTGCCAGTCGCTGCACAATCTTACACATCAAATATCAGATGTCTAGAGACGTTCTTTCGACATTTGACTTGTAAAATAAAAAAAACTTGTTTTATACTTAGCGGTAGCGACTAGCAATAGGTGCTTTACCACGTACACTGACGAGATCTAACAAGAGATCGAAACACGTATCTGTACGTTGAAGTAACCATTGCTTAGATGTGCGTTGCGTATGTCCACGTATGCACATATATATATATATATATATATATATATATATATATATAATATAATAACTTCGTGACCTTGGTATGATATGGTAAACCTAATCAGTAGGCGATTAAAGGTCTGTATATTACTTCAAAATATATGTATTTAAAAAACTCTACATGTTTCGGCTGTATACGCCTTTATCAAGAGAATACAAAATATGAATGACAGGATATAAATGTCAAGTAATTAAGTTGCTATGGTTTAAATTATTCAAAGATACATTCTAGTAATAATAATAAATCATGCCTTAGTATTCCAAAAAATAGATAACAAGGTGTGAAAATATGTGTTGTTCGCTGCTAGCAATTTGTGACTCCTTCTGGGTATGAACTTGTGTGTTGGTTGCTGCTGGCAGCTTGCGTCTCTCTATGGGTGTGTGGTTTTGTGTGAGAGCGTAAGTGTAGGGTTTTGTATGTCGGTGCGTTCGCACTAAACACACGCACGAACGCACCGACATACAAAACCCTACACTTACGCTCTCACACAAAACCACACACCCATAGAGAGACGCAAGCTGCCAGCAGCAACCAACACACAAGTTCATACCCAGAAGGAGACACAAATTGCTAGCAGCGAACAACACATATTTTCACACCTTGTTATCTATTTTTTGGAATACTAAGGCATGATTTATTATTATTACTAGAATGTATCTTTGAATAATTTAAACCATAGCAACTTAATTACTTGACATTTATATCCTGTCATTCATATTTTGTATTCTCTTGATAAAGGCGTATACAGCCGAAACATGTAGAGTTTTTTAAATACATATATTTTGAAGTAATATACAGACCTTTAATCGCCTACTGATTAGGTTTACCATATATATATATATATATATATATATATATATATATATATATATATATAAAATTAATTTAAACGAAATTATCGACCGTACTATATTGGATAAAATAAATTAAGAGCGGGCAAGCGGTCTGTCAATTAAAAACTCATTTATTAATTATCTCTATATTTAGCAACAACTTTGTTACTTCTTCCGGAGATAAAAATGTAGAGTTCAAAAAAATAATAAAAGTGACGTACAACGGACAATAAAATTGATTAGATTGTCCGTTGTACGTCACTTTTATTATTTTTTTGAACTCTACATTTTTATCTCCGGAAGAAGCAACACAGTTGTTGCGAAATATAGAGATAATTAATAAATGAGTTTTTAATTGACAGACCGCTTGCCCGCTTTGAATTTATTTTATCCTATTTATATACATAGATATGTTTTAAACATTTTTGTATTATTGTATTTATGAAATATATGTTTGCATAATCCTATTTTGTAATTTAGTTTAACTTCTCTTCAACATTTTATTTACGATTATATTATGATTCTTTTATTGAGTGTAAAACCAATAAACTGGTATCAAACAAGTTAAAGACAAAGGTGGCAGTGTACTTAATGAAGGAACTAAATAGCGGATAGATGAAAACAGTATTTCGAAGATCTTTTATTCACGAACAAAGCAGAACATATTGAAAATGAAAAAGTAGGAAATGACCACACACCAGACCTAAGTACAGAAGATATACAGCCGGAGAATGTGGTATGAACTAGAAGAACGCTCAAAAAGAGAAAAATGGAAGGTCACTATTGAATATCAGTGAAATGTTGAAAAATGTGCCACCTAAAGAACTAGACATGCTAACCACAATTTACAACAGAATGTGAATGGAAGAGAAAGTACTATTGGACTAGAGTACTTGTGTGATGGTATCAATTTTTAAGAAGGTAGATGCAAAAGAGTGTAAAATTACCTTACTGAGTACATCGGTTAAAGCCTTTAAACAAATTCTTCAAAAGAAATTAGTAAGGCTAGCAGATAACCTATTACAGCAATCGTTTCTAAGTTTTTCCAAAAAATTGCAGGAAAATTCTTAGAAAGAAATATTGAAACATATCAAGCTTTTATAGGCCTGGGAAAAGCCTCCGAACGAATTCTGAGATAAACAACGGCGAGCAACCTTGAAAAAGAGAAATGTAGCAGAACAGGAATTACGCAAAAACAGAAAATAGGTAATCTCAAGAGTTCCATGTTAATAGTGGCCGAAGACACAAAGAAGTTCTAAGCTGAGTACTTTTTAGTTTGGTTCTACACGACTGATGAAGGAAACGAGGGTGAAATCATCAAAGATGTGTACCGGGCACAGAGTATATTTGAATGAATGTGCATTTGCAGATAAACTGGTTATATTCGCCATAAACTAATGAGATCTAAAGAAAAACCTAGAAGTCTGGAATAGTCATTGAAATCCAACAATATGAAAATAAACCATCTAAGATGAGTCAGACATATTTTGAGAATGAAGTCTGATAATCCTACCAAGTGACTATGCTGCAGAATCGTATAGGACCAAGACATCAAAGAAGACCCAGGCGATAATATTCCAAAGACATTGAAGAGGATCTTAAAATAATCGATAGAGAAGAATGACAGAAAATCTTCGAGCAGGTCAAGGTCCATCAGAGGATATAGAACCAACATTATGATGAAGATGATCAAAGGATTGCAACTGAGAACCAAGCAGATCACATCTACTCGCGTTCTATTATCAATTATTTTCACAATAGATCTGATAATAGGATGTTTCTTCTCAAAATTTTGTATTCATAAAAAATAATGGTACATTCTCTAAACCGTTCTAGACGCTGATATTAAAAAATAACTTTTTTCGGCGAAATAAGTTTCGTATTGTAATAAACACCTTTTGCCTATTATAAGAAGCACTGCCTATGTATGGAATTCAGTAATTATGCGAAGAATAAGGACGGCTCAGGGCAAGATGTTTGCAGAAAGTTGAGAAGGATTTAAGAGGTGTTAGGATTTTTGAGGATGGCGAAAAATTAACGATGTTTGAAAATAAGTAGGAAAATATGAAATATTAATATGGGCACGCATCTATCCCAACTATTTATAATCTAGAAAGCTTCAGTGAAATGAAGCATCCTCCTATGAGATGTTTAGCCATTATACACGTATAAAAATTACCTCAGAATGTGTTCTTTACTTAGTAACACAAATTCACTTTTTCTGATCTCACCTTTTGTCTGAATTATATGATGATGATACATTATCTTAAGTCTTTAATGATATTGTTTCCAACATACAAAATAGCTTATTATAACATTTATAACCCACATTTTAGTATTTCTTAAGATTTAGAGTGAGTTTATTTCTGTCCTAATTAACTATTATAATCACCGTTCACAGCATTGTTTTTTAAAGCCAAGAACTTTTTCTAACAGCAAATTAAATTAAATTTAAATTAACACTTAAAAAGGATAACATTGTGTGTATATAAGTCTAAAATTAAATTAAATTATATCCACTTCCAGTCGTTTTCCTTTGTTATATTCACACTTTTTCAATATTAACTCCAGCATTCGATCTATAAATAAACAGTCGTACTCCATTATAATAAAAAAAGCAAAAAAAAGAGAATAAGAATTGCTTGGAACATGTTTGTTTAACGTGTGGGAAGAGGAATTTCAAACATTTATTGTAATAAAGTACAGTCAATTAAATAGAATGGTCGCTGAAAATGAAATATTTAGCAAATACACCGCGCCATTTTTAATGAGAAGGTTATTCCAGTAATGGGTAGAAACCATGCATTTTTACAACGCAGCGGATTAAATTGCAGGGTGAAGACTGAGGGAAACCAAGCGGGGGGAAAACTGAACACCAAAAGCAGTGGGTGCCACCACTCTGAAACTAAACGTCGGATGATTTTCTAAACACTGCAAATTAAAGGAAGTTAATTTGGGGGCTTATCTTTCAGTAGACAGGTTTCCTCTTGCAGCGAGAGATGCCCTCTTTCCTCTAAATGTGACATGATCACAATGTCTATTGTTTCGGCATCAACATGAGGAAAGTTATCTTAATTTTCCTCTTCGTACGTACTATATACATGAACTGATTTTAACATACCCTAAACAAACAAAAAAAAATGTGTTTAAATATATTTTTAAATTGAAAAACATTTTATCAAAGCTTTGCATAAGTTTAACTTAGATTACTGTCCCTTAATGTTGTGTGTTTTGTTAAAAATAAACTATTTAAATGTAAAAAAGCGCATATATTAATATCTACAAGGGTCACCTTTTATATTTTTACAAAATCTGGGAAGAAAACAAAATTTTTGGGAACAAACTATTTTATTGCTTTTCAAAATATTCGCCTTTATGGTTTATATAATTTTGCATGCGTACGAACCAGTTCTCAAAACGTTTTTTCTCTGAAGGTTGTATCTCAGAAACATGGTTTTCAAAGGCTTCGACTGCTTCTTGAGGTGTTAAAAATCGCTGTCCATGCATTTTTTGTTTTACAGTTGGGAACAGAAAGAAATCATTCGGCGATAAGTCAAGTGAATATGGACAATGAGACATTATTTCAATACTTTTCTTCTTCAAATAGTCAACTGTTAAACGTGCTGTATGGGAACTCGCATTGCCGTGATAAAGAATAATGCGACGTTTTCGGTTGTTCTTCCTGATTTCGTCTATAACTTTTGGCAAACAAATTACTGTATACCATTCAGCGTTAACAGTTTTTCGATCTTCTAAAGGAATTGTTGCGATGTGTCCTGTACAGCCGAAGAAACAAGCGATCATTTTCTTGGAAGTGCTCCTTGCACGAACAACTTTTGTGGGGTTCGGTTCGTCTTGGAACACTCATACAGTAGATTGTTGCTTGGTTTCCGGCTCATACGCATATATCCATATTTTGTGACCTGTGACGATGTTGTATACGGATTTTGCGGTTCCTACGTCGAATTTTTTGCGCATCTCTTTACACCAATTAACACAAGCTGCTTTCTGTGCTTCAGTCAAGTTATGTGGAATCCATCTGGAACATATTTTTTTTAAATAAATTTTCATGTAAAATCGAATGAATTGCAGTCTGCGATATGCCAAGAGATGCATCTACCTCATTGTACGTCACATATCGATTGTGTTCTATCATTTTCCGCACAGCATCGATGAATTTTGGAATCACAACAGTTTTGTTCGACCTTTACGTGATTCATCACTCACTGAGGCACGGCCATAACGAAATTCTGTGAACCAATTGTAAACTGTCTTCTCTGATGATGCTTCATTACTAAAAATTCACGGAAGCGATATAATGCATTCTTGTGGAGTTAGGCCTTTTTTATAATAGTAAAAAATCATTCAACGAAAACCTTCACGAATAATCTTCATTATTTTACAAACTCACTGTCTTAAAACTGTCACTGTCAACAAACTACTAACTCAATTTCTAAGCTATCGCGGATTTCTCATCGCCAAATGTCAAACTTTAAGAATATAGTGATTATATATGTCAAAAGCACCATCTAGTGGTCGATTGTAAAAATATAAAAGGTGTCCCTCGTAGCATAGTTATTGACGATAATTCCGGTTACCATCACTACATTAATAATGTTAAAACAATTAACATTAATATGTAGGAACCTGTAGCTCTATAGTATTATTTTAAATGTGATTATCGTAGAAACTTTGTTGATTGTTTGTTTCCGATACCTTCAGAAAAGAATTCTCCGACGTTTCTGTAAAATACAGTTCAAAAGCTTCTCTAAGTACGTCATCAAATGAAAAACAATTTATCCTGAAATATTTTTTTTACATTTTTTCATAAAAGAGAAGTGTTAAGGAGGTAGGTCAGGACTATAAGTGGATGCCTTAACTTTATGAACCCAGTCATTGATCATCTGCTGAACCTTTATTGCCTTATAAATCCAAAAATTATCGTACATCGAATAAAACTGTTGGGGGACTTTTGCTCCAAAACAGTTTTTAAATTATCAATGTTTCCTCTCCAATATATACATTCAATAAGCAAGACTATTCAAGCATCCCAGAAAACCCTTGCCATTAATTTTTTTTTCTGAAAATTGTCTTATGGTTTTTTTCGGCACCCTAACCGCAGCTCTAGAATCGTCAAAGAATGGATGTTATATAAATCATCAAATATGCTTATTTTCCCAGTCCAAAACTCGGATCTTAACTTAATTGAAAATGAGATCGCTTTTTAAGTTATTGAGTAAAAAGAAGTCTTAGAGAGCTAGGCCAGGGACTATAAAGTGGATGCCTTAAGTCTAGGAACCTAGTCATTGGCTATCTGCTGGATATTAATTGTCTTATTAATCCGAAAATTTCCAAATTTTTGCTCTAAACCAGTTTTTAAATTATTGAATTGTGTTTTCTCCTCAGCATATATTCGATAAGCGACTTTTGCTATCAGTTTATCTTCAGAGAATTGTGTTATAGCTTTTTGTAGGTGAAGATGGAATCATCTCCATCATCTCCGAAAGTCGTCACTCAAAATTTTTGGACCACGTGTTTAGAATATACTTGCCTTGGCAATACCATTTAAATCTCTAAACTCCATTTAACGCTACTCAAATTTTCGACTTTTCTCACCACCTTTTAAATTCGAGTTTCAATGAATCGTTTGAAATTTGGACGATCATTAATTGATTCTTCAGTTCCAATTGAAAATTTTATACCAAAATTCAAATGAATAAGATGAATAACAATTCAGCAATAATTCTTCAATGAATTATTTTTGAATCATTTTTGTCAAGAATTCTATGATGCAATATTCCACCTGAATTCCACTCCTCTTATACAACAAGTAACTTTCTAATTTACATAAATAAAATAAGAAAGAGAATTCATAAATTATAATATCTTAAAATATGAAATTAATTCAAAGCTTAATGTAAATCGTTGATTTAAGCAAACGTCATATCCCTAATATCATTTTACTTCACGACAATATTGTATTAAAAACTTCAAATCTATTTATGAAATCGCAGTTCATCTTCGTAATAACCCCGAAATGAGAATAGAACATGAAGAAAAGAATGAAAAAGGATGTTACTTTGGCTCTGTATTACCTACAACAGACTCAGAATATTCCTAACCAAATATGTAAATAAATATTTGAAAGACTTAAACTAAATTAAATTTAAATACATCGTATATTCAATATAAAGCACTGAGAAGCATGATTTAATAGAATATATAGAAGAATTTAACACAAAATCAGAGAATATTGGAAGACATCAGAAGATTTTGTTACAAAAACAAAAGACGAATAACCTAAATATTTGCTTTGTGAAATTGCACTAATTTTATACTAAAACTACAATTTTCTAAATAATTTGTAGCAACTAAATTCAGAATTTATATAGATTAACAATTGAAAAATAAATCATAATTTAATTTAATAATAAGATACGTTGGTTATTAGGAGACCAGAACATTGAAATTAACATCTTCCAAAAAGAAACCAGTTTCAATAGCTTTACAAACGTGAATTAATAATAATAATAATAATTCAAACAAAACTTTTCAGCCAAAGATGACTTCGTGACAAGTTTCTTATTCACCGGTTGTTAAGTTTCCCACTAACGAAGAAGAGGACAAAGAAGAACTTAATTTAATCAAAAGCAGAACGACAATAGTGTCGCGGAATAATAAACAAGCTCGTTCGAAAATTTAAATTAAAAATAACAATCCGAGATTCTACTTGTCTATTATCTCGGTGAGCTCAAGACAAAAAATTAATTTCTTTATCACATTATGCGTCAACAAAAGCCTAAATACAACAAGTACCTATTTAAATTCATAAAATTTTGGGTTTAAATGCGAAATGTAGAAATATCAAGGTCAAACGAAATATTTGATATTAACGCGGTTGTCCGACATCTTTCAGAAACATTACATGATGCATCTAAACATTACTAATTAATTAAAGAAGAGGACTAAGATATCTTTCCTTAAAAACTCTTTGCAGACATGTATATGAATTATAGAATTTCTCTTCAAAACATGCTGTTTCATGTTTTGGGTTCTTTCGTTTAAATAATTTTGTATCTGCGTCCATCTATTTAATCCATCTTGTTCTCGGCTTTCTTTGTTGTCTACTCTTAGCTGAGACTTAGCTGAAAGTATGCAAACGTACTTTTCACAGACAGAATTTTTGGAAATTCTGTTTGTCTTCCTACATTTCATCAAGTTCATGATTCATTAATGGTCCAATTTCGTTTTCTATTTCTTTAGGTCCCTTAAGGTCCCTTCTTTCGAAAATTTTTTATTGTTCCTGTTCTATTTAAGCCAAGTTGTTGCGTAAATTACTACCAATGTTATTGAACGCGTAAATATTCATTTTTGTATTTTCGCTTAAAATCATGTCTTCTAAAAGTATTTTGTTGATATTAATTAATTTATATCACGCTTAAATTGTATCTTTAACGCTTGTTGTCTAGTTCATTCTATCTGTAAACATCTCTAAATATCTATACTCTCCTACTTGTTGAGTATAGACTTTTAGTTAGAGACCGCCATTGAAAAATATTTTTGGAGTTTACCTGTAGTTGAAATGGATTTATGGACTTTTTTGATTATATATGTCAGCTTTTTCAGAAGTTTTGGATTCGAATAGGCTTTATGAAAAATAAACTATAGACAATGGATATAAAATACTTTAGAGGTATAAACCGAAGCAATAGAATCAGCAATGAAATAATGAAATGATTTAGAGGAAGAGCGAATTACAAAATTAATTAAAAACAATAGCTAGAGTAATTTTAGACGTCTCAACCACAAGGGAAACTACAGACCTGCGAAACGTTTTTGAGATACAAGAGTTTAAAATAGGAACGTGAAGAGGATCTGGAAAAGCATGGATTGATGGAATACAAACGATTTTAATGGTCAGAAATATCTATCACGTGAATTTTGGGCAAACATTTACAATGTAATTAGCATCACATGATACACTTTTGAAAGACTAAAATTATATATTGTTTCCTAATGATTCATTTCTGGGCCTTTTCCAGTGTTCATTGTTCTATAGTTTCAAACATATTTTTCATCTCCCTTCAATGTCTTGGTTTGATAGTTAGGTTATCAACATAGGAGATTATAGGCATAATTTATCTCTTTCAGTATTGAATTCAGAATTGTTATAAATTATACATCTCCTTGTAGAACTCGTCCTTTTACTACCATTGTACCTATGATACTTTGTTATGCATGCTTGTTTTTTGTTGTAGAATCTTCCATTGTTTTATTAACTATTTGCATCTATTTTGTTTGGTCATGATTTATCTCTAAATCCTCTTCCAAGATTCATTACTATGCAGCTTTAAATCAGTTTTCTAATTCTTCTGTATACCTTGCTAGTTTGTCTAGATCAAGACCCTGTGATGGGATCCTTTCTTCACTACCATACTATTTATTTATTATCCATTCCTGATGTTTGTGAGCAAATCTTCCAGCCATCTTGATCATCCATTTGTCTCTATTTTCTTTCATCATAAGTTATTTCTAAATATTCTACCCAAGACTCATTATTCTACAGATTTAAACACGTTTCGTAATTCTTTTGGGTCTATGGCTATTTTGGCTAAGTCATCAACGTAGATGATTATTTGTATTTATTTATTCCTAATTGTTCCTTTGTAATTTATATCTTTTGGTAAGGAATCCAGTATTTTTATAGATAATAACGCCTAGAGGTCATCTCATCTCCTGACCTTCTTTTTGCTATTGAATCTTTCATTACTATTTAGATTAGCCTTGTGTTTCTCTTTGATGGTGATGTTGTTTTATGTCTCTAAGTCTCTAAGCTAATAAATATAATAATTCTGAAATTTCCTATTGCGATTTACCCTGTGGACTCCTAGAAAATTGCGCATTATTTCCTTAAAGACATAAATTTCCCCAGCAAAACATTTTCCCGCGCCATTATTGCAATTTTTCGAAAATTACACATACAGAAATTGGAGCCTAGTCCCTAAACCTATTTAAATAGTCCTTTTAAACCTGATACAATTCGAGATCACGCGGATGCAGTTAACTCAAAAACATTGTGTACCTACGTAAGCTTCCCAGCTCCGGCATCCAGCAGTTCACGTTTAATGACCCGAAACAATGACATAGTCTTCGTTTATTAAGAACCGTAACGCCGCTTGTTCGACGGGGTTAGTGAATAGCTACGGGTGTCTTAATCCGCCAGTAAATTGAGTCTCGGTTAAGTTCAGGCTAGCGATTCAAATGATAGCGGCCCGCGGAACTGTATTGTACACACGTCTGGCAACTCAATCTAAGAGCGCACTCGTCCATAAAGGCCAGATAGAAACATGAAACGGGGAGGTGATGTAACCCAAGATTTTTTTTTGTCGTCTCCTTGGGCATATCTCAACTGTTTAAAGATAATTGCACCTTTTATTTATTAATGTTTGGGATAATTTTATTATAAACTACATATTCAATTTAAACAAAATTATATACATCTAAGAGGATGCATACCCCTGAATTATCCTTATCTACACTTGACAAAGAAAATAGGAAAAACAAAAAATATAATTTTAATTTTTTTCAGGCACAACCAAAATTCAAAATTTTAAAAATATTTTATTTTGAAATATATTCTGATATTGTCTCCTATAGTTCGATTATTTCATTTTTAAACACTTTAAACTTCTCTTGAATTAATAATATTAATTTAGAATACAGCACGGCATCTGCAGGCAATTCTGTTAAGTGACCGGATAGCCAGGTTTTTGCAAAAACATCATTATGTCTACAAGGTGTCCTATATCGTTATGTTCAAATTTTAGGAGTGTAAAGTAGATTTCATTTGAAGTAACAAAAACGCAAAACTTGTATATCCATTTTTATTTGATTCAAAGTTACAGATCTATGAAAGTCATTGTCAGATCATATATCAAAAATTGCTCGACAAGTAAATGTTAGTCACAAAACTGTTTGGAATATTCTAAAAGAAAATTTATTATGGTTTGCGATACGCTATTGAGTAATTCGCCGGTCATTTTGAATCAAATCGTTGACGAGTTTGCAATATTTATCGCCTGTGGCAGTGATCGGACATTCGCTGTGTGTTTCATCAACAATTTTGCTTTTTCCAGGCTCGAAATCACGAAATTTTATTACCCGTCGATTTACAGTAGACATATCAAAAGCATCGTTGCCATAAACATCCTTTAAACGACGATGATTCTCACTTGGAGTCACTTTTTCAGCAATCAAAAATTCGATGACAGCTCGCGTTTACACAGCACTAGAACACGTCTCCATACTTCCGCTTCTCAAAATACAATGGATGGATTCGACGACCTCAAACCTGTGCATACGTATAGAGAGGGAATGTCATTTTTACATTCCACCTGACGCGCTTCTTAAGGTTATTTCGTTCGCGCTGTACAAACATGTGTACGTTACTTTTCAGCCTATACTCGTACATTATTTTTTATATAATTTGTTCACTTTTATGATTCGTATCCTATTTTTGAACTTATCTAGGATATATTTGTTAGTTTTTCAACATATTTTCTTTGCTTGTTATGCAATTTCAAGCAAATAAATCCACGTCATTGATTAACCATCCACTGTAGAATCATAGAATTTAGCTTCAAGCAAACCTTTTTGTTTTTAAAATTGAAAATTTGACTTAAAAGAAAAACATTTCCATGAAACCGATTGCTTGCAAAAAGGATAACAAAAATTTTTGATTTAACATTGAAAGGAATTTTTCATTTTGTAATTCATTCTATATTATACTCTACAAATATTTTGTATATTAATAAGTCTAAGAATAAATTCATCTCAGAAGATTGTGTTCTAACTTTAAACAAATTCATTATTATTATACTTAAAACTAAATAACCTTACATTTAAATTGAATTATAATTTAATATAAATAATATATAAAGAATATTACACGCTATACGTTTAGAAAACTTCAATGATATCGAAATTAATTCCGTCATATAACGTGTATAATATTTAACCGTGCTTCCGGAAAATATCTAAAACGGTGAGGTAAAGCCATCTTCTATAAAGCCTGGATTTGGCACCCTATGATTTTTATGTGTTTGACCTTATAAAGGAACAATATGAAAGGTGCCGAATATAAGACAGAGGCGAAAAATAGAAACATTCCTAAATTTTCAAATAAAAAGATACTAGGGGATGTCTCCACAAATACGAATCAATATACATACACATATTGAAAGATGTATGATAATAGTTAATTTACAAAATACTTTTTTTTAATAATAATAGAAATTAAATTTAGGGTAGATAAAGATTTATTAACCTTTATATTTAGCGTAAAAAGTAAATTATTTAATTTGCTTAGAAGAATATTAATTTCATCAGTTTTAGATTTCATTTTCTAAAATAAAAATTACAATTTTTCGCAAAGAAGATAATGAAGCAATTGTATGATTACTCAAATATGCACCATAGTTTCTATACACTAAACGCTCTATTAGTGCTTACGCCACACCGCAATTTTTGTTGTGGTAGGCAAAGGTCGTGAATCCAAACAAATATTTCCTCCATAAGAATTAGCTAGTGCTGAACTTTTTATTTTTTATTAACATAAAAAGTGTTAGTTTTTAAAAGTGGTAAGTATCTTATCATCAAAAAGAGCGAATTTCCAACCAATTGGCTATATAATATGTACTTATGTAAATAATTTTTATTTGTTTTTAGGAAGAATTGACTTTAGTGTAGAGGTTATGTTCCAAGAGTAACATACTTTAAAATTGCTTTCATAGAGGTAAAATGGCGTCAGACTAATAGAGCGTATAGTTTAATTTTGAATGAATTAATTGAATCTAGTAAACATTTAACCAACCTCTTTGTAAAATTCAAAATCGTCCGTGTTTAACAAGCAAACGAAAACACTAATTAGATTCGGTAAATCATTTATAAATAACAGAAAGACTGTTGTTCTCAAGCAGCTTTGTGGAATACTTGCGACCTTATAAACATACGAAGAAACTGCATTCAAAATAAACGTCAAAAACATCTCTCAGTCCATTTCCAAATTTTACAAGTATGTACTTGTCTAGAATTTTGAAAATGTTATATCTCTAAAAATAAGCAGTGATGATAATGAATAAATTAATGAATAAATTACCAGACAGTCACAAACTATTGTCATATACGAGATACAAAAATACGAATAATGATTTCTTATCTTAAAGGTGCTACTACTCAATAGCAGAATTTTTGTATGATATTTTGTGATTTTTATTATTTGTTGACGTATATGTATGTACATAGTGTCCGGTAAAATGTGGTAAATCTCTCGGATGCAGATAGAACATGAAAAAATAAGATGACAAGTTCCTATAATTTTTTTTCCCACAGGCCCTTCCTATGGAGATTTCCCACATTTTCCCGAACAGCCTTGTATTATAGAATGGGTAAAACTATATGGAACGATTTTTTTGCCATAAAGTATATACAAAAAAAGTAACGTAAAAAGTATAGATAGATTCATAATAAATGTGTATTACTTTTAATAAAATCGTCATAAAATCCTATAGAATTATAGTAGATAGCTTAGTACGGGCTTGTTGGAAAGGTATTTCTTCCCCACTATTAACATTTGTTTTTTTTTAACTTTTAGTGAAGATATGAGGCATTAATACTAAATTAATTAATTAATTAATTCAAGTACTTTGAATGAAAAACAAAGTATTAATTAATTAATTAATGCTTTGTTTTTCATTCAAGGTACTTTTTTACGACTTTCTATTATTACCGCCGTAACACCTTCACGATTCGTTTCTATAACGCGTTTAGAAACACTACTACATGTCTTTCGGTTCCTTATATATGCATCGGTATTTGTGAATTAGTTAAAGGATGTTCATCAAACTCATCTCTAGATTTAATTTTTTCTCTAGTCACTTTAGCTTTATCCATAATAACAAGTTTACCACGATCATCTCTGAAATTTATGTCTTCGAGAAGAGCTGTTGCTAAACATAAAGCCACCTTATCTGAAACTCCAAATCTATCACACATCACAATAAAATTCAAAGTCTCGTATTTATTAGTATAATGCTCTTGTTTCATTGGAGTAGATACTTCTGCAACTTCTTCATTTCCAACTATATCCACATCTGATTGATGTGGAATGTATATTGGTTCATCACTGCAAGTAGGAATTCGTGATATTATTGCGATGAGTCACCCGATGATATATCACACGTCGAGAATCGTCTAGAAAATGTAAAAGCGAATGAATCGCGAGATCGAACAACACAAGAAAAGTCTAGGCGAAAACCGAATATGCCAGAAGTTTTCCCGTAAATATAAATAGCAGTCGCGAGGGATTTATTCCATTCCACACCAAATCATGGCCGAGTTATCTTACATAAATATAAATACTTATTGTTAGTTACTAGTTTTAAATTGTTATTCGTTTTATTATTAATATATAGTGTGTCTAAATTACCGTTAGTTTTATTTAAGAACCCTCAGAAAGACATAAATATTATATTATTGTGCATACTTCTAAAATGTCTACTATATATTCAGATATTGTAAATTTTCGATCATTATGTTGGTCCATCACGAATTCTTTTAGATGTTGTTGAATCACACCATACGAGCATTTTGTTGTTTTTAACTTACAATTGCATTTACCAATAAAAAACAATTCGTTTGTTGAATTTACGAATGCTCTAGATTATTACAAATCTTTATTTTCACTTACGTATTATATAGACATGCAGAATAAAAAGGTTCAAGTTTCAAATATTACAGTGTTAGTTTTGTTTTTAAATGTAATTTTCACGTTTTTAGTAGTGAGTTGCTAGTTACAATTATGTGCAAATTAAATAATAGGACTATCAACGCTTAACTCTAGCTCATCTCCTGATGAAGTCATTAAGAAATAACGAAATATTGAGAATGAACATTTGAGTTTTAATATAAACAGACCGTTAACCCAAATATAGTGAATTTATATATATATATATATATATATATATATATATATATATATATATGGTAAACCTAATCAGTAGGCGATTAAAGGTCTGTATATTACTTCAAAATATATGTATTTAAAAAACTCTACATGTTTCGGCTATATACGCCTTTTTCAAGAGAATACAAAATATATTGTATTTTGTATTCTCTTGAAAAAGGCGTATATAGCCGAAACATGTAGAGTTTTTTAAATACATATATTTTGAAGTAATATACAGACCTTTAATCGCCTACTGATTAGGTTTACCATATCATACCAAGGTCACGAAGTTATTATATATATATATATATATATATATATATATATATATATATATAGTAAACCTAATCAGTAGGCGATTAAAGGTCTGTATATTACTTCAAAATATATGTATTTAAAAAACTCTACATGTTTCGGCTGTGCACGCCTTTATCAAAAGAATACAAAATATATTTTGTATTCTCTTGATAAAGGCGTACACAGCCGAAACATGTAGAGTTTTTTAAATACATATCAAGAGAATACAAAATATATTTTGTATTCTCTTGATAAAGGCGTACACAGCCGAAACATGTAGAGTTTTTTAAATACATATATTTTGAAGTAATATACAGACCTTTAATCGCCTACTGATTAGGTTTACCATATCATACCAAGGTCACGAAGTTATATATTCTTATCGAATTAACCCTTTCCATGCTCCACTATGAGTCTACAAGAATAAATTATTATTATTACAGATATTATATTATTGGCAGAACTTAATTTTATTTTCTTGCATGCAGTAATTTCCTTTTTTTTAAATTAATTGTGTAGTTACTTTCTCTACTCTTTTCCATAAAAGAGTATATTCCTTATTCTGTGAAAAAGACAATTCCAATCTTTCTTTACTCTGTTGAAACATTTCCTTGTTTGCCTAATGTATTCTTTTATCCCTATGTATATTATATGTAAATTGGTTAAATATAATAATCCTCCAAGCGAGGCTACGCGGATAATTCTAAAACAACAAGCGAGGAGGGATAAAAACTCAATCATCACGTGGTATTTTGATGACATTTGCTGTCTTCAATTGAATATATTTTTTTTTCTTTCGTTTTTTTAATCTATTGTTAGGTGTAACTCGATTCATCATAGATTTTGACAAATCAACAAGTCTAAGGCGCTTAACGTCTAACCGGAACCGAAAGCCGCCGGGACGCCCACTTATCTACATCGTGAAATTTGCATGACCCGTAAATGTCGCCGGCCCGTTGAATAGCAATGGATTAATCGTATGGCGTGTGTGTGAGTCGCTATCAGTTCACTGCATGCATACTCTCTCCATGATGCCTCTAATATAAGCATTGTACATGCTATAACGAACCTCGCACATGCCGGGCTTCCAGAACGGCGTCATCGGACATTACTACCAGCGAAAGGACATTAGGACGCCATCTTCGTTTGAAAAAAAAATTCGTCCCGCGTTCTATTGCTTCGACACACAATTTACCTGATTTTACAAGACGTGAACGCATTTTCTGTGGATACAATGGTCAGGTTTAAAAAAACTGTTATGCATGCAATGTATGTTGTAAAATAACAATATTTTCACAGTGGATTTTAACTTCGACTTTATATAGTTCTTTATTCATTTTTCCCCTAATATTTTTTTTATTTCGTTCCTTTAAATATCTGTGGTCTATGTTAACCATCCACTATAGGTTGTGTCTGAGTTTATTCTTATACAAATAAAATGCTGCGACATATATTGCTTGTATATTCATATTTTGCGATAATAATAATAATAATAATAATAATAATAATAATAATAATAATAATAATAATAATAATAATAATAATAGTAGAAGCCAGAAAATTTAGAATTCATCACCCACGTAGTGCGATCGAATGGTTCCACCTACCAAGAAGAGAAGGAGGTAGAGGAATACCGAGGGCTTATTGCAGGCATTATACACAGGTAAATAATTTATGAGCGTACTTTCTGCAAAAGTCGAAAGAAAGTAGATTGCATAATGCGATTGCTCAAATGGACAATTTTACGTCACTCAAACTGGCTAACGATGAATTCAATCCATCCACGAGAATCTTAAGTATATCCCAACAGAAAGAGACATGGAAAAATAAATCTTTGCATGCCAAGTATGTGTTAACAATCGGATCTGAAAATTTTGACACCTCAGCGTCGCAGGCATGGCTGTATACAGATAACCTGTTTTCAGAAACAGAGGGATTCATAGCCGCCATCCAAGATCAAGTAATTCCAACGCGTTCCTATAGGAAAAAAATTCTTAAGGAAAATTTTTCTGACATTAAATGTCGTGTATGCATAGATAAGGAAGAAACAATTGATCATTTGATGGCAGGATGCTCTGTACTTGCCCCCAAACAATACCTCGAGAGGCACAACAGGGTTGCGAAAATAATACACCAGCTGCTCAGACAGAAGCACTTGTCGTATTCTGAAAATGTCCCATATTATGAATATGAAGCACCTTCAGTTTGCGAGGATGAAATTTCTCGATTATATTGGAATCGCCAAATAATCACGGATAAAACAATTCCCAACAATATTCCAGATATAGTACTGACACTGAAGAAGGACAAGATAACGTACATCATTGACATTGCTGTTCCGTTGGTAAAAAAACACTGCAAGGAACTATAGTGAGAAGGTACATAAATATTTACCTCTCGGCGACGAAATCAAGAGTATGTGGAAGATGGACAAGGTCCTAATAGTCCCAATTGTGATTGGCGCAACGGGAGATATCCCACATAAATTACACAAGTTCATAAATGTTTTGGATCTCTACCAGAAACTTTATTTAAAAATGCAGAAAAGTGTCTTCTTAGACACGGCTGCAATAATACGTCGTGTGCTAAACTGATGTTGGAGCGCGCGAACGTGGGCAACGTGGCCGGGAGGCGAAATGACGGAACGGGTGGGGTGCTAATGTGGTCCTCTGTGGTAGCCTAGCATATGCGCTACCAAACTCTAGGGGGTCTGCCCGATGGGCGGACAGGTGCCATTCCGCCTTTCCAGCAGGGGAGAGAGAAACCAAGCTACGCGGCGCAAAACACGGCGCCGCGCAATGCGCACACCACTAGGACCGGTCCTGGGCGTCAACCTGGCTAGGCTGCCGTGAACAGCACACACACGCTCGACGTGTGTGCAGTGCCCCCGTAATGGCGGAAAACGTTAAGATGGCACAAAGTGTGACCGTCGTCGACCAAAGTAGCCGCTAAGAGTGTTCCCTTGGTTGGCGATGAGCAAGCCCGTGCAGAGTGCGCTTCGCGGGTCTGGGCCTTGCCTCGGTGGGGCGGGGGTCGGACCGTCGAAGTACTGCACGGAAAAGTAAAGAAGTTGCCGGGAAAGGGTTGGCGGCCCTGCGCAACGGCTGGTTCTCCGATCTCTCAAAATTAGCGCGACCGGACACTAAACACATGCACGAGCGCGCTAAAATACAACACCTCTACACTTGCGCGCTCGCACAAACACAAAACCACACACCCAGAGGGAGACGCAAGCTGCCAGCAGCGGACAACACATAAGTTCACACCCTGAAAGTACTGGTAAGTATCTACTATAATCAATATTGATACAAAAATAAATGAATGATAGATAACTATGCCACCCATCTTGTTCGAATGAACCGATGGGGTAAGATAATGGCAACCAAGAACGAATGGTTTTTGTGAGTGGAAGAGATAATAATAATAATAATAATAACAAAAATGTACTGCTGGCCACATCTCTCCGAGAAACCAATGAACAAAAGCATAACGCAGAAGCGATCAGTTACCATCAATGTTGAAACTTAAATACTTTAGAAATTTTTTCTGAATTCTCTCTAGAATTGTAGGCCTCCACGATAGTTGTCCATGATTGCTTCTTTCTTGGCTAACGTTTCGTTCGCTATTGCAAGGGACATCTTCGACTCAGATACAGAGAAAGCTCTTTGAACTATAGAGTTTATGAAACTACTTTTTGTGCAGGGCACTAATTTTTTTAACAAAACTATATGAAACAGTTTAAAATATATGTGTTCACTGAAGACATTGAAAATTGACTTTTAATTAAAGTGAATTTATGATTAGGTTACGCAATATAAAAATTACTTATACGATAATGTTTCTAATTAATTTGCATAAATATAAATGAAATTTATTGAATTAAATGATTAAATTGAAATAACCCATCTTATTAACCTTTAAATATACTTTATTCATAACTCTGTAGGGAATAATGATATTGAATTAAAACTAGGTTTAAACTTAATTAAAGAATGCCAATCGATGAAGAATCTTTCCTTTGAAAATTCAACTTTATTTTATACTTTGGGTTTGAGAAAAGTTCGGAAAAACATTTAATCCTGGCCAAAACAAGATTTCAAGAAGAGAATATTAATTACAAGTAAAATAAATATATTAGATATTAGATACATAGGAGTAGAAAATAAGTAAATCCGAATAGATAATCATAGCTTAAATATAGAGATCAGAGCATTGAGATTTTCAATGTAATTATATTTAATGAATACAAATATTCCAATTAATTAGTAGTTACTAGAATTAGGACCTTTGACAATTAATCCTAGGAACCAATTACATTATATTCACACTCACACATATACACACACACCACACATGCATATATATATATATATATATATATATATATATATATGTATATATATATATATATATATATATATATATATATCTATATATTTATAACAGTCTGTCCCACCCATAGCGCCACTCTTTGGAAATAATAGACATGAGAATAGTTATTTTGAAGATAGTTTGCTTATGTCAAATGTTTCAGGTTAAAAAGATACAGGGTGTTGAAAGTGATAGTTAATATTCAACAAGTTCCCCAGATTTTCGCATTTGAATGTTCCGTTGAACATTTTATCGATGGGTGAAAAATATTTAATTCACAAAGTGTCCTTTTAATATAGACAAACCATTCAATGTTTCCTACCTTCTCCTGTCATAACTACGTCAAAAACTGGTGTTTTACGTTATCCAAGTACTCTCCAATTAAAAATGACCAGGCTTCATAAGTTTCCTAACCGAGACTTACGGTTATTCGTTTATGCCCAAGAAACTTAAAACGGGCGCGTTGCACTTAGAAGGTATGAAGAACTATACCCAAACAGAATCATTCCAGTCCGAAAAATATTTCAAAGAATATTCAATCAGTTAAGTGAAACAGGTTGGTTTTATAACAAAAATTCTGGCGGAAGACCGAAAACTGTAACAGTCGAACATGAAGAGGAGACTTTGATTGAAATTTCTGAAAATCCTAAATTAAGCAGTAGGTGTTTGGAAGCCTCTATCGGAATTGGAATCGTCTTAAAAATCATGCATGCAGAAAATTTGTTTCTCTACCATTCTACGCCCGTTCAAAATTTATTGCCACGAGATTTTTGAAAACCAGATTAGAATTTTGTCAAAATGTACTAAATAAAAAAAATGAAGACCCCATGCAAGATCATTGGTGTAAATGTTGTACATTAGAAGATCCAGAAGCTAGCCTTGAGGAAGGCCATTCTTCAAGGTTTTGCCATTACTAGTTCGGTTGTTTAACCAGACTGCTATTTGGCGATTGCTCAGCATATTCTGGATAAGTTTCCTTAATGTAGCACATGGGGTGCCTTTTTGGAATTTATTTCCAGACTGTTTCATAGGCACTGGAGAGATCGATAAAGCACAGAATAAAACAAGTATTTTGTTTGTTGAAGTCGCTGTAGCAACAAAATATTCATTAGGTAATTACAAGTCCATTACCTGAATTTTGAAGGAGCAATAATCAGTGCATATGTATGTAAATACTAATCGTTTCGTTTGTCCGGTATTAAAAGATTATTTAATTTATGTTTTCGCGTCTTAGTGAAAAATAGCGAGCCCACATCCTTTTTCTAGAGGGTCCGTTATCAAACTGTGATAGTATTAAGAAAACTGCATTGTAAAACTCCGTGAAAGCTAAATTGTCCAAATTTACAAGTGCCCGTAAATAGAAGTTTTACTGTATTTGACGAAAATTTGTAGTTATATCTACGCAGGAAGCCAATTAAACCAGAAACTATTCTTCAAGGTATTGCAAAATTTGAGAAAAGGAAAACGCCATAACCTAAAACATGTTAAAACAAAAAACAATAAAATCATAGCCATTGACAACGAAGTAATGCAAAAGTGGAAGGAATATTTTACAGAACTTTTAAACACAGAAGGAAAAGACAACGTAGAAGAACGGTCAGTAGAATCGCTTTTAGATGTTGCCAGGCATTTTGGAGCATCTTACAGTTCGGTGTGCAGAACCCTGAACTCTTTTTTCTTAAAACTTACCTTCCAAAATAAAAGAAGATCTACGTCCTGATTTGAATTTGGCCTTTTGAGGTATTACTTTATAGTTATTATTACATCTACTGTAATTGATTTTAGTTTCTCTTATTGTTTCTTGCAAAAATCCAAATATATATATATATATATATATATATATATATATATATATATATATAAATATAATAACTTCGTGACCTTGGTATGATATGGTAAACCTAATCAGTAGGCGATTAAAGGTCTGTATATTACTTCAAAATATATGTATTTAAAAAACTCTACATGTTTCGGCTGTATACGAGTTTTTTAAATACATATATTTTGAAGTAATATACAGACCTTTAATCGCCTACTGATTAGGTTTACTATATATATATATATATATATCTACACAAATGAAATACAGCTTCTATTATTTCTTAATTATATTTTTAAAACTCAGAAATTTGAACGATTTAGTTTAAATTTATATTTTTCTTGTAGATAATAATATTGATTTTTAAAATTTGTCGCAGAGCTAGTACCAATACTTGTCTATTCGAAAATTAAATAATTTAATAATTAATTTTCTTAATTTGAATAAAAACCTCATAGTCGTACAACTGAGTAACTTCACCACACAAAAAAATATATAAAACAGCAATGCGATGCTAATCAAACCCTTTCCAATCAAATATAGAACGTATAAATGTAATATAAAAAGTAGATTTTAAACTTTCGGTAAATATCCGTGAAGCAGCAATACAGAACGATATATTTACCATAGCATCGGTTCAGTACCGACAACTACACAGCGACCTTCCAAACAAATCTGGATACGAAAAAGCGAGCATTCCACTTCTAGTGGGACCCCTAAACGATCGCTCGCTATGGCTGTGGGTCTGCGTTAAAACCTCACCTAATCCTGGATTAGTTATGTCGGAGTAGCTGCAATACTAATTTGTTGATTCCGCCAGGGTGACACTGAATTATAGAGCAGCCCTTGGAATGGAAACTCGTACTCCAGCGGCGGGACCGGGGGGGTTACCCTAACACAGGACCTACATGCACCTACGGGGCATCCGAGCATTCTTCCACAGGGTGCGACACTAAATAGTTAGTCGCTTATTTCAAACATTATTCGCTTACGGGGATGTATTAGCCTACTATCGGGAATATTTCAGGAATTTAATATTATGTAATGCTTTGAAATTTCGGAGTAACCCAGCCTATAAACTTCCACGACAGTCCACGAATTATAATATTGTAACTATTTCTTATATAAACCAATAACATTATCTGGGAAATATCTTTAGAGTTGCTAATTGTGAATTAATTTAAACAGAACATACTGCATATAAGTATAGTATAACTATGTATTATAATGAAATTAAAATAGAGCAAAAAAATCAAGTAAGAATTTCTAACGACTAAAAATTGTTAAATTAAAATAAAAAATATAATAATAATAATATAAAATATTATTAAAAATCTGGTGTGACGAACACAAAACACAAAACAGATTTTTATTAATATTTTATAATATTAAAAATACTTTTGTATTATACAAAACTGGTGGGGTTTTATCCACTCATGTATGTTTCAATTATTCTGTTATATAATAATAAAGTTTATTGAAATCAACAATAATACACTATAACAAAAGCAATTAAAATAATAGAACAATTACCACCAAAAATGTGAATTAAATTAAATATATCAAAACAAAGACGTTGTAGTAATGAAACCCTACCATCTGAATACGAATAAGTAAAAGATTTGGTTAAATATATCAGGGTTGGTACACGGTATACCGTGTTATTCATAAACAACTTCTCTACCCTTACCATTTACAACGCGTACAAGCCTTAAATTCTGAAGATTATTCGCATCGATTGGGTTTTTGCCAATGGTTTTTGGGTCAAGACGAACCTGATTTTGGGAGAGTAGTATTGTTTTCTGACGAGGCATGTTTCGCACGCGATAGCTTTTAAATAATAGTAAAAATCACATTTACATGATGAAAATCCTTACGCTGTGTCTCTAGAAGACACAAGCAACTATTTAGTGTTAACATGGGCTGGTATTGTTGGAGAGAATCTAATAGTTGACTTGACACCTGCTCGTTTGAACGCAGACATTTATCTGAATTTTCTGCAAAATGTTTTGCCTATATTATTGGAAAATTAAAACATATTAAACATTAGAAATAACATGTAGTTTCAATGTGATGGGGCACCTCCACATTTTGGCGCCAGTATCTGGAACAGCAATTTCCCCGCCGATAGATTGGAAGCGGAGGTCCAGTGGCCTGGCCAACGCGTTCTCCCGATCTCAATTCCCTGGATTTTTTCCTTTAGGATTATCTGAAATGTTTAGTTTACGAAACGCCTATTCGCAATGAGGAAGATCTCTTAGCAAGAATAATAACGAGTTGTATACTTGTAGAAGCTATTCCCGAAATATTTCATAGGGTCCGTGAGTTAATTCACCGACGGCGTAATCTTTGTATTGAAGGAAATGGTCAACATTAGCAACAATTTTTGTAAATCATCCAACATAAACAAAAAGTAATTTATTAATATCCTCTTAAACATTTTTTTGTAAAACAATACCATAACAAATTTTCCTTTTTTATGCTAAAACGTGTCATTTTAGGACAATATGTTTATTAAACAAAAATGTTTATTTTGATGTTCCCTACCACCCATTAAAGTTTGTTTTTGGGACAGTCTGTATACATTATTTTTCTAAGTAGCAACCCCACTTTAAAATACATTGTGCATCGCTAGGGTAGCTTCCGTATTTTCGTCGAAAAAAATTCTTTCGGTTGACGACGTAGCCAATTTTGCATCGCATCCTTCACTTCCTCATTAAAGGCAAATCACTTGCCTCTCAAGAACTTTTTGAGTGGCCCAAAGAAATTATAGCCATTCGGGGTCAAGTCAAAATTATATGGAAGGTGACGCAGTACTTCCAAACCAAATTCAACTTAATGTATTGTGCGTTAGATGGACTGTATGTGGGAAGCGTTATTGTATAGGAGAATAACGTCCTTACTTAAGAGACCGCGTCTTTTTGTTCGTCTAGTCAGCTTAACTTTCCAAGAAGCTCACTGTAATAAGTTGAATTTATCGTTTTTCTTTCTTCGAGAAAATCGACATAAATTGGTCCAATAGCGTCCTAGAATCTTTGAAATCGGCTGGTTGTTTTTAATTTTTTGGGTGGAGGTGAACTTGAGTAACGCCATTCCATGCTAATATCGTCGTTTCTGCTGTTATTTCGCGGTAAGTTGTTTTGGAACCCAAGGCGCTAACTTTACTAAATTTAAGCTTGTGGACAATAGTATGAACACTACCAACAATAGTGTTTAAAATCCTAGTAATTTCTTTCATAAATATTCGCCTATTGCTACAGATTAGCTGGTCAGCTCTTTGAATGTTGCTGGATGGACACATGCGGCAAATTCAACGGACGATCACAACCATCCTGGAAATTCTTCCAAGATGGTCGCGAATACCACTCAAAGTCTGTTCTAAATGATAAACACTCTTCTCCAAACAGTTTATGAAGTTTCTGATGAATATCAGTCGCTTTTACACCATAATTGAAGAGAAATTTAATAATTATACGTTGTGCAACAGAATTTGACACATAGTTGCACGACGTTTTTAATACAACTGATAATAATGATACAATTAAATTGCAATTGCTGGCGTTAACTAACACACCTAGTTAAATAAGTATAAATCCGCTTTGCCGTATCTCTTTGATTATGTTCAGAAATAAATAAAATGCAGGTCGAATTTGAATTGCAGTTCATTAGTGACGCGTATTCAGATAGAAGTAATTTCCAACTGATTTTGGTAGTGCTTTTAATAGAATCGATCATGTAATTTTACTTGCTAATCTGTCACCGTTTAGATTAAATTATTCTTTCTTCTATTTTTGATGTCGTTCTTAACTAGCAAATCCCATTATATTTATTACAAGTCGTTTGATTACACAGGCCTGCATTTTTCAACTATTTGAATGTTGATTTAAAAATTTTAACTGTTTTCTAGTAATTGGGTAGCGCTGGTTTCAAATCTGCTTTTATTTTTTTTTGTATCACGTAAGGTTATTTTTCAAACCACTAAAATCAAAAAATATAGAAAAAACACGATTTATTTCATTTATAAGCTAGTTTTATATTATATTAAAAAAAATACAAAAATATACACACAGAAACTATTAGAAATAGTTATTTATTCTTTATGCTTCTTAAAAAAACGTTTTAGTTATTCAGAAAAGCTTCATTTGGTTGTTTTTCTGTCATATTCAACTAAAGGAAGATCTGAAGGTAGTTTCTGGAGCACGCAAATTTTTTTGTTTCAACCTAGACCCCAGTGCTTCAGAAAGATCTTTTGAAAGTCCCAAATCTCTTCCTAAATCATTCAGTTCGGCTTGTGAAAATAGCTGAGGTTGGTTTTGACCTGAGGTTGATGGTTCAAAATCACTATCCATCTGTACGGAGCCGGAAGTTGAAGAGGTTTCAATATCTTCTTGTAGTACTTTTGGGGGTACAGGTATAGGTACATGATCACTGTGAGGAACTGGTCTGATAGCTGATTTAATATTGTTTGGGTACAAAATATGTTTCAAAGTTTTTCTATTATGCCCCTTAATATCACAAAGACAAAAGTAGCAATCTTCATGATGATTTTGCGGTTCTCTCCAAACCATCGGTATTCCAAAAGGAAGGCTTTTTCTATTCCCTTTGGTCCAATGTCTTAAACCTTCTTCACATACCTTACAAACAACGTGCGGTGCCCAATCTTTATCTTGATCTCCTAATTTGATTTTGAAATAAGCATAATATGCATTTTTCACAAATTCACCAATTGGTCTCTTAAACTTTTTCAAGACGAAATATACACAAATATAACAGAAATCATCTGGTTTGTTTTTGCAACACCGGCTAGACATATTTTTAAGCAATGTTTATTTATCAAATACCACGCACAACACTAAAGACAAATTCATTTTACTTGTTTACTGATCGACACTCAGAGCTATAATGAAGTAAATGACATTAAAATATACATTTTGTTTGGAGTGATAAACTTGAAATCCTTCTTCGCAGTACTAATAAAGTGAAAGCATAATAAATAGGATTTAGCAGGTAAAAATTCCCGGAAATCTTGTCCAAAATTAATACATGTAATAAAAGATTTACATCAGGTAATGAGAGCCTATTTAACAAATTTCTTTAAAACCACAACAGAAAATCAATTCTGGTTGTGCAACTGAATTAAACTTATGAACGGTACTGTATGTATCGTCGAAACTTCCTATCCGTTGTACTTTTATATACCGACGCACACATCGTCCTCCACTCCACCTCAGTTACCCCCTCAACATTGCTGCCACTGTATCCAAATTCATTGCAGATTTTCAGCTTGTCGGCTCTAGAAAATGGAAAGCTTGAGTGCTGCACCATTCGCTGGGAATGATGATAGAGTTAAAGAAATAATAGGGATTTACCTCTCTCCGTCCGATTCTGAAATCAATATTGCTTTAAGGGCGGCCGTGTGTTTGGCGCGCGTTTTTCGTTTCGTCGTTTCTACTACGCGGGAACTATTCACATGGAAAGAACGTGCCGTGACTTGAGGAAAAGCGTTCAACCTTATTCGCTGCTGAATATAACTTGAAAAGATTCTAGTTACTTACATACATACACACATACACTCACAGACACAAATACATATATATAATGGCGACCCTGTACAATACAATACAGTGCGTCCATAAAGTATGGACACAAGCCCGTAGTAACGTTATTGTGCTTTATTTGACAAAATGCAAAGATATGTCGATTAATGTTTTTTTATTAGCTATATTTAGATGCTACCATTTTGTTTTTTTCCGTCGACCTTGAATAAGTTATGACGTTATTGATAATTTTGTTAAATGTCAACCCCTTTTTTTATGGATTTTGAAAGCTTTTACAATTCTTTATTCGATGATGTAAACATTTTGGTATGTTACATTAGAAAATTTTTAGTAAATTGTATTCTAATTCAAAATTTTATTTTTAACATTTTCGGTATCAAATTTATAACAAATGCTCAAAATGTTTTCCTTCATTTTGTTGACAAAATCCTAAGCGATGATAAATTCCATTTCGCACATTCTTTAATATTTTGGGAGTGATTAATCTGGTTTCGTAGATTTCTCCGGTTGTCTCGCATAGACTTTTGATTTTAAGTAACCCCACAAGAAAAAGTCCAACGGGGTTAAATCTCGCGATCTAGCTGGCCATTCAATTGCCCCTCTTCCTCCAATCCATCTGTTAGGAAATGTATTATTGAGGTATTGCCTTACTGGTAGCGTATAGTGCGGAGGAGAACCATCCTGCTGATACCAAATTCTACGATCTGGCAAATGTGGATCCTCATTATTTGGAAATAGAACCGCTAAAACTGGTACCAATTCATTCCTCAAAAAATTCAAGTATATTTCCCCAGTCAAGTTTCTATCAAATAAAAACGGTCCTACAATGCAATAGCCAATAATCCCTGCTCATACATTTAGTTTTTGCGGGTATTGGGTATGTGTCTCTTGCATCCAATGAGGATTATCAGTCGACCAAAATCGGCAATTTTGTCTATTCATGGTGCCATTCAATGTGAAAGTAGCTTCGTCAAAAAACAAAATGTTGAAGAGAAATAGAGGGTCATTATCAGAAATTTGCATCAACCGTTCACAATATTCCAAACGCCGATTAAAATCGTCCTCAGACAACTCTTGAACTAAATTCATTTTATAGAGATGATACTTTGATTTATGCAAAAGTTTCCTAACTCTACCACTTGCTACGTCAAATTCTCGACTAAGTTGCCGTGAGCTTGTGTGAGGACGATCTTGAACTGTTAACAAAATGTCAACTTGAGTGTCTAGGGCCGTTGATGGACGTCCACTTGTTGGTTTGTCTCGAACGAATCCTTCTTCCAAAAATTTTCTGTGGATTTTACTTACAGTTGAAAAACCGATAGGGTCCAGTTCAGGATGCGTTTCATTAAACAACTCCGATACTTCATTAACATTTCGACGTCTATCTCCAAACCTAATCATCATGAGCACCTCAATGATTTCCCGTTCAGATAAATACATCTCAGAGAATGAATAATTAAAACACTTTACACCAACAATTAGGATTAAATAAAAATGTTGTGACTCGGATTATTTACAATCGTCAACAAAATTACCTTGTCACTTTGGGAATCACAGGCTCAAAAATTTTCTAATGTAACATACCAAAATTTTTACATCGTCGAATATAGAAAAGTGTAAAAGCTTTCAAAATCCATAAAAAAATGTGATTGACATTTAAAAAAAATTGTCAATGACGTCATAACTTATTCAAGGTCGACGGAAAAAACAAAATGGTAGCATCTAAATAAAGCTAATAACAAACATTAATACACCTGTCTTTCCATTTTCTCAAATAATGCACAATAACGATACTACGGGCATGTGTCCATACTTTATGGATGCTAATATTCGGGTTATCGGTCTGTTTACATTAAAACTAAAATACTATTTCTCAATATTTCGTCAATATATTAATGACTTCATCAGGAGAAGAGCTAGAGTTAAGCATTGGCAATCTTATTTATTAATTAATTTACACATAATTGTCACTAGCAACTCGCAAACAAAACATGAACATTACATTTTTAACTGTTTTATATTCAATATATGTGTTTAGGTACATGTTTATATGAACCTCAAGTCTCGTATTATAGGAAATCTCAACCAAAAATCAATGTTTTCTGTAATTTTCCTTGAAGAGGCTTATGTTAACCTTTACCATGTATACACGTATAAAATATTATTAATATAAGATAAGCAACTTGACAAGTGCAACTCAGATTTCGCGCAGACAGTCTGGGATACCATACAACAAGAGTACATTGGCTATTTCTTGAAATTCATGCTAACATTAACAACTTTTGTTTAAATAATAAGTTAATTCTTAATCTTCCATATCTCAATGAGCGATTTCGATACAAAAGTGGACACAAACTATGAGATTCAAGATATAATGAAAAAAGAATAGAATATAAGAAGGAAATAGTAAATAGAGACTTATTTTTAAAATTATATGGTTTGTATAAAAATGTACGGACGGATATTTACCCATAAAGTTTGGCAGAAAATAATATAGGTGTCTCTGAATTTCAAATTGCATATCAAATATGCAAATAGAACATTCTCGAATCAAAGTTAATTTATTTTTCTACTTAAATAGAACTTATCACCTAGGCAATACTCCAAAAATTGTTACCAAATGTTTACTAATTACCCCTGAGTACTTATACAAGATAGTTTAAGTTCAGAATTCAAGTACTAACACTAAACTATTGAAATATACGGATTATAATTATTCACAAACTAAACGGTAACGCTTATATGCGAACACGAAGCAAAAATTCCATCGAGAACGTATAAAGTGAAGAAGTCATTATAAAAGAGGGCACTATTAAAACGTATATGGTTTGTGTGGAAATGAACAAAAGATATATGTGAATGTGAGTAAAATACGGTTTAGGTTTAGTTTTCTAGAAATAAAGAGTTCAGGAAAAATGTTTAATCACTTAAACCATCACATATCTGTGTCGAAAAATTTTTGTATTAAACATCATTTTAATATTTGAACATCTACCTATGTTTAAGATATATTAGAATCCATATAGTAACTTTATTCTGAAGTGTGGTGATTTATTTTTGATACGATTTATTTTAAGTCGTTTACAAATAGACCAAGTCTTAACCAAATAGAGTTTCCTCTATCCATGAATGAAAAATCAATTCATGAAAAAATATTTAAAATTTGATGTTTTATATACTAAGCCTTAGATTATTGGGAAAATTTCACATTTTCAGTTCTGTAAAAATATTAAGACAAATATCTGTTTATAACTTCATAAACAATTTCATACCAAGTGCCTAGAAATGAGTAAAGCGAATATTTAATTGCGAAATAAATCTCTTGAAGAGACAGAAAATGCTTTAACCACTTGGTTGGAAGCAATGTCTCAGAAGCATGTTCCGATCAGTTCTGCTCTGATAAGAGCTAAGTTTAAAAAAATATTTGATCGTATAAACAAAGATTCTGATTTATTGTTTGACTTCCAGGCCAGCAAAGTTTTTTTGAAACTTTCAAGAAAAGGCATAATTTGCATAATATAAAATCGACCGGCGAATCGGCGTCTGCTGACCATTTTCCGGAGAACTTAAAAAAAATAATTCAAGATGGAGGATATCTATCACAATAGGTGTTTAATGCGGTTGAGACTGGACTGTTTCGGAAGAGAATAGGACTTTCCTTCCAAAAACAGAACGGCTAGCCCCAGGCTTCAAGGTCGAGATCGAGTTTCTATTCTTTTTTGACCCGCGAACTAATAAAAGTGATAGCGAACTAATAAAAAGTCATGGGTCACCGGTGATTTATTCCAGGCGTGGTTTAATGATTGTTTTATCCCTGAGGTAAGAAACTATCTTGCGCCTCAAAACCTTTATTTCAAAGTCCTTTTGCTAATCGATAACGCATCTAGAAATCCCTATACTCTGGTGAGCTCATCCCAATGTTAATGTGATATTTTTGCCCCCAAATATGACGTTTTTAGTTCAACCCTGAATCAGGGAATAATTTCAGCTTTTAAAGCTACAATCAAATTTTGGATTCGATTCGGAAGAAACAGTGATCTCCAGTTGGAAAAAAATTAACATAGTGGATTGCAACGCAGATATCGACACCTCACTGAGAGAGTTGAAGACGAGCTCTATCAATGCATGTTGGAAGTATCTTTGACCGGAAGTGGTTGTTAAAAAGAACCACCTTTCGCCTATAACAAATGAAGAAGAAGAGATCATGGAAACTGCCCATCAAATCGGAGATGATGGATTTGGGGATATCATGCAAGATGAAATTCATGATCTAATATAATCTCACGCAAATGGGCTAACCGATGAAGAGCTATTAGAGATGATAGAAGGCAAACATGTTTTTATCCCAGGCAAGAATTTCTCGTCGAAACACTCAAGGGAAATTTTAATCTTACAAGAACAACTTGTTGAAAAAGCTTTTGAATTTGATCCGTTCCTTGTTCGAAGTTTGAAGTTTAAGAGAGAAATCGAGACTGCGATAGCATAGCCTTTTAAGTAGAACTTGAAAAGTTACACACGCAACCTGCCAAACAATCCCAGATTACTCGTTATTTTCTGCCCTCAACAAGCAACAATTTACTAAACTATAATTACATACACATGTAGATCAAAATATACTCATTTTCATATGAAATCCACAACCCACTAAAATTCAAACCACAATTTTGAAACTTCGGTAAAATAATGCTCTATTATCAACTAAGAAAAACTCAACTATTATGTTTCCTGTATCATTGTTATCTCCAAGTTTCAATATTTTCTTCCTACCAATTAATGAATTTCTGCCAACAAAATGTCAGTTTATTTGATTGTCAAACTATCAAGTAGACGCTTTGTAATGCCCCAGTGCGACGTCGTCGACATTTTACCCATATTAATGATTTTGTTAGGGGCCGAATTAGCGGTATGAAAGGCGGGTCTCTCATTCCGAGAGATTGGGAGAAGGCTGAATCGGGACCATACTACAGTTACTCGGATATGGTCTTTATGCTCCGAAGAAGATATGCAGAGGTGCCGTCCTGCTGGGAACCCCCCCCCCCCTCCAGGCACATTAAACGCACGTCATTACATCGACAACGTTCTGGAACCGATGTTAGTACCTTTCATGCAGACGTTGCAGAATGCCACTTTCCAACAGGATAATGCAACACCCCATACTGCTGTGGTTACAAGAACATTCCTGGAGCAGGTTGGATTGCAAATTTTGCCCTGGCCTGCACGGTCACCGGACTTGTCGCCGATTGAACATGTCTGGGATATGATGGGTCGGCGACTAAGACAACTACCCAGGCCGCCTGAGAATCTGGATGAATTTCGACACCATCTAGAGGTTACATGGAACGAGATACCCCAGGAGGACATCGACCACTTAATAGAGAGCATGGGAAGAAGAGTTAATGCATGCATAGCTACGCGTGGGGATGCAACCCACTACTAGCTTCTTCTTGAAAAATGTTAATTTTTGTTTTGCTTTTTTCAACTAAACTTTCATCGTTTCTTAGTTAATAATAAAGCATTATTTTACCGAAGTTTCAAAATTGTAGTCCAATTCTTATTGGGTGGTGTATTTCATATGAAAGTGAGTGTATAAGTTTGAAAACGGTGGATAATGAAAAAAAAACATATATAGATACATATTATTATTAAACCGTAATACAAATCACATATGTTTTGTACCATTATTTACCATTATGGAACGTAACACCCCATTTACACAGAAAGATGGACTCAACATTCGCTAATTCTACATTCGCGAAGTTTTTCAAGAACGTAACCCTCGCGAATGTTAAGGAATTACTGTAGTATATTAAAACCGTGTATTATCTAGTTTATTATTTGCGTATGAATTAATCTTTAAGTTATTTCCTTTCTATATGATAGTTAATTATGTATCTTCACTAACTGTTTACTTTTAAGTAATATTTTCTTGTATGTTGGACTGTAATCTGTTGGAAATAAATACCAGTATTATCTCATGATTTTTAACTTATAATTAGTTAAGAAAAAACTAGCAAATTCCCTTATAAAAATTTCTGTCGTTATTTATGAAGTGCTGGTATTCTGAAAAGTTAAAACAACTAACGAAAACTCAAGCATAAATTTAAATTAGTTTTCTCTTTAATGCATCGAACGAGTTTGTTTATAAAATTATATACCATACCGATCTTGGGCAAACTATTTCGCAGAGTAAATTTACGGAGGAGGTGGAATTTCGTAAGTATATGGTATTTTCCTTTGAGCCTCTTTACTAGGATTTATAAAAATTAATGTACATATTTTCATTAGTTTTCAATAATAAATAATTTTTAATTTATCATTTTGAAGAGGTATTTTACAAGAAAGTATTTTACGAATATTTATCACGAAATATTTCAATATCTGAAATATAATCCAATTCTCTCCTTTTTATTATTATCATATAGAGGAAAAATAACGATAGCATTACGTTTACGTCACAAAGAAAGAATTCGTGAACGATTTTTTATTGACCACCCTTTCTATATTCAATTTCTTTGACACATAAATTCCTATCTTATGGAAAAGGTGGCTTTATGCCAATTTTACATTTAATAGAAAGATTGTGTGAGAAGTATTTTGGCTCTACATTTTTAAATACAATACTTAGAAAATTTACCGTTTTAGGTCGCTTAGAAAATTTTGTAATATTTTTTAAATAGCAATAGCAAAAACCAAATAGAAGCAGTAAATATTTTTATTAAAAATAATAAGTTCAAGATGCGGCTATCTTAAAAAGATTTTACTGGTTTAGAATAAAAGTACTTGCTTTTGACACCGATACAATTAAACTGAAACCAATCTAAAAACCAACAATTAATTTCGCTCTGGTAATTCTCAAATACTGCAATCCTTTCATCGATGTCTTAAAATTAAGAACTGGCATGCTCAACTTTTACGCATAGCTCTAAATTAACAATGGCTAGAAATGCTAGATTCTCTTTAAGCTTTCAATAAAGTTCTGACTCAAACAGCAGAATTACTTCCGTATTAATATGCTGATAATGCCTTTGTGTTTACCATTAAGTCCCTTAATCTCTTCGATTGCCATTAGAATTCCAGGATTTCTATGAATATTCTAGTTTAAACCAGATTTTGGGTACTAAGATGCTGAATAGATTTTATATTGATATACTGATGAAGTTTGGCTTCGTCTTTACCAGCAAATTTTTGGATATCTTCCCTTATCATTGGATTACAAGTTCTTTATGAATGTCTTAGTTTGAATCAGGTTCTAGTTACCAGCTGAATAGCTTCTACTTTGATATGGTCATAAAATCTGAAATCGTCTTTATCAGAAAATCCAGTAATCTCATCGCTTACCATTGAAGTTCAAAGATTCCTATTAATTTCCTAGTTTAACCCTAGGGCTGCCGAGCAGGTCTAATGGATCGGAAACTATTTCTAACCATTGTTTTATCGTACTTATGATTGGGCTAATTTACACTGGTATTAATAGACTTTTTAAGTTTTAAAATGTTGATAAAAAATAATTTTAGAAAAAATGGTTTTGGCAGTATAAAAATACTTTCGCGATTTACCAACAGGGTCCGTTGCACCCATATGTCGTTTACTGTATAAATGTAGGTAAAACGAGTGTGTTTTACAATGATAGTAGTGCGCTTATAAATTCCGGACTTCCCCGCTGCTGATAAATCTCTCTTGGCATTCCCCGGTGTATACAAAGAGGGGAAATTCCTTTATCGTGCGGATTTTGGGGACTTTACGTGTTTTCAGCATATTTATAGCCGCACCGCACGTCGTGAACAATGCATTAGTACTTACTGAATCTGTGTAGTGTTCCTTTGTTACTGTGAATAAGACAGAACTTATATTTTGTTCAGTTATGATGTGCGATTTGATATTTCAACATAATTTTTTATCAATTGTCATATAGTTATTTCTGAATATTTTATTCCGGCTATTTTCTACTTTGCGTTTTACTTATTACGGAAAATGGTTAGTAGAAATAATGAATACCTTACACAACAACAGCTAGAGGCATAGTAGCCGAAATGAATGATGTTGAATGCAATAGCGGATATGAAGCTTCAGACGACGATGGAGAGGTAGATGCAGTCGAAGGCCTCATCGATGGAGGTGATACAAGCACAGCAGAAGAATCAGATAGCGAAAAATCTGCTGAGAGCAGCGACGATGACCACAACAGAAATTCGGCTGGAGCCAGTGGCGGCTGTTGATGACGTACGATGTGCGCTGCTGCACGGATGAGACTGCTTCGTTTAAGCTTTCATATATACAGAGAAGCAAGTAACCGTACCGAAATCTTCCGAAATAGTTCGAAGTAGTCTCATTCGTGCAGCAGCGCACATCGTACGTCATCAAGAGCCGCCACTGGCTGGAGCTAATTCTTTTATATCAAAGAACAAACAAGTTGTTTGGTACCAAGATCCTATTTTACCTCATCACGGAAAATAACCACGACACAATATTTTACAAGAACGTTCAGACCCAACACGTTTTGGAAATCGCGAGATCGATGCACCTGCTTCTTCTTTTTTGATTTATTTTCGTAAACCTCTTCTTGAAATTATCCTAAAGTGGACGAATGAAAAAGGAGAGATTGTTTTCCGCAAAAATTGGATAAAAATGGATGTCCAAGAATTGAAGAAGTTTATTGGAGTTTTGATACTAATAGGTGTATACAAATCTTATAACGAGGACGTAACACAACTTTGGAGCAAAAACAATGGTCAAAAAATCTTTGATACTATTATCGCTCGAAATAGATTTCAAAATATACTTCGTGTACT
This sequence comes from Melolontha melolontha, assembly GCA_935421215.2. NCBI lineage: Eukaryota > Metazoa > Arthropoda > Insecta > Coleoptera > Scarabaeidae > Melolontha > Melolontha melolontha. The sequence continues at coordinate 39,204,898 of OW285244.1, read as the reverse complement.
TAGATTCGACGATGCAGCGGAAATACGAAGAAAAACCAGTGGTGACAGAATAGCACCAATACGGGAATGCTTTAAGTCATGGAATACTTATTTGCGAGATGCGTATGTACCAAATTGGTGTATGACGGTTGATGAACAGCTTGTAACTTTCAGAGGTAGATGTCCCTTTACGTTTTCCTGGTAGTTCTAGGGTTAAACTAAGTTCTGATTGTCAAGCAGCTGAATAGCTTCTGTATTGATATGCTCATGAAGTCAGATGTCGTGTTTACCAACAAACGCTTCAATCGCTTCGCTTACCATCCAATTTCCAAGAGCCCAATGAATTTCCTAATTTACACCAAGTTCTGGTTGTCAAGCAGGTGAATAGCTTGCGTATCAATATGTTAATCAAGTCTGACTTCGTGTTTAGCGGCGAACCTTTAAATTTTTAACTTCTCATTAGAATTCTAAGATATCTGTAGATGTTGCTGGGAAGAATCTGCATAGTTCTGACATTTGCCTGTTTGGTACATCCCATATCTGTATTCCATACATTAAAATTACTTTTATATTATGACTGTAAACTAGAATTTTATTATAAAGCTAGTTGAGTATTTCTTTTCATCATAAAATACTTTAAATTATTTTCGTAAGGACTATGGTGCAACTGATATTAAGCATTGGTGGTTTATAGTTTTAAACTTGTTAAGTTTAATTTTTTAGCCTGGGGTCCATTTGCGTATTGTGTTTGTTGAATTTTGTAGCTTGTTAGTGAAACTATTGATATTCTGTCCTATGGTAAATATAATTATAGCATTCACTGTCGTCACTGTCAATTTAGTTATGTAAAGTAGATAGGTGTCAAGACACTTCCTTGAAGGGTATCCATATTCCCTTTTTTGTTTTCTGAATATTCACTTTCTTGTTTAATTCTAATTATTCTATTAGAAAATTAAGATGATAGGAATTGTAGTTTTGAAAACATTTTATTTAATTTCTAGATCAGACTTTCGTGACTCACTTTACCAAAGGTAGCACTGCGTCGTGGAAATATTTTAACCATTCATTTAAGGCCACTTACATCATTATTAATTTTCAAAGATTGACCAGAATAAAGTTCACTATATAAATTTTCTGTCACAACCAATACGTTATGTCCCTTTTCAAATTCGTACAAGAAAAGATTATCTCCAATTAATTTAATTAACAAGCATCTTTATGGTTTACAAACATTCAACAGACTGATAGTTGCGTTATAAATTTTATGTATATTATAAGATTTATAATTATAGTGACAGGCAATTTTAACACAATGACGAAAATTTCTTAGAAACGTATTAATGACCAAAAGGGATAATTTTCTGAGACTTTATATATATATATATATATATATTGGGAAATTATAAATTGTAGCTTTAGCAGAAATAAGTGTTGTGTAAAATTTCCCTGTAATAAACTAAATAATTTCGTATTTATATGGCATACTAATATAGCATCTACACAGTTAGATATCTTCCCTAATGATATATTTCTTGTCAATTTCTCTACAGAGCCGCATAACAGATAGCCAGGGGGCGTTATATTTAGGTAAATAATTGTAATCAAACACAAGCAGAAGCCACTCCAAAGCTCTCAACTAAAACGTAATATCCAAAAAAGCGGAATATTTCAATTGATTTAGTATTTTACTCGTATCATCAGTAACTTTCGACTGTCAATTTTACATATGCTAGCCTGTTACAGTATATTTGAAATAATAAACAAAATATGTATTTAAAAGGGTAATATCGGTGTATAATAATCCTTATAATAATAAAATTTGCGACAGAGACCATTATTATAGTAACAAAGCTAGAAGAACATAATATTATAATAGATGGACAGATAATACAGACATACAAACAGATAGACTAGTTAAAAGTTTCAAGTATTTGGGCATTTTTATACAAGAAGATCCTAAAATATAAATTAATGACAGAATAGAAAGATTGAGGAAAATGTTCAATGCGCTGAGGACACCTTTCTTGGGGAGGAAAGAAATACCCAAAGACATAAACATCGAAGTTATAAAGTGGTATCTCCGAAAATAGTACATGAATGCGAAATCTGGGATAACAATCGTATAAATGCCACGGAAATGAGATTTCTGAAAAAATTTAGGGAAATACGCGAAGGGATAGAATAAGAAACATAACCTATAGAGAACTTTTAAATAGAGAAGTCATCCACAAAAGAATACAGGAAAGACAGTTGGGGAGGATAAACCAAGAATATCTTTTGGGTTTACCTTTCCCCAACCATGGCGTCTGCATGAATTTAATATAGCTTTGAAAGTAGTAACATTTTTTTGTCAAAGTGCAATGGTTTCCCTCCAAAAAAGTTAAAGATTAGTTTATTGCAAAATGCCCCGATGGGGCAGAAAAAAGTAAATATATTTCTTGTATTTGAGTCTTTAGGCAATTAAAAGTGATGGTCAAGAAGGTGTGATAGATGAAGATGATAAAGTTGTAGATTCCAGACCCCAAAGAAGTTAGAAATAATCTTATAAATGATGCCGAAAAAACTATATTTGATCCTTTTTTTTTGGCATTTATGAGATTCTTTTGGGACTCTTTTGAGGTCTAAAATCCAAACCTTTTATCAGCTTGACATCTTCTTGTTCATCGAATATACAAGATGCCGAAAAAAGATTACCAAGGCAAGTATATGAAGCAGTTGTTAGTTTATATATATGGTAGATTTAATTAGTTGGCGATGGTCTGGTTTTACTAAAAAATGCACATATTTAAAACAATCTTACATGTTTCGGCAAGTGATGCCTTTCTCAAAGAATATAAAATATAAATGACAGTATATTAATATCATACTTATACAATTGTGGTTGTCATGGATAAAATTATTCAAAGATACATCCAGTTTAATAATAATAAATTATGCCTTAGTATTCAAAATATTGTATGAATGAGAAAAAATCTACCATAACATACAAAGGTCACGAAATAATTATCTTTACCTATATATATATACATATATATATATATATATATATATATATATATATATATATAGTTTCTCGGCTTTTATATGAAATATTTACAAATATTATCAAATTAGTATGTAAATGCGAAGTAAACGAGGATGTAAACATTGCTCTCTACAAATTACAAAGCAAATCATACGAAATTTTTAATTGAAAAATTTTGTGTACGTTGGGTTGAGTACCCGAGTCTACGTAGACAAAATTTTCTTTACTTCGCTGTAAAACTCCTAATATCAACTGAAACTGGATTCAGATCCATATCAAGCTGATCAGGCTGTGGAGAAATAGGGCAGTTAACAAATATTACAAGAAGTTTTAGCAAAAGCTTCAACGATATCCCCGGCTGTTCAAGAATTGCATTGTTAGTATAGTGTAAAAGATCCTGGAATTCTAGAAGAGACGCATCTATTGTTGATGAAATTCCAGATAAGTTGTGGTTCAAGTCGATCCAAGTCGATCTTGATATTCCTCGTATGCAGCTTTAATCTCCACTTTAAGCAATTATCGAATTCTGTAAAACTCGGAACGATAATGTGCAGATTTTCTGTGTTTTCAATTAGCCAAATAAATTTTTTTTGAGGATGAGATGCTTTTTAATGAAGGAGAAAACTATAGAGGAAATGTGCTATAGTGTGGAACAAGTAAATTAATTGTTGCATATCTTGCAGCGTAGAAAACGTCAACAGCTACTTTAACATCAGAGGAAGTTCTAAGAAACGACAGCTAAAGCATTATAAAGAGATGGTTCCGAAATAACATACGAAAAAATCAAAGAATTAATATTGTCTATCTCCATAAAGTTTGGTTTAATATGTTCTTCGGCGACAGTCACAAAACTAACTTTACAAATGAATTACTTTAACCAGTGAAATTTCAGTATTTACACTTCCAATTTACTAAATTTACGTGATTAGTTAATACAAATATATGGGAATAAATTTATCTTGTCTCTCTCTATACTGTACTATATGTTATTTACATATATTTAAAAAAAGAAAAGATTTAAAAACTAACCCTTGTAGGAAAACTACGAAAATTATTTTATGTCTGTATATCGGGTTTAATTCCCAAATTTTTTCATAGTGAGGATTTTGCTGATTAAGTTGTGAGAATAATAACAATAATATATTACTGGTAAATATTTAATGTAATGTCTCAACGTAAATTTAAATATTTTTAGAATTTGACAATAGACAGGAATTTTCTTTTTTAAAGGTTTTAACACGATAGTTAAGTTTATTAATATTATAAATTTCCACTCGGGGTATATTCCAAATATACAATAAAGAGTATAAAATATAAAGATAATAAATCCTAAATATATTTCGAACAATAAATATGAAGAAAACTTAAGACGGGAAATCCAAAATATATAATATTTTGTTCAATGTATTGTACATATACAATTGACGATAGAATATTAAATAAAAGAAAATATAATCAGATTCGCATTTATAACCGATTAAAAAGAATAATGTTGTGGATAAATCAGCGGTTTTTACATATTTTTGTGTTTTTGAAACAAAATCTCTTTGAAAATTCGAATTCTCTTGATGTATTTTGCTATTTATAATAATAATTGGACTTAAAATTATGCAATGGTATACAATCTATCCAAAGCGTATTAATTTTAATCACTAAAATCTAGGATGAGTTACAAATGCAGTAATGCAAAACAAATGCATAACAAAAACAATATATGTAATTCGTTTAAATATAAATTATGCACATGGACAAAAATATATCACGTTTACACATAAAGTCCGTAGCATTTTTGGCTTCTAGGATTAGGGTACCTTGAAAAAAAAATTGTTGGATTTATGCCAAAGTTATTTGAATGTCGTACTATTGTTTAATTGAATAATTTTTGAATTTTTGCAAAAATCGTATTAGTTATTGATAAATAATATGGAACACCAAACAGAAGAAAATGCGTTTCCGAAATATGCTTTCATTTAAGTTTAACAAAATAATACTAGCATCCTACACATATCTCGAATACTAATACGAAACTAATGCAACTATACAAAGCTGCAAAAATCCTGAAATAGAGGTTTAATCTTCACAATCTTTCAAAATGAATTTCCACTACATTCTGTGCACTTGTCCAGTCTTCGAAATCAGACATAAAATCAACTTTTATTAGTTGATTTGGGGAAGACTTTCACCAAATTCGCTCTTTATCAAGCAACCTTCGAAAAATGTCACGTTTCAAAATTGAGTTGACTACTTATTCATGTGGATTATAGCGCTACTAAAGGAAGGGCAGAAAAGAAGTTGGGAGATAAAGACGACTACTATTTCGTTAAAGCTTAAAATTGCATTCAACGCCATAGGAAGAGCGGGCAAAAAGAAATATCAACTCTTTTCTTCAAGATTAGTTACGGATTAAAGCGCCATTGTAGGAAGGGAAGAGAAGAGGTTGAGAGAGAAAGAAGAATAGCCACTCTTTCCTCGAAATTATTATATAGCCTACAGTACCATTGGAGGAAAAGAAAGAGAAGAAGCTGAGAGAGAACCAAGAAACAACGACTCTTTTCTTAAAGCTTCGACTTTCCAGATAACCAATATCGCCCGGTAGTTCCTGAAATTGGAATTCAAACCCCGATAACCACTCTACACCTAGGCCTAGGTGGAATCTGGGGAAGGCCCAATGGGATAAATTTACTGCGCACTTAGGCAAAGTCGTCAGATGGATCCCTCCAAAAAAGCAGCAATTATAATAGATTCATCAAAGCCATATTAGCAACAGCAAGAAGAGACGTACCTCGGGGCTTCCGTAGAGAATATATTCTGGGATGGAGCAATGGGACGGAACAGCTTTACCACGAATTTCAGAACAGCGGGGACTTTGAGAGTTCCTTAATCGTCTGGACATAGAACGTCGCAAAAAAATGGGAAGAATCGACAGGTAGTATGGACTTCAAAAGATCTAGTGGGAAAGCTTGGAGCCTCTTGAAGAAACTAAGCAGCTCTAACCCAGCCACTCGTGGTCCACTGGAAGTATCAGCTGATCAAATAGCTGCACGAATTGTAACACTGTCTAAGGTCCCAAGTACAAGACAACAGAATGCAGACATTAAGAAGCAACTGACACTCCGCCGTCAAACAACAACAGCCCATCCTGAATACTCCAGGCCATTCAGGGTAGAGGAGGTAGATAAAGCACTTAATGACACTAAATCTGGCAAAACACCTGGATTTGACGGAATCCATCCAGAATTCCTCAAGAACTGTTGGAAATATGCCAGGATGTGGATGAGTAAATTCTACTCAGACATCCTATTGACAGGACTACTGCTAGCAGAACGACTTATAGCCGAAGATTTTAACCCAAATGATAGATGGATAGAGTATTGAGCGTTGAAACCCGCTCAACCGGCCCATATCATTGATCCTGCCTTACCCTTACCAGGAATGGAGCTGCCTCGCCATGAGTGGAAGACACTCAATAGAATAAGGACGTCTCATGGAATTTGTCGTGACTCATTCTATAAATGGGAACTGACTGATGCACCAACTAGCGAATGCGGAGAACCTCGCCAGACTATTCACCATTTTACAACTGAGTGCCCCCTTACAGCATATGAAGGTGAGATGAGTGACTACTTTGAAGCAACTGACTCCGCGTTAGATTGGATCAATGGCCTCGATTTTAAAATTTAACTTTTAAATGTATAATCCATGTTAGCCATACGCTAAATAAATAAATCTTAAAGGTTAGTACAGATTATATCGCCAATGAAGAAAGGTAAAAAGAGAGATTAATAGTGAAAGAAGAATAGCCACTCTTTCCTCTAAACCCAATGTGCACTACGGTACCATTAAGGTGAGGAATAGACGAAGAAGAAAGTCGATTTCTAAGAGCTATAGCATCATTGAATGAGTGAGGAGGGAGAAGAGGTTGGTATAGGAAAAGTAAATACTTCCTCTTTATGTAGATGCCTTATGACCTAAGGCGTTAGTTACACTTTCTAGTCTCCTATAATATATTTAAAATCGCTATTTTCCTTCTATTGAAAGCTATATCTGAAACTCCCACACAACATCGTCTAAAACTTATAGTAAGGATCGTATATACTTAAGATTTCAATTAATTAATGCCTTTACAGACGCAAAATAATTCTTATTTTCATACATTCTGGATAATGAAATATATATATTGTTAATAATACATAATATTCAGTTAATTTTATTTTATACGTCGATTTATAATACTCGTTTTAATGTAACAGATTCCCATGTGCGCCTTCCTCTATGTGTATATCTGGTTCTATGAATTGAGATTCTTATCAAGGCTTTGCTTGCTCTTCCTTGAATAAAGTAATCCTATGACAAAGATATATTAAATAGTGCAATAACTTCCGCATTTTGAACTAGCGTGACGATAATAAAACGATTCGCTAGAAGATTCGCTTGAAGAATCTATAATACAAAGGGAGCCAAATAATTCCCTTGTACGTGTTTGTTTGTATGCATATTTATAAAGTTTTGTTTATGCTGTATTCGTTTGTAATCTGTTTCGGTACAATTTCCCATTACAAAAATGAATTTTTTAACATTTGCACACAAATATAATTTTATTTTGATGATATTTACGAAGAATCTTCAATTTGAAGTAATTTTTATTTAACAAAATGAAAAAAAATATTAACATCAAGGTATTTGCTCAACTAGTGCATTAAGTTGCAGATTTCCTACTGGTAAAATTCCCTTAGCTATTTTTGGAAGCAGCAAACTCGACCTGAACGTAAAAATTATGTGAGTGGATTTAATAGTATTGGTTTTAATACCCAATATTTAAATTATTTATTGAAGTTGTCAAGATGTCATTTGGGAAGTCGTGATGCGTATAGATTTTTGCAGGAATCTGTTAAAGCGATATCATCTGCAGTTTTCATGTGTCGTGCATATTGCTGTGAATTGTTGTTTTTTAATTTGCTTATTGACTTATGTTCACAATCCACAGTAGTCTTGCCGAACTAGACTCAGTTGGGTGGGCACCTTCCTTGAGCTTCTTAATCGTCATGGTTTATTCTCACGAATATCGTGGTATAAAAGAGAAATAATACTAATTAAACTCATGAAATAAAACTAACATTAACATCACAAACATTTAATTTACAAAAGAAAAGAAAAGAAAAGAAAAAGACTACCTTATTAAGTATAAGGCAGGCTTGAGACTTTACTACGCCGCAATTAGAGAAAAAACTCGTGTAAAATATGACTGTACACGAGATAAAAAAAACTCTTGTATGACTCCCGAACAAAGCTCTAAATAAATATCAACAAAATTTATTAGCTGTCATAAATTACTTTTTCTATTTTGCGTTCGAAATGAACTCATTATGAAACCCAAAACAGTATCGAAATGAGCTCTATTTCGATACACTTTTTTTCATTTTTCAATGTTGGCGTTGTTCGAATACAGAAATAAATATCATTGCTGTCATATCATTTTAAGAATTTATGTACATATGACAGATATGATATATGTTCGTATTTTACACAAACAACGTATGTTGTATACAATTGACAACAACATATATATGTTTCTATGTCACTCATGTTTATATTTTTAAATGAAATATCAAGTAATGTTAACGAAAATTAATAAATAATATGTAATATAATATACTTCGCGGATAGCAAGATTTAAATTTGAAAATGTCAAGTATCAATGTGACCAACTGCATGCTTTATATAAAAATTAAACTCTGAACTTTCAAATTAAATAATTCCAATTTAAGCAATTTATTAATGTAAAAAACGCAAAATAGAAAAAATAGTATAAAAAACTCGTTTCATAAGGCCTTTTGCCGCACTCGCTCTTTAGAAAACTCGCCGCAAGCGGCTCGTTTTCTAAACTGATCTCGTGCGGCAAAATTGTGCCTTATGAAACTCGTTTTTTAATATACTATTTTCTATTTTGCGTTCGAAATGAACTCATTATGAAACCAAAAACAGTATCGAAATGAGCTCTATTTCGATACACTTTTTTTCATTTTTCAATGTTGGCGTTGTTCGAATACAGAAATAAATATCATTGCTGTCATATGATTTTATGAATTTATGTACATTTGACAGATATATGTTCGTATTTTACACAAACAACGTATGTTGTATACAATTGACAACAACATATATATGTTTCTATGTCACTCATGTTTATATTTTTAAATGAAATATCAAGTAATGTTAACGAAAATTAATAAATAATATGAAATATAATATACTTGGCGGATAGCAAGATTTAAATTTGAAAATGTCAAGTATCAATGTGACCAACTGCATGCTTTATATAAAAATTAAACTCTGAACTTTCAAATTAAATAATTCCAATTTAAGCAATTTATTAATGTAAAAAACGCAAAATAGAAAAAATAGTATAAAAAACTCGTTTCATAAGGCCTTTTGCCGCACTCGCTCTTTAGAAAACTCGCCGCAAGCGGCTCGTTTTCTAAACTGATCTCGTGCGGCAAAATGGTGCCTTATGAAACTCGTTTTTAATATACTATTATCCCCTCCAAATCAAACGTAGAATAGAACTTTCTCTATTTTTCGCACGCAACCAAAATTGAACAAGCGCAAGTCAAGCTTATAACAAAATAAATTTTCCCGCTTTCCTACTATACTACGATAACTTAAATGAACAAAAACTATCTTAAAAAAAAACAGTCTAATACGTTTTGTTAATATTCTAAATGATTACAAAAATATTACAAATTAAATTTATAAATTTAAGAAACTTCAGATTTCAATAGAATTATTACTACAAATATATCTATATAAATATAATATTAAAAATACATACATTTAGTCTTGTATACGTCACGTCACAAAAACTATTATCTGAGAGATTCCAGATAGGTCAATTTATTCAAATTACAAGTTTAAAAGACTTGTAATAACCCGTAATTGAATTTTAATAACATCAAAACACCATAAAAATCCCAAACGAAGTTATCCAAACTACATTAAACAAAATTAAGTTCTGTTCAATATTAATAAAAAAAAAGACCACCTATCTGTTCAAGGACTATCAAATCTCTAAAATGAAGAACCAGCAAACGGCAAGGCATCCCTACCTAACATAAAAATATATAAATCAACATAATAATAATATATATATCTGTATTATTATGACTTCCTGCATGGCGCGGACTTCGAACATCAAAATAGGCCCGTGCAATCTACAGACATGGACAAAAATACACATTACAATAAATTGTTATAAAATTTTTAATTTTTAACGTCATTTCCCTGGAATAAAATTTTACAAATAAATACAATAATTTTCATATCTTCTTTTGTTTCTTCAGCAGGGAAATATTCACGACAATATGTATGGCGGGGTTGAAAATACCGCACTGCGGGACAGACTGAATCTAAAGTTGAGAATGCTACACCCAAGTAGTTCAAATCAATAGCTTGTTGATATCTCTCCATTTCTTCTGATCTTTAGCCTTGTTTTTCCATTTTTGGACTCCCTTTTTGACTAAATCTGGTTCATGCTATCTTAGGTCTTTTCATGCTCCACCCAGATTTATACCTATTTGTTTCTATTGTGCTCCGTCGCTAAATATTATCTCTAGGTAGCTCAACATAGCTGCTTTTACCTAAGAACTTATATCTGGTTCTAGGCTCTTCACTTCTTGATTCGTTTTCGTCGTTCAAAGTCCCTGTTCCTTTTCCTTCCAAAGATTCTCCTTAAAATTTTTGTGAAGTAAGTTTGTACGAAAATTTCTGTGGTAACTAAGAAATATGTATTTGTTAAGTAAGACTTTAGTAACTTCCATATTGAATCAACTAGCACCAACCGTTGATAATCGTTTTTATATTTCGATGTATTTGTTTCACTATTGATTGCATGTCATGGAATCGTTATTGAAGCTTTGAAGTTAAATTTATTTTCTTTAAAATAAGCTTGAACTTAGTTAACATAAGTTTCCCAAATTACTTAGAGAACATTGGTAAAAAAATAATTGGTCTACAAGAGGATAGTTTGCAGGAATTAAAAATTTTTATGCTCCTAGCTGGCTTCTAGCTGGTAACTTCCTTGAGATCTTCCATATTATAAAACCTCATCGAGGTGATTTTCGGGAAATTAAACTAAGATGACTGATTTGATATCTCCTTCTTTAAATAAACGAACGAGTAAGAAATCTTTTACCTACTATTCGGTGTGAAAATGTCCGAAGATCTCTCTTGAAGTATTTCGTTTTTAAATGCAATGAGTTGTATCACAAGAAAGGTATGGGATATACGTCTACTGTTGAGCGACATTCTTTGAATTCCCGTGGTTATAAACGGAAACAAAGTAATACCGAAATTCTGGCCTTTACCGGGCCTAGAGATTAACATTATTTGAGTCACTTTCCATTGCGTAGGGGAGTATTTTAGTTTCAACCAAATATTTTAGGCGAACTTAAAAATTTTAAGTTGCTAAGTGACAATTTCCTAGGATCTTCGGGAATTAAGATCACATGAGATGACCGATTTGATTTCTATATCATTTAAAATATGGGAATGGTTAAGGAATCTTTTATCTGGTATTAAAATTGTTTATATAATAATAATAATAATAATAATATTCATTCATTTACCCAACAGTTTAACAGAATCCTGTTACATGATAACATTTATATAATATGTAAATCTATAAGTTAATAATTAACACAGTACATGAAAGTAAATAAGATAATTATTTAAACAAACTGAACAGACAAATTAAGAAAAAAGAAATCACTAGATTAATTGAATGAAAGCAAAGAAAAACATTAATAATAATAATAACTACACTTTCCAGAATGGAAGGAAAAGAAGGAAAATCCTACATCATAATTCACAAGTTTAATTAGAAACTTTCCGCTTGCTTGATCTCTTCTTTGGCTTAAGGAAGTGAAATCGTGTCTACTTAATAAACTCTCGTAGTCAGTGCCACGAGGAGGATATATGCTATTCATTCTAAAAGACAACGTTTTTGGACACGTTCGACTGACAGTTGCTATTATGTATATCGAGGGTACCAAACTACAGCCGCATACTCTAGCTTAGTTCTAACGAAGGAAGAGTATAATTGTCAAATCTACGACAAGATCGAATGCGGAAACCTAGAAACTTAGACGCGGATGAACGAGTGCTAGTAATATGTGGACTGAAAGGCAGATAATCAAAGAGCACTCCAAGATCTCGAAATTGCGAAACCCTAGGAATTATGTCATTGGAAGCTGTATAATCGAAGGAAATAATACTTGCACATCTAGAAAAGGAAACAATAGCACATTTCCTAACATTCAAGCACATTCGATTATTTCTTCACCATTCGTGAATAATTGTAAGATTTCTCTACAGAAGTAAGCAGTCTGGTGGAGAAGTGATATTATTAAAGATTTATCTACATACGCGAGAACTTTCCAATCTAGCAGCATCAAGAGATCGTTAATGTATACATTGAAAAGCGGCGCGCCTAAATTGGAGCCTTGAGGTACACCACTGGTAGCGGTAAAAGAATTGGATTTATATCCGTTATATTGTACATAGTACGATCGATTCAATAAATAGGGTTCGAAGAAGGATACAGTTTTCGGCGAGGGACCTATAGATTGTAACTTCGACAACAGCATAGAGTGGTCAATTTTATTGTATCGAAAGCCTTACTGAAATCGGTATAGATAACATCCATTTGTTGTCGAGCATCACCTATATGCCGCGTAAGTTCCATGAATTTAGTGACAGAAGATCTGCCTCTGATAAAACCATGTCGATCAATTAAGAGAAAAGATTTAATATTGCTTCTCATAGAAAACACTTTTGCAAAATTCCAAAGAATGTTAATAGGTCGGAAGTTACAGATATTATGACAATAAACTTTCTTAAAAACAGGAATAATTCTACTAATCTTCTAGTTGCCCGGGAAAGGGGAAGTACATACTAATAAATTAGATACTAATAAATTAGATATTGTGGTAAGTGGGTGACAAAGTACAGATGCACAATCCCGTAGAAGAGAGCCAGGTAAACCGTCATCATTGGATTTAAGCTTCTTCATTCCACGCAGAACTTCCTCTTTTGTAAAACTTCCAATTTTAAAGAAAACTGGATTCAGATCGAGGTCAAATTGATCGAGCTGCGACGTAATAGGGGAGTTGCAGACACTAGAAAAAGTATGAGCAAAAGCTTGAACGATATCCACTAAGTTGTTCAAGAACAACATTATTTAGTGTTAAAAATCCTGAAATTCTAGAGGAGTGGCGTCTACTATTGACGAAATTACAGAAGAATTACAGAAGAAGAATTACAGAAATTAATCTCCGCTTTAATCAATGACCGAAGTCGTGAAAACTAGGAACGGTAATACGCAGAGTTTGTGTGTTTCGACTTAGTAAAATATTCTTTGAGCTTCAGATGTTTTTTTAATGAGAGAAGTAATCCATGGAGGATATCTGCGATGTGAGGTATTATATTGTGGAACATATAAATTATTTATTGCATATAAACCGCCAACAGCGTCATTAACATCGGAGAAAGTCGGCAGAAACGTCCAGTCAATCGTAGTTAATGCATTATAAAGAGATATTAAATCAGCCTTGCGGAAGTTGTAGCGCAGATTCTTGTTTGATGGAAAATGTTTATACGAATTGTCAATTGACAAGTCAAGCACTATATCCAAAGCAGGATGATATATGTCTTTGGAAACAAGAGGAGCTGTATGATGCATTACAGTGACTTGAGGTGATATATAACGAGCTATCGAAAAAATTCATAATTGGAGTAGACTGTGAAATTGGGTTGGTACTTTAGCCACTTCCACATAATGACACATTACTTGATGATTGACAGTTTCATTAGGTTTCATTGTAAAAAAAGGTTATGGCATTGAAATGATACTAAAACAAACAAAAAACAAATAATTTATTATTATTATTATTAATATCGAAATCATAATCAAAATTTACATATAGCTACAGAAGTTGTTGAAAATGTTGTCCATTTACATCTAAACACAAACCAACTCTTCTCCGCAATCCAGCAAAAACTTTATGCAGCATTTGCGGTGAGTTGTTGATCTCTTCACACTTTTCTGTTATGCGAATTCTCAGTTGTTCCAGATTATGAATTGGCGTTGAATAAATCGAATTTTTGATGTATGGCCATACGAAAAAATCACATATGTTTAAATCGCAAGACCTAGTTGGATATGGGATTTCAGTGTTCCTGTTTATTATTCTGTTATCAAAAAATTCTCTGAGATATTTGAAGTGTTTCTCTGGTTGTATGTGCTGCTGCACCATCTTGTTGGAAATACCCATTTTGTAATTCCTCATCATCCAGTTGATTTATGAATGAGCCGAGTATCTCATTGCGATATCGTGCAGCAGTAAGTGTACCTTCAAAAATGGGACCCATCAATCTTCTTCGACATATTCCAACCCAAACACCAAATTTTTGGGGATGCAATGTTTTTTCAACAAAAAAATTAGGATTTTCGGAGGACCAGCACCTCATATTCTGTGAATTAACATATCCAGAAAGATAAAACCAGGCCTCATCCGTGAAAGAAACTGTGTTAAGGATATCTTGATTGTGTAGATTATTTTGAAACCATTGACAAAATTCCACTCGTCTTAAATAATCCACTGGATAAAGTTCATGAAAACATTGCAGCTTATATGGATGACAATGTAAAACTTTTTTAAGAATGAATTGGCACGTACCATAACATAAATTTGTTTGTTGGGTCACTACTGAAATGGATGTTTTTGGATTTTCATCAATAATATGCTGAAGGGCTTCAATATTAACAGCTGTACGTTTAGATGGCCGCCCACTTCCAGTTTTTCGACCGACGCTACCACTTTCTGTGAATAACTTTACACAATTTGTCAAAACATTGTAAAAATAATTGTAGTCAAACACTAATTCAGGATGTTCTTCACTAAAATCAGCCATGGATTCCGTAATTGAATACTGCCACTCGCCATTTACTTTCACACCTGTACGGAAGTAGCATTCGATAATTTTTGCTTTTTGTTCTATGTTGAATACCATTTTTTAAATAAATTTAATTTTCTTAATAAGAGTTTTGAAAAATTTGACACAAACTTATAGTTTCAATGTCAAATAATAAATGTCATTATGTGGAAGTGGCTAAAGTACCAACCCAATTTCACAGTCTACTTCAATTATGAATTTTTCGATGGCTCGTTACTTCTGTTGCAATTCGTTAACAAATGCTAAAAAATATTATCTTATTAGTGTTGTTTTTATAGTTTATTAACAAATTTTTTAACTAGTTTTCAATACTTTTTAGTTGCAGCTACACTGAGTACGCATTTAATTTTATAATTTGTAAACTTTTTTTTAAGCAGTAGAGTTCATTGCGATTACTTACTATTAGATATGGTTTGGGAAGAGTGAAAGTCTGATAACTCTAAAGAAAAGTAACCGATATTAAAAATGTCTAAAATGTGTCGTGTAGGTGTTACTTTAATTTTTGCTTTGGAATTCATCATCATCTTCGACACCAGCGGGCTGCTCCTACAACGGAAGTCTTAAATAATGTCGCCGGCAGCTTTAATCCGAAAGTCCCTCACTCCTGCACTGAGAGTTGAGAACCTTAAAAGATACTGTACAACCAGAGCTTTTCACAAAGTATTCAGTCGAATGATTTTGCGATTTACTGTGCCAGAAGTGACGTTTCCCGTGAGTGACGGGGTGGCCGGGAGGGGCGGAGGGGGAGGGGTTGAGGTGGTGCGGAGGTGAAGTTGGAGGGGTTCTGGTAGTAGGATTGAGAGGGCGGTTATATAGAACGATACAGTGTGGGGTGGTACGAGTTGAATGCTATCAGAGACTCTGTTGTTTAAACCGCATCTGTGAAGTTGCACATCGGCCCGATAGCTACGGCTATTCAGAAGACCTTCTTCATATACACCGGGAAAATCTGCACTGTATATATGCTATTGCTTTCCAAACCAAAATTCTCCTTAAACAACGCGTCTAGACGGTAAACTGTATTAGATTAAATATTTAATAAGCGGCGTTCCAATGCAAATCATTCTTATTTGTGTGAATCTTGAAGCTCTTACGCATTTGAAGAGTCCGGCACGTACAAAATCAAGTTCTATTATTTTAAGCTTTTCGAATATATTATTATAAAGAATGCTACCTAAATAATTACAATTACAACATTCTAGTTCTACTGTACAATGTTAAATAACTATAATTTAAATAAATAAATGTTAAAATGGCGACCAATAATTAGGGACCAGACACGAGAAGCCGTACTATTGAAAATTTGTATTTTTAAGGGGCACCACTAGTGAGAAACTTTCAAAGAATCGATTTTTTTTTTGCAATTTTCGGTAGCTTATACTTTTAAAAATAACATACTGAAATTTTAAATATATATATCTCAAATATTTTTTGAGTTACAGCCTTTTAAAGAGTAGCTGTTCATCCGTTAGAAAGGTACGTTTTCTGAAGGACCGTTTCTGAGTAATTATCCCGGCTGTATCTATATTGAAAACAATGACGATAGGGCTAAGGACGCTTTTGTCGACCTTCAGATATCTAGGTTTACGCGAATAGACACATCTAATCGCCGTATGATCGTAGGTATGATATTTATCGATTTATAAGAACAAAATCGCTACCATCTTTAAACCCGTTTTTCTCAAAATTACGTTTTTCAAATTTGCTGCAGTTCTAACTAGACAACAAATCATCCAATCGATTTGACTCTCGCTTCATCTTATTTAGTACTTGTTTCTCTATACATAGACACTCTAGTTTATTTATTGCATTGAAATTACAATTTTGGCATGCCGAAAAACATCAGATTTTTGAGGGAAATCTAGAATTTTTTTTTCAAAATTCGCCTATTTTTTTAAATTTAAGCTTAAGTGGTAAAGCAACGGTCCGGCAAACCGTAGACTTGGGTTCAACTCCCAACGTAGACAATATTTTTCATTTAAAAATTTCGTATGATTTGCTTTGTAATTTGTAGACAGCAAAGTTACATCCCCATTTACTTGGCAATTACATACTAATTTGATGATATTTGTAAATATTTCATATAAAACCCGAAAAACTTCAAGAATTTGTCTATTGATATATGTATTTAATGAAAGGTTAAGGAATTACCTAAACACTTATATATATATATATATATTTACAAATATCAAATTAGTATGTAATTGCATAGTAAGTGGGGATGTAAACATTGCTGTCTACAAATTACAAAGCAAATCTTACGAAAGTTTTAATTGAAAAATATTGTCTACGTTGGGACTTGAACCCAAGTCTACAGTTTGCCGGACGTCGCTTTTACCATTTAAGCCACGATAGACCTTGGTTCAAGCTATTTAGAAATGCATTATAAAGTAACTGTGTTAATGAATCAGATGTCAGTTATTGAAAGTAGATGTCAAGTTGAAAGCAGAAGTCAGATTTGAAAGCTGATGTCAGTTTTGATAGCAGATGTCAGTTATTGTCAATAACTGACATCTGATTCATTAACACTGTTACTTTATAATGCATTTCTAAAAACTGGAAGTGAACGGCCATCTAAACGTACAGCTGATAATATTGAAGCCCTTCAGCATATTATTGATGAAAATCCAAAAACATCCATTTCAGTAGTGATCCAACAAACAAATTTATCTTATGGTACGTGCCAATTCATTCTTAAAAAAGTCTTACGTTGTCATCCATACAAGCTGCAATGTTTTCATGAACTTTATCCAGTGGATTATTTAAGACGAGTGGAATTTTGTCAATGGTTTCAAAATAACCTACACAATCAGGATATCCTTAACACAATTTTTTTCACGGATGAGGCCTGGTTTTATCTTTTTGGATATGTTAATTAACAAAATATGGGGTGTTGGTCCTCCGAAAATCCTCATTTTTTTGTTGAAAAAACATTGCATCCCCAAAAGTTGGTGTTTGGGTTGGAATATGTCGAAGAAAATTGGTGGGTCCCATTTTTTTTGAAAGTACACTTACTGCTGCGCGATATCGCGATGAGATACTCGGCTCATTCATAAATCAACTGGATGATGAGGAATTACAAAATGGGTATTTCCAACAAGATGGTGCAACAGCACATACGACCCGAGAAACACTTCAATATCTCAGAGAATTTTTTGATAACAGAATAATAAACAGGAACTCTGAAATCCCATATCCAACTAGGTCTTGCGATTTAAACATATGTAATTTTTTCGTATGGCCATACATCAAAAATTCGATTTATTCAACGCCAATTCATAATCTGGAACAACTGCGAATTCGCATAACAGAAAAGTGTGAAGACATTAACAAATCACCGCAAATGCTGCATAAAGTTTTTGCTGGATTGCGGAGAAGAGTTGGTTTGTATTTAGATGTAAATGGGTTTTCTCAACAACTTCTGTAGCTATATGTAAATTTTAATTATGATTTCGATATTAAATAAATTATTTGTTTTCTTTTTTGTTGTAGTATCATTTCAATTCCATAACCTTTTGTTAAAATGAAACCAAATGAAACTGTCAAGCATCAAGTAATGTGTCATTATATGGAAGTGGCTAAAGTACCAACCCAATTTCACAGTATACTCCAAATATGAATTTTTTCGATGGCTCGTTATATACGTTTCCCAAGACTATCCTGACCACGGAAATTCTTATGACATTTTAAGTATGAGATTCGATTTTATATCACTACAATTCAGAAGATTCGGATTATTTTTATCCACAAATTAATAAATGGAGATGTCACCGATTTTGATTTATTGGAATCTTTGTGTTTTAAAATGTCTCTCCTTGGAGTAAGAAGCCAACTGGCATTTTACGTGCTTTTATCTAAGTCGCACTCTCATTTCTTTTCGTCTGTTCTCATAACGTGCAGAAATGCTAGTCAAATTTGTTGTAATATTGAGCGTTTCTTATACAACCGATAAAAGATATGCCTTTTTGAAGAATAAATGAAAGTGATTTGCTATTGATATTTATAGTTTATGCTATATATATATAGTAGATTTAATTAGTTGGCAATTTATGGTCTGGTTTACTTTAATATGTGTATATTTAAAATAATCTTACATCTTTCGGAAATTACTGCCTTTTTCAAATATTTTTAAATTTAAAATTTTTTGAAAAAGGCAGTATCGCATATAGCAAACACGAGTTCGCTATATACCATAAACCAACACATACAGACACCACAATACACGCTAATTCATTTCATCTCACAAAAATTATCAGCATATCAATCTATGATGTATAGATTAATTAACACCTTTGAGTAAAAGTTATTTCGACCTCGAACTAAATAGGATATACACAATAGCATTAAATAATAGTTACTCTGTAAATATTATCAATAAGATCCTGAATAGTCAACAAAAATCCAAAACCTTTTCTTTAATTTACCCAAAATTAAAAAACAATATAGCTAATTCCTACAATTCAATCACTTACTTAGGAAAAATTACGAACAAAATTGATACTTTCATTAAACAACTTAATAACGAATATATATAATTTAAAACAGACAATACTATACAGAACATTTTAAAAAAACAACAAAGTTAAAATAGACAAAGAATCAAACTCTGGTGTATATAAGTTAACATGTGAAGATTGTAATAAGTAATACATAGGACAAACGTAGAGGTTCAAAGTTAGGATGAAAGAACACGAGGAACTTCAACTTTCGCAAATCATTGTTTAGATATCAATCATAGATTTAATACAGATTTCAAAATTTTTCATATTCAAGATAAAAGCAAGAAACTTAACTTGTTAGAAAACTTAGAAATGAATAGATATAATAATTTAGGATTATCTTTAAATGACTAATTAGATTTAAACAACCCCCCTCTACTAAATTTAAGATTGTACAAATTTTTACACCACCATTTTTTCTCAATAATTTGTACATAAATATTCAAACATGTATTTTAAATATTCAGTTTTTCATCCACCTGATGAATCTATTGTATGGCGAAACAATATTTAGTACTTATTTCTTATCGTTATCATGAAGTTTCAACAAGTATCTCCTTCGTCAATCAAAGATTCGATATATTTATATTTGCCAAGTTAAATACCAAGAAATATAATCGCCTGAATTTACATATATTTTTCTAGAATGATGTATATAGAATTGGTACCGCCAAAACCTTATTAAAAATATCCGAAAATATATATTCAATCATAAATAAAATTTTATTGTTGATTTGTATGAAATCAAATTTTAATTTGGTGAACGCCGATGTTAGTTTATCCCTTTTCAGACATTCGAACGTTATACGCATTTGCCCTTTTTTGTTTATTAATTTATTTATTACCCGGAAATTTATATATGTATTGTATATACGTATACGTGTGAACGGAAGTTTTAATGAATTGTAATGTCGTTTGTGCGTCATTATTTAGCTATAAATTTTGCGCTTAGCATATGATAATTTCGATATTAATTCTTTTGTTACAATAAAATTTTAAAATGATTTATTATTTATAAAATATATAATTTCCAACAAAATTTATCAACTAAATAGCGTTTTTATTTGTTTTTAATACATAAATTCTATCGCAATTTTTACCTAAACACTTTTTTTAGCAATAATGCCATATAACTAGATGTATTAAAACTAAAACATTTTGTAATAATTAATTAAGGGAGAGATGTCTAAAATGACACAGTTGGTAAAATTACATGCGATGTATTTCGTGAATTTTAAATATCGCACCTGATATTACATAGTGTTATTACTTTACCATTTGGTAATTCTGCATGGTTAGGGAATTTTAGAAGCGTGTCGACTAGGGCTGGTGAATATGCACCAACAGTCAGTGGCTAATATCACACATAAAATAAACGAAAAAGTTCGCGTCCATCCCGAAACGTGCAATACCTGCATTTCATTTTCATTAGAAATCGTCAGTACACAAAATTAATATAACACATTTGGCGACAAATGCATTTGGAATTATTATTAATTCTCATTTTCATTACTTATTTAGTATAAAATAAATGATAAAAAATAAATTTCAAAACACTTACCGTATTAAGTATTCCGTAAAATCACAAAGTGGATAACATCTGTTAAATATTTTCAATCATTAGACACACAAGGGGCCCTTTCCAAATCCAGTGTCAATAGCTCTATCGGTTTTCGAGAAAGGCACCGCCGACCAACGCGTCGGGTTATGTCTATAGACGCTATCGAGTTGTTACCGCATTAATTCGATTTTAAAAATCCGTACATAAACAAAGAAGCAGGCTGATAAGGTTAACCATTCTCAAGATATTGCCAAATAAATTTATTTATATACAATTACTTTAAAGAAATACTAATAAATACTAATTATGTTTTATTTATTATTAAATATGAAAGCTGTATGTAAGTCGTATTGTTGTGGAACCTACGCCACTGCGTTTTGGCGCTATTAGCCAGTTCTAGTGTCGACGATTTGATGTTACAACGTGTTTCAAAAATCAGGAGAGTTCTCTTGGTGTCCTCTTGGCGCACGGTATTTATTTTCTCCGATCGTTGCAAGATTAACACTCTCAAATTAATCCCGTTAGCTTTATGGTGTGATCTCTTAAGAACAGATTTGTTTATGAATTATATACTAACGTTTGCTAAGGATCCATACCGGCTATTTTACATTTCTGTTATTGTGATATGTAAAATAAAATACAAACACTCTCGTCAAAATGACGCACTATGTACATTTTGCACACTAGTCCTGACATGTTCTTTCTCTTTAACCATGTACAGGCTGGCCCAAAATGACCGAAGGGGTTTTAATTCCTTATAACTTTTTTCTTATAATTTTTTTTTGTTTTCAGTATTTTGTAAAGAAGACTTGGGGAATTTAAAATGGAACAGTACACAATTGAACAACGTGCCAAAATCGTTGACCTTTATTTCTCAAATCAACGATCCATTGCGAGATATAATTGTTTTAAAAATATTCTCCATTAATATACTGTATTTAAAATTAAAAAAAATTAATAATTATTTCTTAAATAAGAAGTTATAATGAACTCAAACCCCTTCGGTCATTGCGAGATATAATTTTTCATAATTAAATTAAAAATATTCTCCATTAATATACTGTATTTAAAATTAAAAAAAATTAATAATTATGTCTTCAATAAGAAGTTATAATGAACTCAAAACCCTTCGGTCATTTTGGGCTAACCTGTATTAACGATGTCACCGAAAGACAGATCGACAGAATTAGTTAGAAGGAGATATGGTGGAAGTTAATACAACTGAACGAAATGAACGAATAGAATAGTTAAAAGTCTCAAAATTATAGGTAACAAAAAAGCGGTAGCTGAAGTGAAGTTGACGGTTTAGGTGCACATTTTATGAAGACCTGGAAATATTGAAAAACATAATTTACAAGATCTTTGCTCAAGGTTATTTGACTTTTCCTCTTTAGAGACACGCTAGCTAGTTTATTAGTTCGCGGTGAAAAATGACATCAAACATTGATTCAATAACGAAAAATAATGAAAATAAATTCAGGACGTCATAGGTTAAGGGGATTTTGTATTCGACACCCAGAAATATCACTTCGTCAACCGGAGGCAACTTCAACTTCTCGTTTACAAGCTTTTAATAAAACAACCATCCCAAAAAAATTCTTCAAAGAACTGGAGAATTTTGGAAAGTGCAAAGATTGTTGCTCATCGCATTTACAATTAGAGTGGTTTTTCGACAGTTCAAAGCTTGTGAACGTTTTCTCTGTAATCGAGAAGAAGCCAGCTCTGACAGAGATAAAAATTTAATAATAGTATGATGCATAAGTGCAACAGGTAACTTTGTTCCTTCAGCAATGATCTTCCATGGGAAAAACTGAAGAAATAATCGATGGCGCTCTCACTGGGACTATTGGTTTGGCGTAAGAATCTGGCTGGGTTACGGTGGAAATCTTCCTCAAATGGATCCAGTATTTTCAGTAGCTCGTACAGTCATCACAAGAGAGGAAAGGTTATTGAATGGACACAACAGCCACTAGGCACTGAAGGTTTTTGAGTACGCGAAGGTCAATATTGTACGCATAAAATTCAGCACCTCAATTCTAGGCCTCTCAAGACATATTATAATCAAGAGCTCAGAAACAAACTCGCGCAGACCGTTTCATCTTTTCAAGTCGACCCATTGTTTTCTGCGACATAAGGTAAAGCGGCAGCAAGTGACTACAGTGCCACTGGTATTTAGGATTCAATCCCAAACATTTTCCCTGATGAGCTGTTATTACACACTGCTGCCACATAAGCCTAATCCAACCGCTACTCTGGCCAATCCTTCGCAGCCCATACCAAAATACGTCATTACTGCAAATTTCGCCCATTTCTGTCACAATTCATGTGAGACTGTGACGACGTACAATTGACCCACCAGTTCTTAACAAACAGTCCTTTCATGGTATTCAAACGCCAAAAGGTACATGCAATTATGCAGGTGTTAGTCTAAAAGCAAATCAATACACGTGTGAATTTTGTATATAAAATGGATATGTCATTTGAAATGCACACATAATGCGCTACAACATTGTGTTTAATTAAGTTTTTGGTAAAACTGTTTATTCTTATTGAAATTATAACTTTGTATATTGAATGAGAATTGACTATGTTTTTGAATGCCTATCCCAATTTACCTTAGAAATTAACCGTTTTCATGTAGAAAAATTATATACATTTGACGTATGTTTCTCTTAATAATTATTGTTGTTCTCGCATTATTACTATATATAATTTCTAAGTCAAGTATTTTATGATATAAATTGAGTCTATATCTTTTTTTCAGGTCAACTAGCTGACCCCGAACCAGAATTTCTGGCTCCATTAGAAAACCACACAGTTACACAGGGTAGAGATGTTTATTTTACCTGTGTTGTCAATCACCTATCATCGTACAAGGTAAAATTTTCCTGTACAGAAAATTTCACACGTACTATTATATTGCTGATACCGGAATATTTCCGTTAGTTTTTATGAGAGGGAACCCGTAAAATTGCCGCATTCGCCGCCGTTTAACATATTACACAAAATCGGTGCTGACACTCACATCCCTGGACGGTGCCCAAAGTGCTTCCCGATGAAATGTGATCTGTATAGTTTTCATAAAACTCCTGTCGCGCCCATAGATTTTTCCTTTGTTAGTCGAATTCGTATTCAATATACAGGTGCCTTCGAAATAGAAGAAATATGTTTGGGAATAATCTTTATTATATAACATGCGATTGATTAGTTTTCAACTAGATCCTTTTTTTTAAATTTGATGCATTAAATTATATGCAATAGCCAAAAATATAGTAAAAATATTATAAATTGAATTACATTAAAATAAACAACATCCTTTTACACAATTTTTCATAGAAACTTCTAAATTTGCGCACATCTTGGGTATACTTTCAATATATCAATTCAGGCTGTATATAATTATATATTACTAACACTAACAGGACAGCCATTTTATACTGCCTTCCAATTTACGTCGAATTGATTTAATCCTTTTATTCTATCCTCTAGTTCATCTTAGATGAATTTAGCTGAAGATAATTGGGTGAGCAATTTGCTTTTTTTTGATTTTGACATTTCTTCATAACTCGAAGACATTTGTGGTATTATCACTTTATAAGCCAACAAAACCATCATTATCATCACCTAATATCTCCCCAAAAAAATTATCATTTCCTATAACTTACCCATTTACCACAATTTGAACTGCTTTCTGAAGAAGAAACTGCTATTTACTATCATGATCTCTCCGTTATATTTAATAGTAGAAGGAGATTCTATATTATCTACATAGCTATAAATACAAATCTTTATAAGAAAAGCTACATTTTATTTTTCAACATGTGGTTACACACTTATTCCAGTGTTTCCTTAGTGAGGCTACACCTTGCAAAAAAATTCTTGTGGTAAATCTTTAAAAAAACTCCATCGCTTCCTTCAAGCAGTGGGAGAAATTCTTTGTGCACGATACTATCAGCGCCAAAGAAGCAAATCAATATAGAGTTGCCGTTTCTTCGAACATAAAGGACGGCATGTTCGAAGCAACTTCGGTCGTGGTGACGATGGCATCTTCTACTACGATATTTGCTGCTTTGTTTCGGGATGATACCCATACATCCATGATACGTCGCCAGAAATGATTCTGGTATTGAAAATCTCATTCCTTTCGGCAGTATCTTTCAGCTCTGTGCGCACATGAACACGGTACGTTTTTTTTCAATGCTGAGTAACCTTGGCGCAAACTTTGCAGCAATCCACCGCATGTTGAATTCGCCGGACAGAATACGCTGGCAAAAGCCGTACGACAAGCCGACAATGTTACAAATGTCATGGATTGTTCTTCTTCGTCATCAACCGATAGACGTCCATTTTAAAAATGGTCGTACCACACATAAGTTTGCGCCGAGCCTAAAGATGCTGTTTATGCACTTTCAGACTTTGCGCTGTCATTCTACCAAGTTTAAAGCAGAATTTTGGGCACGTTTTTTGCTTCTTTCACGCCGACATTGTAGTGTCGCAGAATAATTCAAACAACTCAAGAAACATAAAAACCAAAACCCTTTGTCTGCACGTAGTAAAGTACGGGTTGACAGGCTGAGTTTGTATAGACGTAGCTCACTCTATCTAGCACTCTAGAGCTGTACTAATATCCCTTCGCGCGCCACATTCAAATTCCAAGAATTTATGGGTAGCACGTCGTAAAACATTTATTCAGACAGAATAGTATCAAACTATAATAATTCAATTTTGATCTCTAAATTTTGTCATATTATAATTATTGTGGTACAAATTTTAATTTATCGTCATCTTAAAATCGTTTCTACGAGAGAAATCCAGAAAGTACTACCCCTTTGCTCATACAGATGGCGCCACTAATTCAATTAAAAGCAAAGCGACGGAGGTGTTATAAGTGTCATCGTAGCTTTACGGAGAGAAAGAGATCGAATTCCTCCGGTGCGTGGTGTTAGTTTTGTGACTATTTACGATGGCGCATATGATAGAAAATCCCGCCAAATGCTAAGTGCAATCCGTGATCAGTCCAAGAGAAATTAATTGCAGGATTACTGAAGTGTACGGTACAAGAACAATAGATGGGTTCGAAATTTTAAAGAAGGAAGAGATAATATGCATGATTAAGAGCGGTCAGGTCGTCCTTCTCTTATCACCGGCGATGTGAAGAGATCTGAAGAGACAAGTATCGATGATTTCATCAGGGAAGATTGGCGCGTAAAACTTAATGAAATGAGCAAGCAATTTCCTCAAATTTCACGGTCATTGCTCCATGAAATCGTGTCGGACCATCTGAATTACAGAAAAAATTTCTCAAAATAGGTGCCTAGAATGCTTACCGATGAGCACAAGACCAATCACGTGGGTTCAGCGTTGTCGTTTTTAGCTCGTTGGAGCAACAGGGCGATGCATTCCTTGACCAAATTATGACTGGAGATGAATTATAGGTGTGCCATTTCACACTAAGATCAAAAGCAAGTCCATGGAGTGGCATCATCCAGAATCACCAACAAGGCCGCGCAAATTTAAGCAATCGTTTTCCACGAAAAAAGATATTGGCTTCAGCGTTCTGGGACCGAAAAGGTCTGTTGATGGTTGATTTCATGCCTCAAGAGACGACCATCAATGAAATACTTCAGAAGCTACGTAGGGGCATCCAAAACAAGAAGCAGGGAATGCTGTCACGTGGTCTTGTTCTTCTGCATGACAATGCTCGTCCCACGCGACTCGAAAGATCAATGACCTTCTTCGGAAGTGTGAG
Organism: Melolontha melolontha; assembly: GCA_935421215.2. NCBI lineage: Eukaryota > Metazoa > Arthropoda > Insecta > Coleoptera > Scarabaeidae > Melolontha > Melolontha melolontha. The sequence continues at coordinate 39,178,076 of OW285244.1, read as the reverse complement.
TGGGAGGTTTCTGACCATCCTTCGTATAGCCCCGACTTGGCTCCAGATGACTTTCACTTGTTCACTAAACTGAAGCATTTCTTGTCAGCAGAACGTTTCCAAAGTGATGATGACTTTAAAGATACGACAAATGTCTTAACAACGTCGGCGACTACATAGAAAAATAAGTAAATGTATTACTTTCATTTAGTAAAATAATTATTTATTACTTTCCTTCATTTTTCTTTTAATTATATGTAAACGGATACTACTTTATGGACATCCCTCGTAAATTCTGCATCATTTACTCATATTCACGTTTAAATACATGCATGTATATGCAAATTTAATACAAAAAATACTGTCTAAAGCTTGTTGAATTTACAATATTATCGTTATTTTAAAAGACGACTCTGATGAAGTTAAAATGTCTCTCAATATAAGGTTGTTTTGATTGTATACAAAGATCTGCTTCGAAACAGTTTCTTTAGAAAAGAATTCGATGTTTTCCTTTGAATGAATCGTAAAAAATTAAACTAACAACCGTGTTACACCCAAAAATGATCCTGTCAAATCATCCTTTCGGTTATTTCATTTGTTAGTAGAGGGCTATACGCGTTGATTGCATTGTGTGACGGCCCAGAGATAGTACAAAGACCCCAATCAGTCGTACGTTGAACACTTATTGAATTTTCTTTACATCACCACAAAATTCAACTCCGTGGAGGTAATAAAATCATTGTGCAGTATTTCTGCCCTCGAGCTCTCTCTACTTCTCCCCTTGGTATTACGAAAAACTTTGTCACCGAATATGAATCCGTGTCCCAAATAAAATTATGTTGGATAGTTTGCCATTCTCTTTCTTAAATTCCTTTGCTTTTCCACAAATATAGCTACCAGTCAAAGCCTTTAATGAAATAAAATTACCTCATTTTTAGGTTGCGTGGATAAAGTCTGATACGAAAGCTATACTTGCTATCCATACACATATGGTAGCTCAAAATCCGAGATTATCCGTAACCCATAACGGTCACAACACCTGGAAACTACACGTTTCTAATGTGCAAAAGAACGACTCCGGTACATATATGTGTCAAATCAACACAGATCCTATGCGAAGTCAAGTAAATATTTGTTTCTTCTTTTTAAAATATTTATTTTGCATGAACATTGCTTGCCAGAATTGTATGTTTCTAAAGTTCTTATTTTTCCATTTATCTTATTTAATATACAAGGTGTTACAAAAATAAATAACCGTTATTGAATACAAGGAAATACAAGGAAATGTAAACAAAATATTAGTAGTTTTAAATATGTAATAATTACACAGGCCTGCATTTTTCACCACTTTGAAAGTTGATTTAAAAATTTTAACTGTTTTCTAGTAATTGGGTAGCGCTGATTTCAAATCTGCTTTTATTTTTTTTGTATCACGTAAGGTTATTTTTCAAACCAGTAAATTCAAAAAATATTGAAAAAACACGATTTACTTCATTTATAAGCTAGTTTTATATTATATTTAAAAAAATACAAAAATATACACATAGAAACTATTAGAGATAGTTATTTATTCTTTATGCTTCTTAAAAAAAGTTTTCGTTTTTCAGAAAAGCTTCGTTTGGTTGTTTTCTGTCATATTCAGCTAAAGGAAGATCTCTTCTCAATGTCCAACAGTAATCGGCCATCATTTTTGTGTCCCAGCGCCCTTGGTATCTTTTTTCCATCTCTTTAATATCCTGGTGAAATCTTTCTCCTTGCTCTTCACTCACGCCCCCAAGGCTTTCTGGGAAATAGTCCAAATGGGAATGTAAAAAGTGAATTTTTATGCTCATATCGCAACCAAGAATCCTGAATTTTTCCAGCATATTTTCAACGATCTCAACATAGTTTGTGCCTTTATAATTCCCTAGAAATTTATATACAACTTCGTTAAAAGCATGCCATGCATGTTTTTCCTTATCTGCCATCACATTTTCAAATTCTTGATCTTTCATCAAGCTCCTAATCTGCGGGCCTACAAAGATTCCCTCCTTTAATTTTGCCTCTGACAGAGTCGGAAATGTTTTACACAAATATTTAAAACAATTTCCTTCTTTGTTTAATGCCTTAACAAATTGTTTCATAAGTCCAAGTTTTATGTAAAGCGGTGGAAGTAACACTTTTTGAAGGTCAATAAGACTTTCGCGAATTACATTTTTGGTTTCAGGTGTTAAAGTCACCCTTTGTGGCCAGTCTCTTTTATCCAATGCTGTTCTCGATTTCTGCTATCCCACTCGCACAGGAAACATGGAAATTTAGTATATCCAGACTGCTGACCCAAGAGAAGGCCTAAAATTTTTAAATCTCCACACACTTCCCAGTTGTGATTTTCATATTGTATTCTTAAAAGTAATTCCTGTAAATTTTCATAGTTTTCCTTTAAATGAACAGAATGGCCGACCGGAACAGAAGCAAAAACATTGCCATTATGTAAAAGAACAGCTTTAAGGCTCCTTTTTGAAGAGTCGATGAAAAGTCTCCAGTCGGAAGGTGTGTACTCAGGCGCTCCGAGGAAAGTAAGTAGATCAGCAATTGCTTGGCAGTACACGAGTGGTCCGTTTTGTGCAAAATATTTTACAAATCCAGCCTCACGATTTCTATACCAAGAGAAGGTAGTTTCTGGGGCAAGCAAATTTTTTTGTTTCAACCTAGACCCCAGTACTTCAGAAAGATCTTTTGAAAGTCCCAAATCTCTTACTAAATCATTCAATTCGGCTTGTGAAAATAGCTGAGGTTGGTTTTGGCCTGAGGTTGATGGTTCAAAATCACTATCAATCTGTACGGAGCCAGAAGTTGAAGAGGTTTCAATATCTTCTTGTAGTACTTTGGGGGGGTATAGGTATAGGTACATGATCACTGTGAGGAACTGTTCTGATAGCTGGTTTAATATTGTTTGGGTACAAAATATGTTTCAAAGTTTTTCTATTATGCCCCTTAATATCACAAAGACAAAAATAGCAATCTTCATGATGATTTTGTGGTTCTCTCCAAACCATCTGTATTCCAAAAGGAAGGCTTTTTCTATTCCCTTTGGTCCAATGTCTTAAACCTTCTCCACATACCTTACAAACAATGTTCGGTGCCCAATCTTTACCTTGATCTCCTAATTTGATTTTGAAATAAGCATAATATACATTTTTCACAAATTCACCAATTGGTCTCTTAAACTTTTTCAAGACGAAATATACACAAATATAACAGAAATCATCTGGTTTGTTTTTGCAACACCGGCTAGACATATTTTTAAGCAATGTTTATTTATCAAATACCACGCACAACACTAAAGACAAATTAATTTTACTTGTTTACTGATCGACACTCAGAGCTATAATGAAGTAAATGACATTAAAATATACATTTTGTTTGGAGTGATAAACTTGAAATCCTTCTTCGCAGTACTAATAAAGTGAAAGCATAATAAATAGGATTTAGCAGGTAAAAATTCCCGGAAATCTTGTCCAAAATTAAAACATGTAATAAAAGATTTACATCAGGTAATGAGAGCCTATTTAACAAATTTCTTTAAAACCACAACAGAAAATCATTTTTGGGTTAATACCTAGAATTTGAAGTAGTACATTCATTTTAAAATGTATTAAAACGCCTATTAGAAGATTTTTTTTTATATTTTTTTCTTTTTCTTTTGTGCAAAAAAAAATCTGTGGGTGGTAGAGACCAACTGTATTTTAATTACTTATTGCTATACAAAAAATGAGCTTAACAAACAAAAATCACGTCATCACAAATTTTATGCAGGCCCGTGTTATTTATACAGGGTGTTATAATAATAAATAATTATTATTCAATGCAATGAAATAAAAATAATGTCGATAAAATAAAATCTAATTTAATATTTAAAAAAAAATTCACCACATTAATTAAATTATATCCAATCAAATTTATTAAAAATTTTAATTTATTTTTTCAGAAAAAAAGGTAAAACCAACAAATTCTATTATAGATACGAAGTTGATTTAACGAGTGTGGTGAACAAGAAAAGTAGATTCTTTGAAATAAATAATTTTATTTTTCAATACAGTTCTTCATTGGGGTCCAGCAAGTGTCCAGCTTTTTTCTATTCTGTAGAAAATTTTGCAAAATAAGGAATCGAATGTGGCCAAATATATAATTTCTATAGTATTTTCACGATAAGAACGCAGTTGCATCATCAATGTACATCACACAACGTTGACAAATCTATTGTTTACATCTTGCAAATAATTTTCGTTTGGTACATTGCAGATAGCATTTAGGTTATACCTTAAAGTGTGTAGAATGCTAATATTGTATATTTGTCTCTCTATATTTAGAAAGATACGTACTTTATGTTAATTAATAAAAGTAATTGTATTAGTACTTTTATTTTCAAAAATTAATAAATATAATATCAATATTTTAGAATGAAAAACGCGTTATCGCGTTCTGCCCTAAAATAATGATTAGTGACAAAACTAACTCTCTTGCCTATTTTCCAAGCGGTTTATTAGGTGTAAGAAGAACTAGTTGTGAAAGACGAAAAATAAAGATACATAAAACGAGAAAAATAAAATAAACAATAATAATATGAAACGGTGACAAGCGGATATCATATGATTATCATGCGTGGCAACCCTTCGCGGAATAGATAACACTGAAAATCCAAATTTTATTAAATATCGGAGATATTATATGTACTACGTTAGTAAATTGAATTTCTTAGGTTCTTGTACCTGATATTACTGGTTATGACGTAACTGATCACTTATCGTAAAAATACTATAGCCCAAATCCCTGCAATTTTGTCATTATGACATACGGTTTACGGGTAGGCGCTTTGCCTTGATGAAACATCACCTTTTGGTTGCCCTTAATATAATAGGCTTTCGTTATTGTTGTTTTGCTGCTCTAAGTATTCGATCATGATAATTCTTCGAAGACAACAAAAAAAAAGTTACCATGTCTTTCCAAGACACACTCTTGACAGTCTTTGCTTTAACGTTAATTTTTTCAAACAATCCATTACCATTTTTTTTTTAATTCAGCGATTGAGAAGGTGCCAAATGTAGTCAAAGGAGAGAAGAAATGAAGATTAATAATTCCTATCCCTAATCCTTGCAATTTTGTCATTACAATAGGAGATTTGCAGGAAGATGCTTTTTATTGGTGAACTCTTGTGTCAACTCTTCTTGCAAAGGGACCAATAATATGATACATAACTTTCAAAGCCGCTAAAACGGTTTTCGACAATCTTTTCGTTAATACAAAAATATGTTTAATAATATAAAATATTATTAAAAACTTGGTGTGAAGAACATAATACAAAATTAACATTTTTGTGAATGTTTTGTGTTATACAAAACTGGTGAGGTTTTTATCCACTCATGTTTTAAATTATTCTGTTTAATATTTTCTTTGTTTTAACTTTTTTACAGTTTATTAATATAGCCCTGCTCCAAGTAGTGGACCATCATTTTCTTGAAGCTCTAATAACACCTAGATGATAAAACAGTCTTCACGTGCTTTGGCAAATTTTCACATGTTGCAGTTAATTACTTTGGTTGTTGTTTCAATTAAGGTGTACAGTACAGTAGTTTCTCACTTTCACATATTCATTCAAAAATCACCTTCAACAATCTCACGCATTTTCAAACACCAATCTTCCATAACAATACCACAAATTTATCAACGACATCAATCGTAATTGGCTAACGCTTTTCACCATATTTAAACATTCAAATAGTGAGTTTTCAGTTTTACTTAGATTTTGGCAGTCGATTGCATGCTTGTAATGAAAAAGTTCACTGCAAGCTATTGGGATTTATCCATTTCTATGGCAACTACTGCACATATTTCGAGAGTAAGCAACTTGTCATTTTTGTATAAAATTTAGACTTAGTTAAAGTTTGAAGAATGACATCAGTTGTGGAATATCTATACGAAATACGTCGTTTAACAGAGATTTACCAAACATAAAAACACCTCGTGTTAAAAAAGATATTGAAAATAAACTCATCTACGATCATATCGGGTGTTCGGCGTCAAAATAATCCATGGAAATTTGAAGTCATGTTTGATATTGAGTACTATATAGAAAGTAACCCAAAGTTAGTTCATCCTCTGCAAGCTGATTAAAGAAAGCCAATAGTATTTCTTGTTGATAGCTTTCCGCATTTAAAGTACCATTAAAAGATTGGAGTGATAATCGTTCTTCTACTTATAGTGCAACGAACACTAACATCTGTTTTAACAGTTAACATCAAACCATCCTTGGTCCGAAAAGAAAGTTTTTTCTAGGAAAATATTACTCGCCACGGCTAATCAATATCGAAGATTTCTTGCAAGCAAGTTATACGATGTGGAAATAATTGAAAATCTTCTTTTAAAACTGTATGACAAAAATCAACTGACAACCCAGTTTGTGGAGAATCCGTATCGAAATTTTTGGAGTACCAGTCATTATTTGTTTAACATTATTAAGCTCTTCCTCTCTTTTGGTCGCCCATAACCATCTCGCCGTTCTACACTCGTTTGTCGAAAAAGTCAACAATTCTATTGAGTGTCTTCTCAAAAGTATTTTAATCAAAAACGAGGTTGGGGAATTCGTCATGAAATTCTTCTAGATAATCTTGAATGAAGTAGTTTCATTTACCATCGATCTTTTGACCATTTTGAAAATTTGATTCATAAATGCTTTAAATACATTATTAAATACAATTTTAAAATGCAAAAATGCACAATACTATATTTGATATCAGATTCTGCTAATTTTGACAATTATTTATTATTTAAAATTTAATATAAATGATGAGCCTTAAGTTAGGATTACAGTTTCTTTACAAAATTCTACTTAACGCTGGATTTTTCTAAATATTTACTATATACAGCACCCGCCATATTGTTCGCATCATATGGGAAAATTTTTTATTTTTTTTTTAAATCGTTTTCGTCCAGTTGTTTGTGCATGTTTGAAAACTTAAAATGGGATACATGGAAAGATTTTTCCTTATACAGTGTCCGCAAAAAAGTCTAATCCATATGGGAACCTTTTTGATTAATTGATTTATTGAAAAAAATTGTTTTTGGTATTAGCCTCTGCTTCAATTACAACCACCAAAAAGTAAATTTCATGGCACTCTTGTTCTACCATTAAAACGACGTTTAAAATTTTAAAATGGGGCAAAAATAGGTAAATAATTTAGTATATTTTGGTGTTTAATGGACCTATTAAGCTGGAAAGAATAATATTTAAAAGCTATTTATAAGCTAAGTAAATAAAAAATTTAAATAGAAAATTAAGAATTTAAATTTTGGTAACAAAAATGTTTCATATTTCCACAAGTTTTCCTTCGTTTTCTATGCACATAATAGTTCTGTTTGTTGTACAATAGGGTGGAGCGAAAATTTTTTTTTTTTAATTTAGATTTTCCTGTATTAAACATCGATGCTCTAAGTACTTAAAAGTGCAGAGAAAAAATCTTATCTTCCTAGGTCAACGTCTTGAGGTGGCGCACTAGACTTTAATTTGTGGAACTTTATCATTTATGAAAAAGTAAACAGTGTGATTTAAATTTGTTTTTATTCAATAAATTCAAACAGTTACAGTCTTTTATTTACTCACATAAAGCATATTTAATACAAAAACAAAAATCATTCGTTAGCAAATTGTAAAGGATCTTGTTGTTGAAAAAATTGAGATTTCGACTCAAACAGTGGTATGTCTTGTCTTGCTTTAATTCTAGAGCGAATGAAACCGTCTCTAGCTTCTGATCCACAAACAGATATTGAAGCTTCAGTGACGAGCTTGACACACCTCTCTACTGCTTGGGTATGACAAGGAAACATCCCAAATTGACTGAAATTATTTCCCGAACGAATCAGGTTTGAAATTTCTGTATTAGAATATTTCATAGTCATTGGTGGTTCAGTTATTCTCACATTCGACCAATTTATTAACTCATAGTAATTCGTCGCATTTACTTGAAGTTGTGGAAGGCGGAACTCGCGAACTTTCTTGCTTTTAATACACACATTTTCTTTTCTTGCTTCTAATACTCTTCGGAGAGCCAATTCTCTAATTTTTGAAGTATCATTTTGAAGCATGGCCAACAGCATATTTTCTGGGTGTGCGAAGAATGAATTTCTGTTTATAGTTTTTAAAACAATACTCTTAAGGTCATCTCTTAAATATAAACTTCTCTTGACCATGTTGAAAACATGAACTGGACCATGGTTACAAGATGGCTTTGACTTTATGTCAAACCATGTTGGCGCGCATACTTTCATAATGAAAAGTGCTAGTTGCTTAAGGTTTTCTGGTGGTGTAGCCATTCCAATGTATAAGCGAAGAATCCTATTGGCGCAAGCTAGCCAGCGAGAGTGCGCTAATTTCCCAGGGTCTCTTTCAGCTAAACTTAGTGAAACTAAACCAGACGAAATGGAAGAACAAATCTCGTAAAGATATTTTTGATCAGTGCTTAGCAACTTTATACCAATATCCGGCAATTCTGCAGGAATCGCTTCAAAAGCTTGTAACTTAAAATCAAGGCACTTGAGGAGTTTTTACCTATAGCTCCAGAAAAGCTATTAGGACCTGCTGTGTTTCCATCAAGACTTAAAAGCAAATGGCGCAGTGGTAATTTATTTGCGTGTAATAAGCACACAAACCATTGCAATGGTCTTTTTAAATGTGTTTCCAATAAGGCAATGACTCATCACATCTGATTGCAACCAAATATGAATTGCATTTATACTTTTTATCTAATAAGGCGACAATATTCCTCATAATATTACTGCTTTTCCTGAATCTATTGTGAAATGTCCAATATATTCAGAATTTGGCTCAGATACCATTGAAATATGTTCTTCGGTAATAGTCTTACGCTGGGACTAATTTTCTTTTGAAGTTATAATTAAAGTTTTGTCTTTACGACCATCAAAATAAATAGAAGTCAGAGGTTTTTCATTGCTAATAGAGCTCAACTGCTTTCGAACTTTTTTCCTTTCTCGACGTATTTTACTACGATCTATTACGCTTGATGAGTTTTCCGCATCTATAATGTTTAAATCAACCTGCGTTTACAACAAATGCTGCAGATCGATCTGAAACTCCAGTCCTGTCACAAGCTGTAGCAGGGGTTTGCAACTTTTGTCTCATCTGCTTATTTCCTTTTTGATTTTCTCTTTTGTGAACTTTTCTTTTTCCTTCATTAAAGCAAAAATCATCTTGCTCTGATTCTGATGTTTCACTTGAAGTGCTACTGCATGACCGATGTAATTCTGACATAGACGAAGAAGTACTTGAAGTTATGTTTTTTTGAACGAATTGATCATGTTTTCTCTTTCGAACTTCATTGCGTCGTATAGATTTTGTTGTCAACCTATCCACACAGCCAATATACATTCTACGCTCATTTCGTTGGTCCTTTAAAAACTTTTCCTCTGCTGGAGGTATTTTTGTCACACATTTACATATGTTTCTGGACGCGCACTTACAGGTTGCGATGTCAAATAATTGTTTTTGAGATTCCTTTAAGAAATTTTGTTTTTTTACTTCACTGCGCAGTTTCTTCATATTTTTGTATTTGTTGTAATAGGAAATCAATCTTGCTAAGATTTGTTGATGACTTATTAAAGGAATCGATGCCTTTTTCCATATTTGTTCAATATCAGTAGCAATTATTTCACATATGCACTTAATTGAAGGATCGTTTCGGTTGTTCAATTCAAGCATATCATTTTTTTGTAATAGGAAATTTGTTGTAATAGGAAATCAATCTTGCTAAGATTTGTTGATGACTTATTAAAGGAATCGATGCCTTTTTCCATATTTGTTCAATATCAGTAGCAATTATTTCACATATGCACTTAATTGAAGGATCGTTTCGGTTGTTCAATTCAAGCATATCATTTTTTTAGCCACAGGTAATATTTAATAATATCACAATGCGTAGACAACACATTAGCACTTAATGTAATTGGTTTTCCAAATATAGAGCAACACAAATCTTTCCTAGTTTTAGGCATTTTAAATCTTTCCTCAGCAATCACGTTTTAACTTTTGGTAACGAAAATTTTACGTTTGATTAAGTTTTATAAACTTTTTTAACACGTTGCACTTCTAAATACTATGAAGAAACTGAAAGAAACTGTTTAAAATGATACTTTATTTTATGCATGGGAATCCCCTAACTTTGTTTTTGAGCAATAAACTTAAGTGTTGCCAACAGTTTTATTTAATGGTAGATAAAAAAGATTTTTAAATTGTACTTTTCTGCTTTTATGTAAATTAGGTTATTTTTCAAACTTCACCCTTCATGCGCCACCTCGAAATAAAGTCGCAGAGTCTTGTTATTTTTCATGAATAGTGCTTTCTAATAGGGTCATCAATTAACAATACAGGAGTTTTCAAAATTAAAAAAAAAAAAAACAAGCTGAAACTTGAAATGAGGTTTTTCCTGATAAAAAACTTTGCACCAAAAATGTGAAATAATGTGGCAAAATTTCTTTTCAAATAAAAAATTTCTTTTGTAATATTAGATTGTACTAGTTTAGTTTATTTTTTAAACACAAATATAAACAAACTAACTATATGTTTAGATTTAAAATAATTAAAATTCAAAATTACACGTGGAAATTGTAAGAAAAATTTGAAATTTGAAAAATAATAATAATTTTTTGAACATCTGTTGAAAAAATTCATTTGATTTCATAATTGGCATCACATTTACTGAATATCTAACGAATGTGACCCAAATTTCATCAAAAATAGTTTTAATTTTAAAATTAAATTTTTTTAAATTTTTTTAAGCTTCGGTAAATACATTTTCTCTAAAACCAAAAATCGCTTGCAGAATCCGAATAGTCCATTTTGAGCTTTTTTAATATGCACAAACTTTTGGCGGATTTAGATTTTTAAATAAATCAAAGATAAATATTTTTGCCATATGGTGTGAACAATATGGCGGGCACGATATAAAAATAATGGAAAATTGTGCTAGTCTCGCATACTAGGAAATATACGCCTTGTGTTCACATTTTTTTCTTATAAAAAAATCAAAACCTAAAGTAATAATAGATATTCGATTTTTGTTGAAAAAATATTTAAATAATTTTAATCAAGCAAATAAAATAATTTAAATAATGTTTTTTTTTTATATTCCTTTTACCATTATTTCTTTTTGATTTCAGAAATTATTTCTAGCAGTTATTTGAAACTGAAATTTTCATTTATTTCAACAGGAAAGTATAAAATGTACATAAAATACTTACTTTTTGAATATTCCTTTATCGTTTATTTTGATTTTTATTCCATTTGTTACAGATTTACAACCATCTATGCATTTACGAAAAATATTTTAGTTGCCAACGTTGCCCCTGTTTAATATTTTCGTAATTTATGTCCATCTAAAAATGCGCTTGAAACTGTTCAACATATTACTTTTGTTCATACAATAATAATATTTGATTTTATATAAATTACTTTAATAAAACAAAATTTTTTTTTTTTTAAGAATATTTTTTAATTTTTACTGAAATGTATCGAAGTATACTTGTGTTTACCTGCTTTATATTAATAATTTAAATTACGTAAATTAGTACTAAAAATATAATCAATATATCAACCTAAGTCTAATGTAAATATTTCTAAACAGAAACCAATTTGAATTTATGCATAAACTAGCTAATTTTAAGTTGTTGAAAGTATTTCATTATAAAGAAAGGCGCAAGTATATTTTATATATTTTAACATTTATTTTAATCATGTCATCTTCATGTTAAGTCTGCATGTTAGAAATAGATATTTTATGCAAATAAATTTCTTTTTAAAAACATTATATTGCTATATTTTTTCATAAATTATGGTTTCGGTGTGCTTTAGATTGAATTGTCTCGAATTTCGGGAATTATAAACTACATCCTGAAGATGGTAGCGGTGATACTGTCGAAAGCTCGAGAAATATAATTTCCCGAAATTTTGACAACGCCTTTGTATATTACTCATTACTTTCAATATCATTTCGTTTAAAAAATAATTATTTGTAACTTAGTTATACTTGCTTTAAAAAAAAAAATTAAGAAAATGAGGCTGAGCTTTTCTGGAAGTGACAACCTTATTAAATATCTACGTTAACAGGTTTTAATTAATTATATATTAACAAATTAATTGTTCTTATTTTTGATTGCATTTATTTTATAGTTTAAGTACAATTAACGCTTACCCAAAATTTAATTGAAACATTCTGACAGTATTGAAGAACACATTTTAACGATTTTACTACATGACAGCTATGCCAGAGTTAAATATATACGAACAGAACTGTATTTACATACACATTCTAAGATATATATTCATTTTAGCGTATAGGAAAATATAGCTAGCATCCTCTACATACGAGTGTCTCAAACACTAATACAAAACTAACACAACTATGCGAAGAGAGCTATAAAAGTTCTGCAATAGAGCTTCTAATCTTCACAATCTTTGAAATTAATTTCCACTACATTATGTATCGGGTGTTTTTTTAGCTGCATGAGAAATATCGATATCGATAACTATGGTTTGACAGATGAGAATGTCAAACTGTGTTGACATTTTTGTTCAGTAAGGTTTGGCAAGTCATCGCGAATCGTTTAACGCCAGAACAACGCATCCAAATTGTTGAATTTTACTTTGAAAAAAAAATAAATCTGTTCGCGAAGTTCATAGAGCACTTCGTCCATTTTATGTTATAATCGGCCATAATCGGCCATAATCGGCCTAGTGAGCAAGCAATTCGTGCAGTTATTGATCCTTTTCGCACTAATTTTACTCTTCTCGATTCAAAACCATCAACAAGACAAAGAAATGTGCGTACCGAAAAGAATATTGCTGCTGTAGCACGAAGTATTGAAGAAGACGCCGAAATGTCGATTCGTCGTCGTTCTCAACTTGTTGGCCTTTGTCCTTCGACTACGTGGAAATTTTTATGTAAGGATCTAGGCTTACGTGCCTATAAAATACAACTCGTGCAAGAATTGAGGCCAAACGACCATCGTTTGCCTGATTGGGCTCATTTGAAACTGGCCGAAGATGAGCATTTTTATCAAAGAATTGTGTTTAGTGATGAAGCTCATTTCTGGTTAAATGGCTACGTCAATAAGCAAAATCGCCGTATTTGGAGCGAAGACAATCCTCAAGCCGTTAACGAATCACCATTACATCCATTAAAATTGACTGTTTGGTGCGGTTTACACTCTGGCGACATCATCGGTCCTTATTTCTTTCGAAATGAGCAAGGAGCCGTCGTTACGGTGAATGACGAGCGCTATCGAGCCATGCTGACTGAATTTTTGTTTCCAAAAATTAATCAGCTAAACATCAACGACATTTGGTTCCAACAAGACGGCGCAACTTGCCATACAGCGCGCTTAACAATCGATTTATTGCAAAATCAATTTGGTGACAACTTTCTTTCCAGATGTGGTCCTGTTCACTGGCCTTCTCGTTCGTGCGATTTATCGCCTCTGGATTACTTTTTATGGGGCTATGTTAAGTCATTGGTTTATGTCGACAAACCAGCAACTCTTGAAGCATTGGAAGCCAATATTCAAGTCACCATTGACGCCATACGGCCAGATTTAATGGAAAAAGTAGTCAAAAATTGTACTGATCGAATGGACCATGTAACTCGTAGCCGCGGCGGACATATGCCGGAAATAATATTTTAAAAATAAATGCCATGAAATTATCTACCAGATTATAATAAAAAAAATTTAATTCCAACAATATTTCTGTCTTGTATTATCATTTTAAATTCTCAAGCTCTTAAAAAAACACACATTACATGTGTTCGTTCTTCTAAATCAGATATAAAATCAAGTTTATAAGTAAATTTAATTAAAACTGGGCTATGATGATCCATACTCTAAAAAGATCTTCGTGGAAAAATTTTCTTCTTTTCAGTCACTCCTTCACAATGGAAAACAATGGAAAGTTACCTGAAGCAAGATCTAGACTGTAGAGTAGATAATCCAACACCTTTAATTAGATTCTTGATAACGGTGCCCGCGTTTAAGCGATGCACCAGAGCACTTTCCTAGTGGAAAAACCAAATGCTTGGTCTGGAACAAGGACGAATGCTTTCAAGTGCTTCAACAATTCCCCAGTAAATGACCAGGCATTCTTCTGTCATGCAATAATTTACATGCCCATTGAACTCAAGCATTTACCCAAGAGTATAAACAACGAATACGTTTGGGCTTATTGACTTCAGGGCATCTTGAAAAGCTAAATTTTCTCTCTGTAACTCTTTATGGCACCTATACATGGCGTACGATGTGGACTATTATCTCGTAACACAGAAGGTATTTCCTCCAAATAGCGATCAATATTCATTCAACATGCAAAGTTGCAGGGTAACATTGCTCAATTGTTTTTGAGCAAGATGACAAGGAACTGCTTACACTACCATAACTAACATATAGAGACCGAGCTGTCGGCTACAGTGTAGGCTTGAACAAGTGAATACTGAACTTATCATAGCCTGAAAATCGATTGCACCATATTGCAAAACTTTTATAAAACCCTTTTTACATAAAAACTTTTCTGGCGTCCTACGTACAATTGAATCACTAGTTGCATTAAAACTAATGTTTTTGAGTAAGATGACAACGAACTGTTTACACTACGAACTTATCATAGCCTGAAAGTCGGTTGCACCATGTTACAAAACTTTTCTAGCATCCTACGTACAATTGAAGTTGCATTAAAATTAATGTAACTATATATTTGTAAATGGTTACTTGTTCATGCAACTATAATAACGTTTAATATGTTGAAATTTGTATTATATTGTCTTGAATCAATATTCTATAAAGAGTAGAATATTATTCCAGTCTTTATTTTGGAAACGTCTTTAGAATCTGTTGTAATTTAATATGTTAATTATATACTGTTAATCAACGAAGGAAATATAATACGCCCCTAAAATAATAAGAAATACATAAACTTATATAACCTTCCACATTTTCCATATAAATGAAATATAATACATTATAACACAGGATATTTTCTATTTCGTAGAACTTATGGAAGATGTTTTATATATATTTCAGGATGATGTAACACATATACAAAAAGTTTTCGTAAATATTTATTAATGTTAAAAAAATTAATGAAATTTCTTAAAATAAAGATATTTATCAGAATGCCCCACCAGTTTTGTATAATACAAAGGTACTTTTAATAATATAATATATTATTAAAAATCTGGTGTGAAGAACACAAATACAGGTTCACTATTCATATTTTTGTGAACGTGCCCGAAAATATCTCTCCCCAGAGACGTAGATACGTATTTCGCCTTTCTACAGGCTCATCGGTACGCCCCTGCTGGAGAAAGAATATTTCCAGACACATTCATAAAAAAGAACCACATCACCACATCACAGAAATTATCCAGACCGGACGTAGAAGTAAATTCAGAGCTGCCTGTTGTCAGACAGCTGAAGTACCTCGCCCCGTCCACATAACCAATGTGAAGCAACGACGCCTTTCCAAAGGTGGCACAGTCATCCCTCTAGAAACTGTATTTTGTTTGTGTCTTCACTCATACTACGGACTAACCGCATGTGTAATGTATCAGAATAATTGAAACATACATGAGTAGGTAAACCCCACCAGTTTTGTATAATACAAAGGTATTTTTAATAATATAAAATATTATTAAAAATCTGGTGTGAAGAACACAAATACAGGTTCACTATTAATATTTTTGTGAACGTGTCCGAAAATATCTCTCCCCAGAGACGTAGATACGTATTTCGCCTTTCTACAGGCTCATCTGTACGCCCCTGCTGGAGAAAGAATATTTCCAGACACATTCACAAAAAAAAACCACATCGCCACACCACAGAAATTATCCGGACCGGGCGTAGAAGTAAATTCAGAGCTGCCTGTTGTCAGACAGCCGAAGTACCTCGCCCCGTCCACATAACCAATGTGAAGCAACGACGCCTTTCCAAAGGTGGCACAGTCATCCCTCTAGAAACTGTATTTTGTTTGTGTCTTCACTCATACTACGGACTAACCGCATGTGTAATGTATCAGAATAATTGAAACATACATGAGTAGGTAAACCCCACCAGTTTTGTATAATACAAAGGTATTTTTAATAATATAAAATATTATTAAAAATCTGGTGTGAAGAACACAAATACAGGTTCACTATTAATATTTTTGTGAACGTGTCCGAAAATATCTCTCCCCAGAGACGTAGATACGTATTTCGCCTTTCTACATGCTCATCGATACGCCCCTGCTGGAGAAAGAATATTTCCAGACACATTCACAAAAAAGAACCACATCACCACATCACAGAAATTATCCAGACCGGGTGTAGAAGTAAATTCAGCGCTGCCTGTTGTCAGACGGCCGAAGTATCTCGCCCCGTCCACATAACCAATGTGAAGCAACGACGCCTTTCCAAAGTTGGCACAGTCATCCCTCTATAATGTGTAATGTATCAGAATAGTTGGGGGTAAACCCCACCAGTTTTGTATAATACAAAGGTATTTTTAATAAAATAAAATATTATTAAAAATCTGGTGTGAAGAACACAAATACAGGTTCACTATTAATATTTTTGTGATGTGGTTCTTTTTTTGTGAATGTGTCTGGAAATATTCTTTCTCCAGCAGGGGCGTACCGATGAGCCTGTAGAAAGGCGAAATACGTATCTACGTCTTTGGGGAGAGATATTTTCGGACACGTTCACAAAAATATTAATAGTGATCCTGTATTTGTGTTCTTCACTCCAGATTTTTAATAATATTTTATATTATTAAAAATACCTTTGTATTATAAAGATATTTGATTTTTAGATTTGTAAAACTTGAAAACCTAGCTTTTATAAATACAAAATTTAAGATTTATTTATAGTTAAATTCTATGGGAATATGAATATTAATACTATTGCTATAAGGCGTTCTAAAGCAGTTACACATTTCTCTGTATTAAAAAAGAAATAGTAAGACATATATGTGTTAGGTTGTTGCATAAGTTGGTAGCATTTTTTTTTGTTTCTAGGACGAGAGCACCTTGAAAAAAAATTGTTAGACAAATATCGTTTTATTGTTTAATTTGTGAATTTGTATTAATTATTGACAAAAGAAAATAGAACGTCAAGCAAAAAAAAAAGGAGCATTTACGACATATCTTTTTGTACGAATTCAATAGAGGAGTTAATGCATTGGTAAACGCAAGGACCATTTCAGCCCTTTACGGTGAAAATATAATTGGGATGAATACAGCACGGAAATTATTTTCTCGATTTAAAAAGAGTTTTTTTAACATAAATAATTCTTATGGATCAGAAGGACCGTCGGACTTTGATGAAAATTATCAGAATGCTCTAATTCATGATGATCTAGGCCATTATTATTATAGGAAATTTCCCATTATAATGGATTGTGACCAATCGACCAATTCCGTCATTTCATGAGTAAAATTCAAAAACCAGTTAGTTGTTTGATTGCCGCGTGTGTTGATCGAAAACAGTAAAAAATAGCCTGTCAACATTTGTGCTAACTCTTTCTTCTTTGCTAGCTCGTCAGTAATATTAACTGTTTTTGTCCCACATTGTTACTGGTGACGAAAAATGTTGCATTGATTTTAACATCAAGAATAAAAAAGAATGACTTAGCCCTAACGAAGAGGCAACTCTCCTAGTAAAAGCTGATTCTCAGCCGAATAAAGCTGATTGCTTCCAGGGAATGAAATATTGATTAGTCCTGTATTTTGTTTGTTAATAAATAAGTTTTCAGTTAAAAAAAATAACTCTGCGCATTAACCCAATATATATTTAAGAACATCTTAGATTTAGATTACTGGTTCTCTTCAAAAGTTTGAGATGAAACTCATCATATTCCGTTCAGCCAAGCTAAACCAATTATTTTTTGTTGACAATGCTTTGTGATCGTAGAAACAAATAAGCATTGTCTTTAGCTGTTTCCAAACGACCTTTTTTGCAAATGCTATTCTTTTGGTGGTCCAAACTCAGTATTTCAGCGCTTTATTTCGGTCTCATGGTCTCTCAGGGAGCACATTTTAACCTTAATTTAATCTCAGGAATGATTTCGGTTTTCATTTTTGATAAAATCACCTCTATTTTAGATGCCAAGTTGACTCATTCCATTTTAAAGACATTTAGAATTTTTTACTGATACTTAAACGAGTCCCTACCACTTTGAAATCATCGATTAAACTACTACTAAATTTGGATACTTCACCCTATACTTCTTAAACTATTTGACGCGTCAACCGTAGTCTTTTGGGTTGAAATTAATTTTATGAACGTTGATGAAAACATTGAACCATTCTTGGAATAATGTTGGCTGCAATTGGGATCGTTGGATAAAAATACTTCATTACCATGACAACGAAAATTAAACTATCTGTGTTAATTATTTATTGTTTATTCACTGGCTTACTGTGCCCGGGATTCTGGGATCGATTCCCAAGCTTGCTGTGCAAGAAGATTTTCGCGGTCTTTTCTCTCGTTTATGGTGAATGCCGACAACTAAATATTTTAAGTCGTTGCAGTATCGCGGGTGTAATATGGCCTACAGATGTCCGCTGTAATTAATGTTAAGTTATTAGGGGTTGTAAAGGAAAGAATTATTGTTATTGCTATTAAAATATCATAAATATACTCAAATCATCGTAAAGTTTAAAAACAATGTTTTATATTCTGTTTGAATAGAGTAAACCTATTCAAATATCTTGCAAAATTTGCAATTATTCATTGCTTCTCTAATTTTCTAAAATATAAATTCTCACGTCATTCTGTAACTTTAACCATTTATGCATAGATGCTCTTAACGTATACCATTAGTTTGACATACTTTCAAAGTTTGGAATCTATATTTCTTTTCTTTACTATCTCAGATGAATTATTTAAATTTATGCTGATCCTAATAATTGATCTTTAAATTAGAGATAAATGTTTTTTTTTTTATTAAAAATGTCGACTGGATATATAAATGAAAGTTAATTAAAAGGCGGAGTTATTCATGGCAAAAGCATCAGCAAAGAAAATTAAAAAACAAAAGATCGTTTCAGAAATCGGTAAATCAGCAAAATAAATACCATTGTATGTCAAACAAAAATAATAAAGGTCGTAATTTTCGTGATATCGTATTCGAACGTAACGCCAGGACGTAACTGACCGACAGAATAGGCTTATAATAGTGTTTTTCTTGTATTTTCTCGTGGCTTCATCTCAATTTCTCGCCGCTTACTTTCCTTCAATCTGTGATTTCGCTTAAAGCCGTAGCATATAACTATGCAACTATACCTATACGACATTAGAACGTAATTAACGAATATAATGAACTTAAAATGAATGTATTTTCTTTAAAATGTACCACAATCTGCTTCTAAATATTTTACACGACACACTACATACTTAATTATTACATTAATTATTTTGACAACGATGTTGTTATATTTAGTGATAATTAGAGAGCGGACTGAAGCGATTGAATGACAATTGCCCCGATAAAACATTATGGCGGTATTCATGTATAGTATGCAATTGCATTCGTCGAGCAGATGTTGTTATTTCCGTCGTTATTGTATCTATTCATTCATAAATTCTATTTTACAGTGGCATGGTTCTGGTTTCGTCTGTTTCAGTGCTATTTGGTTACAACTTTTAGTATTTTAAAAAATCCGTTTTATGTTGTTATATTGTATATTTATCCTATAATTTTTTTATAAATATTAAGTTTAATCTATACCTTATTTTTGGAGTAGTTTTCGTTTCTTCTTTTTAGTCCATTTCTTTTCGTTCTTAATATTTCTCTTTATCTTCATTAACAATGGAGAATTCTCGTAGGGCAACCATGGTAGGATGAATTAGAGGCCATATGGATTGGTTACATATTCGTAATGATACCGAGATATATTGCAGTGCCTGTTCATTAAGTTTAAGGCGTCGATAAAAGTATAATGTGCAGAGACATGTTTCTTCAAAAACTCATCTAGATAATATATGTCCATCTGCACCTGACACTTTTAACGAAAAACTGTGTGAAGCTTTCATGCCGGCCAATATCCCATTCAAAAAGCTTAACAATCCAGTCCTCAAGAGGTTTCTTACAAAATCTACTGATCGTCACATACCAGATGAATCTACTTTACGTAAATACCACTTACCAAAATGTTATTTGAGAACCATTGAAAAAAATACGAACCAACCGATCTGGTCATTATCTTTGGGTAAGAGCAGACAAAACAACGGATGTAATGGGACGATATGTGTTAAATGTAGTTGTTGGTATTCCTCATCCGACAACTTCATACCAACCATACTTAATTGCAACTAAAATATTTTCAGTCGTCAATGGTGAACCAGTTGCAGAAGTAATTTATCAATATATTCATAATATTCTGTCATTGGATAACAAGTATAAAGACAATATGCTGTTATTTTTGACTGATCGACAGCTTATATGTTAAAAACAGGGAAGTTATTAAAGTAATATTATCTCAATATGCTACACGTTACCTGTGTAGCACATGCACTACACAGAATATGTGAATACATCCAAATGTTGATAAGTTAGTTTCATCATTTAAAAAGATTTTTCTCAAAGCTGAGACAAAAAGTTGATGGCATATTTAGCAGAAATCCAGATTTGAATATATTATATCAATTCTGCACAGAGCCGATTGAAAAATCTATACATTCGATGTATGGTGCACTTTTGCAACATTTTAATCACGCCCCCATCACCAGTTGTTATGTGGAACGGACATTTTCTATTTTTTAAAGACATTTTAACATCTAAAAGAACTAATTTAACACAGGAACACCTTGAACAAATTTTAGTTTTTCATAGTAATGTTTTACACTACAATGTTTCACAGAAAATACAGAGTTTTGAGTTTTGTTCTTTGTAAATTATTTTTATTAAAAATTCGATACGCAATTCGCATGTCAGCATTACTCTTGTTTCAGCAGTAGTTGCTGTCGGTTACCAAACCGTTTATTACGTTCGCTCTGTTGTGCATTGACAGATACATATTAACTGCATATGTAGGTATGTGCCACTTATGCAATGACCACACGTATCAAATTGTTCGAAACTCACGGATCGCTTACAGAAACAAACCTATTCCGAATACAAGGCAGACGCTTACAGTCTATGAATCACCAATCGCTCAAGTCCGCTCTCTGATAATGAACTTAAAATGAATGTATTTTCTTTAAAAAGCTGCCTACAAATATTTTACACGCCACACTACATACATAATTATTAGATTACGTGTTTTGACAACGATGTTGTTATCTTCAGCGATAATACAACACTGAAATAAAAAAAAATTAAAATCAGCTTGCTGGTGTATACGCAATAATAAAGCTACATTTCATAGTTCATATCACAAATTATATCGTTAGCCGTTAAAACATTTAAAATCACTGTAGACGCATATATTATTTTAGTTAAATTTGTTTATTGTATTTTCTAAAATAAAATTTGTTAACAAAATGTCTCGTAGTTTCAGCCGTGTTCATTTCTAATCAGGATCTCGTTTATTAAAAAAATTTAGCAAGCATTATGACTAATCTTTTCTTACTTCATTCAATTTTTTAAATCATCACCTGTGATAATACCATTCCATGAAGCATTAGATGTAATAATAACTCACAGCTTGCCAATACCACATGTAATTGATGTTAAGCTATTGGGAATTGTTGAATTATTACTAATTTTAAATAGTCATCAAAAGCTACAAGTTTTTCAGGATAATGTATCATCAAATTGATTTCTTTGCTTTGATATTGCATTTTCTTATTATCTCGTCCATTTCAATAGTGAACAAGTAAGGACTCAAACTTCCTTCTTCTCTAAATCCAGATCATGGTAAGTCCAAATGTGCTAGTAAACCATTATTTGAACACAAACTGTTAAGGACATCGTCGCTCCAAATCTAACCAATCATTAAACTTAATAACAAGGTTTAACCAATTATTTTTAGTTGTAGAAAGTGCAATAGGAAAAAATTAGTTGTAAATATTACCTTGTTGTTCATACATTTATATTCAAACTCCATCAAATAATTTAATTTATGTTCTTTATGCTAGCTGCTCTAAGAAAATATTTAAAATAAATTTTTAAGGGTCCTGATTAAATTTGAACATTTTTAGAGTCTGAAAATTATTTTAGGAACAGCTTCTTTTATTTGTGTTTATAGTACGCCTGTACCTTTTAATATTTCATATTCGAATAAAAATCGAAATCAAACATCATCAAAATCATAGATGCCGTGTAAATATGATCGATATTAGGTGATTTTTTTGAACCATAGATGGGAAATTTAGAAGTGGTTATACCACCAGACATTTTAAATGACAATGAATCATCAGAAGGTGGTGGAGTAGCAGTTGAGGGTGGGATAATTCGTCTACGCTGCCATGCAGTCGGTATACCTGATCCTACTGTATCTTGGAGACGCGAAGATAGTCGAAACTTGGTACTCCGACAAGAAGGCGGTCGAGATAAGAAAGGTAAATGATAGACAATTTAAAATCAATATCAAATTAAAGAAAATACTTTATTTACACTGAGTTCGCGAGCAGATGGTGTGCCTTACATCCTAATCCAACACATTTAGATGGATTCTGATTTGCATTTCCTTGCCCAGTAAATGTAAGTGCAGTGAAAAATACTACTAGCGAGCGTCTATTTAGAGGAGAACAACTTTCGGAATAGCTGCATCTCTTGCTTCCGATAAATACGCTCCCATTTAAATTTTAAATCGGATATTACCTCGAAAAGGAATCTTCGGTGAACTAATCTTAAGGTTTATTGGAATATTAAAAATTGTTCAATTTCGAAGCGTGCTTTGAATAAAAAAACAAATATAAAAACTTTTGTATATTTTTGTTTCAGAAATAACGAACATATACCGACATTCAATTATTAATTTGCCGACGTCCAATCTTGTTCTTATTTCTCTAACCTAAGTTCTATACACAGAGAAAACGTTTCATCAGCCACAACAATCTTTGCTAGTGGCATTTATGCCTTGAAAAGCTCGAGAAGCTAACTAAAACATTTGTCTTTATTCTTTCGATTGGCTGAATACTGGCCCCGCAATAGCCCACATTAACCCTAACTCTCCCCACCATTCTTCCCCATGTTATTTTCTACCACTTTAAAATATAGCGATATATTAGCTGCATTTATATATACTATATAATTTTCTGCCTGCATCTGTGTATGACATTGGAGTATATCTACTGCTTATTGTAAATAACAACATGAAACATTTATTTATTAAATTATTTATGGTCTTCCAAATGTTATCGTCTCGCCTACAAATGCACGCGAGTGTTATTATAATAACATTTTTTCAATAATAAATTTGTTTCTGCATAATACGAGGACTATTCGAAAGAAAAACTACTGTCTGTGTTTAGGACATGATGTAATCGATGTTCAGCACCATAATTAAAAACCATGTGATCGAAATCTAGTAAAAGTAAAATACATCTGTTAGTGTGTGCATTATATTGATTTATAGATACTTGGAAACTGTCCACAATAAATCACAAAGTTTATTTATAATAATTGTAATAATAATAATAATAATAATAATAATAATAATAATAATAATAATAATAATAATAATAATAAACCGCACAGGGTAGCTTAGAGATAGGTTACTGGGGACTAGCGCCCCACGGGTTCCTGAGCTAACCGTTGGGTTGGGTTAGTAGCCCCAATGAGGTACACTTGCTCCAAACACTGGATGAAAAGGATACTGTGGTGGGTCGGAGGAGCAGGATCCAGGTAGGATTAACCAGCAAAGACCGAAACAGCGAATTGGGCATGAAACACAAGTATGGCATGCTTCAGTAGAAACAAAGGATTCAGGCGAGGATGTTGTTGAGATACATTCATTTCAACCCACTTCGTCAACATAGCAACTAAAGCGCCGGACCCTCTGGGCCTTGAAAATTAACCCCCCCCCCCTACATGGTGGGAGTTGTTATCTGCTTACTAAGAGTGAAGCATGCCATATGTATTAGAGCCGCATAGATAGATTACGGAAAAATACCTGGAAATAAGAAATAATAAACAATAAAAATAATATTATTACAGTTATGCCAGCCATCTTGTTCTCACGAATCGATGGGTTAACACACTGGCAATCAAGAACAAATTGAATGTTCTTGTGAATGGAGGAAATAATAATAATAATAACAATAATAATAATAATAATAATAATAAAATTCTCGATTATATTGGAATCGCCAAATAATCACAGATAAAACAGTTTCCAAAAATATTCAAGATATAATACTGACACTGAAGAAGGACAAGGTAACGACATCATTGACATTGCTGTTCCGTTGGCAAAAAACACTGCAAGGAACTATAGTGAGAAGGTAAATCAATATTTACCTCTCACCGACGAAATCAAGAGTATGTGGAAGATGGACAAGGTCCTAATAGTCCCAATTGTGATTGGCGCAACTGGAGAAATTCCACAGAAATTACACAAGTCCATAAATACTTTCGATCTCTACCAAAAACTTTATTTAAAAATGCAAAAAAGTGTCTTATTAGACACGGCTGCAATAATACGTCGCGTGCTAAACTAATGTTGCAGCGCGCGAACGCGGGCAACGTGGCCGGGAGGCGAAATGACGGAACGGGTGGGGTGCTGATGTGGTCATCTACTGGGTTGTAGCCTAGCATATGCGCTACCAAACTCTAGGGGGGTCTGCCCGATGGGCGGACAGGTGCCATTCCGCCTTTCCAGCAGGGGAGAGAGGAACCAAGCTACGCGGCGCAAAACACGGCGCCGCGCAATGCACACACCACTAGGAGCGGTCCTGGGCAGCAACCTCACTAGGCTGCCGTTAACAGCACGTTCGACGTGTGTGCAGTGCCCCCGCAATGGCGGAAAACGTTAAGATGGCACAAAGTGTGACCGTCGTCCACCGAAGTAGCCGCTAAGAGTGTTCCCTCGGTTGGCGATGAGCAACCCCGTGCAGGGTGCGCTTCGCTGGTCTGCGCCTTGCCTCGATGGGGCGGGGGTCGAAGTACTGCACGGAAAAGTAAAGAAGTTGCCGGGAAAGGGTTGGCGGCCCTGCGCAACGGCTGGTTCTCCGATCTCTCAAAATTAACGCGACCGGTCACTAAACACACGCACGAGCGTGCCAACATACAACACCCTACACTTGCGCGCTCGCACAAACACAAACCACACACCCAGAGAAAGACGCAAGCTGCCAGCAGCAACCAACATACAAGTTCATACCCAGAAAGAGACACAAGCTGCTAGCAGCGGACAACACATATGTTCACACCTTGAAAGTACTGGTAAGTATCTACTATAATCAATATTCATATAAAATAAATGAATGATAGATAACTATGCCATCCATTTTGTTCGAATGAACCGAAGGGGTAAGATAATGGCAACCAAGAACGAATGGTTCTTGTGAGTGGAAGAGATAATAATAATAATAATAATAACCAAGTGACCAAGTGATAGCAACTCGTACCTACAGAAACACATATTAAACGAAAACATCACATCAACGCCATGCAGAATATGTGGCGAGAAACTCGAAATTATAGAACACATACTCAGCGGATGTCCCATTTCAGCCCCAAGAGAACGTTGCGAAAGTAATCCACCAGGCAGTATGCAAACTGTATGACGGAACCACTGGAACAACACCATATGACAAGTACCAGCCGAAAAATTTAGTGGAGCTGCCTGAGGCCATGATATACTGGAATTGGACAATACAGACTGACAGAACTGTCCAACACAACAGACCAGAAATTACGATACGAGACCATAACAAAATAACTACGTACCTCGTAGACATCTCTATACCATCGCCAGCAAATATCCAGGCGAAGCACAGAGACAAGATCGACAAATATCTGCATCTTGCCCAAGACGTTAAAGAAGTGTGGAGAGCCAGAGTTAAAACAACAGTATACCCATAGACTAATACCCATTATCAAATCATATCTAAATTTTAAAAATCGAACAAGAGCAACTAATACTTTTATAATATCTACTTTAACATACTCCATTTGAAATACTTATATGGACGGACACAGACGGGCCTCAATAACATTAATTCCACAATACGCGCACTTATGCAAAAATACAGAAAACTACATCCAAACTAGTAGAAAATTAAGAGAAAGAGCAATATCTGATGTTCGCGCACTCCATGCGAAACAAATACACAACCTTGGACAATACTTTTACGGAAAACATGATAACCAACACATATCAATAACAAAAGCTGAATCATTAAATCTAGCACCAAAAAAATACACACACATGATTCATATAATGATTTAGCGTACACCCAAATGAAGAAAACGGTAGAAGAGAAACAATTCTGTCAAATTTTTATTCTGATATAGGTATACACATTGTCGATTCGCAATAAAAACTACACATTTATAATATTTATACAATTTAGATGAATAGCTTAGCAGTTCTGATTTTTTCGGTAGAATTGTGTTGAAAATCGGTGACCAACCTAATAAAGATTATGTAACAATTCCTTCCAATCGTCTAATGAAGAAACTCTAGAAAAGATATTAAGATCATCCGGGAAACGCTAGCACCTTAGAATCCAAGAGCACAATGAGAATACATCGAAGTCTACTTTCTCTATTTATGTCTAGACAATGTGGAAAGTCCATCGCGTTAAGCGCTTTGATTTTAATAGTAATTATGTCTAAAAATTGTAGAGTGTTGTAGTTTTTGGTTGTCTTGAAATTACTGAACAAATATTTCTTTTGAATAGTCATTATTATTTTTATTACCAACATTTGTTTATGAATAGGATTGAATCCTTATGTTTTATAGAAAATCATTTTTCCTTTTCCCTTAGGTAGTATTTTTTATTATATTCATATCTCTAAACAGTATTTTATTTAATATTATATTTTAATTTGGGATCGACCTCTCCTATACCTTTGTTAAAAGTCTTCAAGATTAATAAATTCTAATTTAATTATTTTCGCTAAAGCAAATATTAAGAACATCAAATAATATTGCCCCTACATCGTTAATTAATAATGTCTCTTATTTAGAAATAAAATATCACATCATACGCTTGAAAATTTCAATATTCGACCCTTCACTGTAAACGTGTTTGAGAGTTACACGTTTGAGATCGCTTAAATTTGATCGAATCTGAAAACATAATATCTTGCAAAATTAAATCGACAATTGACGTGCCACAAAGCTCTGTACTGATAACCTTTATTATTAATCGTTTATATTAACCACTTACCATCTTTGATTAGCTTTCGTTATCTCTTTCACGTTGAAACTCGGATATTCTTTTTACAAAGAAATTTAACTTAAGTAATTTATACCAATTAAATATGTTATATATTTCAAAGAACTTTCTAACTATTTAATATTATTATAAATTACAACATATTGCTGTGAATTGTACTTTTAATTGCTTATTAACTTTGAATTCACACAGCAACTTATTCTGCCAGCTATCTTCAGTCGGGTTACCTTCCTTGAGCTCTTATACTGCAGGGGTATCCTCTCCGATACGTGTAATGAAAGTAAAATAATAAAGGATATAAGACAAATTATACAAGCTTTTCCCCCATTACATTTTTATTAAAAAAAAAAGAAAAAAAATCAACTTTACAAAGTATAAAGTTGAACTGATAAATACACAGTTACGAGGATAAAAAAAACTTAGATACCATATGAAGATACAAGTTATAAAAAAACCTCTGATTAAATAACCGCGAACAAATATTTGAAATAAAATTATCAACAAAATTTATCAGATGTCAACAATAACATTAACCCCAAACTCAAACGTCAAAATAGAAATTTATCTATCTTACGCGCAAAATCAAAATCTTACAGTCATGCGTACACTTAACATGACAATACACAACAGTTTCCCCATCTTCTAACGTATTAAAATATTTATACGAATAAGAACTATACTCAACAAAAACAGTCTGACAAATTTTCTAGATATTTTTCTGATTATAAAAAAATTTTACAAAATCTACAATAATTAAATAATAGAGCTCTTTTCAATACTTAAATTATAGTAATCAAATAGTACCTACATTAATTAATGTATCGAATACACAACGCTAGAGATTTTTTTCTTCAGATAGGTCTTTTAAATTAAAGTTTAAAGACTCGTAAAACCGCGTCAAATGAATTTTAAACACATAAGAATCACCAAACAAACAATACGAATTATCCAAAATATATATATATTGAACAAAATTAAGTCTTGTTCAATATCAATAAAAACACAACCTATCTCAGAAAGCACTAAGAAATCTCTAAAATGAAGTTCCAGGAAACGCCATCACATCCCCACCTAACATAAACAACTCAAGATAGCGATAAATATATATACATATAAATTATTATAACTTCCTGCTTGGCGCGGAGTTCGAACATCAATCTAGGCCCGAACAACCTACAATCATGGATCAAATTCACATAATAATAAATCATCACCTAAAATTTTACATTTTTACATTAATCGCCTAAGAATACAATATACAAAAATATAACAAAATATAGTGTCTTATATATCTTCCTTGATTTCTTCTGCAGGGAAAAATCCACTGCAATATGTTGGAGAAAATAGAATAATTTAAGGAATTGGAAGTAGTTAAATGAATATGCGAAGAATTTATTCCAAGACATAAAAAGCGTTTCTAAGAACTTATTCAAGGATATTCAAGGATATCGTAACGAATATAATGATAGATAGCATTTAGAAAGAAATTTTCTTTTATGTAATCTTGAATTCTTCATACCTCAATAACCAAGAATTGGTCAGAATGCTACTTCTACATATTCACATCTAATAAAATTTGGGAAGTCACTTACAAATCCTTGTACCTTAAAAGGCAATTTCGATATGGCACTAACTGTATTTTATATTATTTAATATTATTATAAATTACAACATATTGCTGTGAATTGTACTTTTAATTGCTTATTAACTTTGAATTCACACAGCAACTTATTCTGCCAGCTATCTTCAGTCGGGTTACCTTCCTTGAGCTCTTATACTGCAGGGGTATCCTCTCCGATACGTGTAATGAAAGTAAAATAATAAAGGATATAAGACAAATTATACAAGCTTTTCCCCCCTTACATTTTTATTAAAAAAAAAGAAAAAAAATCAACTTTACAAAGTATAAAGTTGAACTGATAAATACACAGTTACGAGGATAAAAAAACTTAGATACCATATGAAGATACAAGTTATAAAAAAACCTCTGATTAAATAACCGCGAACAAATATTTGAAATAAAATTATCAACAAAATTGATCAGATGTCAACAATAACATTAACCCCAAACTCAAACGTCAAAATAGAAATTTATCTATCTTACGCGCAAAATCAAAATCTTACAGTCATGCGTACACTTAACATGACAATACACAACAGTTTCCCCATTAATCGCCTAAGAATACAATATACAAAAATATAACAAAATATAGTGTCTTATATATCTTCCTTGATTTCTTCTGTAGGGAAAAATCCACTGCAATATGTTGGAGAAAATAGAATAATTTAAGGAATTGGAAGTAGTTAAATGTATATGCGAAGAATTTATTCCAAGACATAAAAAGCGTTTCTAAGAACTTATTCAAGGATATTCAAGGATATCGTAACGAATATAATGATAGATAGCATTTAGAAAGAAATTTTCTTTTATGTAATCTTGAATTCTTCATACCTCAATAACCAAGAATTGGGCAGAATGCTACTTCTACATATTCACATCTAATAAAATTTGGGAAGTCACTTACAAATCTTTGTACCTTAAAAGGCAATTTCGATATGGCACTAACTGTATTTTAATAGAGATTAGTTTTGATAAATTTCTATTGTAATTAAAGCTAAGAATAAGAAATTCATGACCATGTGCTCAAAAATAACAGTTGCTATTGGTTAGAAAAACTTTTTATTTAGATTATAGCTTCTTCTGATTGTTTCACAAAAGTACGAAAATTCACTAGCTTTTAATGCTTTTAAAATGAATTAAAATTCTCATATCTGGAAAACTTATAACCTATAGGCTAATTTTGATGTATTTCTATTGTAATTAAAGTTAATAATAAAAATTACAATGTCATAGATAATAGCTAGTTATTAAAATATTTTTTTACTGCATCTACTTTCACCTGTCACATTCCATATCTACATAACGAAGTTGTAAACTGAAAATATTAATTAATAAAAATAACTTGGATCAGGTTGTAAGGACACCAGTTGAATGTGTTTTGAAGTTTTTAAGAAGTGTTAATAGGATAGCTCTAATCATATTCCTTCAACTAGTTCTAAAATGTAAATAAATATTACAATACATTCAGAATCTTTATATATTATACGAGTACATACGCTTTATTCAAATAAATTTGGTACAATAATTGTTCCTATGTTTGGAACTGTGAAATATATCATCTTTCGATCATATATTAATTATATAATATAAATTTAAATATATATAATTTTGTCACAATAATGTGCACATTATAAGTCGATACCAATATTGATCCGGTTAAAATACGTTTGTTAGGAAAGATAGTAACTACGATATATTTTTATATTCACTAAATGATACTTGAATAAGATATATTCTGTCAAGTTCAGCCACATATTGCTGTGAACTTTGCTTTTGAATATTTTGATTTATAATTAATGTAAAATGAATGATTGTGTGGGCAGTTACACTAGCATATTTTGTTGAGACTCGTTATAATATTTGGGTATCTCAGAGCTATCTTTTTTGGGCTCCACACAACTAGGTGTAGCGACCAAAGTAAATGCAAACAAATAATAAAACAAGAAGTAATCGTTTAATAGTTATTTACGAATTAAGTGCGTGAAATCATATTTCGCGAATGAGTGACCAGTTTAAAGCGCGAGCCGCAGGCGAGCGCTTTATGGACACGAATTCGCGAAATATTTCACGCACGAAGTTTGTACAATATTTTTTGTACGAGAACTATAAACAATAATAATATTTATCTAAAATATAAATATAATTTCAAAATTTTTATATTTATATGTATTTTTAACATTATTACTAGTATGTGTCAGTATGGCCGAGCGGTCTAAGGCGCCAGACTCAAGGTTTAGCTTGCCCGTTATACGGCTTCTCGAGCGTTCTGGTCATCTCTGAGGGCGTGGGTTCGAATCCCACTTGTGACAATTTTTTTTTTAGTTTTCTATAAATTTAAAAAATAATATTTGTTGCTGTTCTGACATTGAATTACATACCTTCCAAATATAACAATTTCTATTTCATTTCCTTTTATTTTCATAGAAAAACAACGAACTGGGTAGCATATTATTAAGGTTAGGGATTTATGATTTTAAAATGTCACTAAATTAATCAAGTTCCAGGAAGTACCAATTTACTTTTACGCACTCGTGCGTAAAGTGACTTTTTACGCACCCAAATCGAATCGTGAAATGACAGGTTTTGATAAGCGAGTACAAAAAAATATTTTATTGTTTGTTTGTATTTTCACATCTCATTTTTGTTGTAACTTAAAATATTTCATTCTTAACCTATATCTTGCAACTTTAACATATAAATATTCTTTTGTGAATCACACACTAATAGTATTGGAGTTTTTATTCTCATTGTAAAATGCAAATAAATTCTAAGAATTGAATGATTATTTAAGAAAACAAAATAATTTTTTTATATAACATCTTGGCTTCTGCAGGGGAATCGACTTGGTCCGCTTCTATTTATAATTTTTATAAAGACACTATAGACTAGTTTTGGTTATATTCTTGCTTAATTTATACTGTTGATGGTAAATTGTTTGATGCAGTTACTTCCTTATATGATTGTGCTAGAATTCAATGTGAGTAATTGGTATAATTGCCGTGTACGTAATAGGTTGCTGTTAAAAGGCACAACATCATTTACACGCAATATTACTAGTATACACGACATATACTCACTTGCGTGGAATGTGTAACCGATATTCAAGTATATCGAATACACATTCGACGCATAGATTTCCATCTGACGCAATTTGCAGTGGAAATCATCGCCAAGTGCTGCCACTCTTTACTAAAGAATGTGGCGAGATATTCTCATAGGGATATGTCGTTCAAGTTTCGAAAAAATATGGTGAACCGCTTAAAAGCATTGTTGAGGTTTCTTGTAGTGCGCTGTTGAGGACAGTGACAGCTCGAAACACGTATACATATGCTGATTATTTCTCAACACAAGTTTGACAGGCGTCGTGTATTTAGCATATATATATATATATATATATATATATATGGTAAACCTAATCAGTAGGCCTAATCAGTGCATATATATATATATATATATATGCACGTGGCTACATTATCTTTGTGCTCGTACATGTCAAATTGCAAACTTTCGACTACAATTAAAGTTCAAATTGTAAGTATAATTTTCAGAAATTTCTTAGCATATACTTCTTTAACGCTTATACTCTCAATTCAGTTAGAAACCCTGAAGAAGCATATCAAAATGGGATGCGAAATATTGGTAGAATGAAATAAAGAACTACTTATAATAACATTGTTTTGCTGGAATCCACAAGAACTTTCTCCTTACTATATATATATATATATATATATATATATAAGGTAAACTTAATAAGTCGGCGATTAAAGGTCTGGTTCATTACTTCAAAGTATATATATTTAAAACAACCCTACATGTTTCGGCAATGATGCCTTTGTCAAGGGAATAAAAAATATAAAAAATTTTATATTTTTTAATCCCTTGACAAAGGCATCATTGCCGAAACATGTAGGGTGGTTTTAAATATATATACTTTGAAGTAATGAACCAGACCTTTAATCGCCGACTTATTAAGTTTACCTTATCATACCAAGGTCACGAAAATATTATATTTATATATATATATATATATATATATATATATATATATATATATAGGTAAACCTAATCAGTAGGCGATTAAAGGTCTGTATATTACTTCAAAATATATGTATTTAAAAAACTCTACATGTTTCGGCTGTATACGCCTTTTTCAAGAGAATACAAAATATGAATGACAGGATATAAATGTCAAGTAATTAAGTTGCTATGGTTTAAATTATTCAAAGATACATTCTAGTAATAATAATAAAACATGCCTTAGTATTCCAAAAAATAGATAACAAGGTGTGAAAATATGTGCGGCGAACAACACATATTTTCACACCTTGTTATCTATTTTTTGGAATACTAAGGCATGTTTTATTATTATTACTAGAATGTATCTTTGAATAATTTAAACCATAGCAACTTAATTACTTGACATTTATATCCTGTCATTCATATTTTGTATTCTCTTGAAAAAGGCGTATACAGCCGAAACATGTAGAGTTTTTTAAATACATATATTTTGAAGTAATATACAGACCTTTAATCGCCTACTGATTAGGTTTACCATATCATACCAAGGTCACGAAGTTATTATATATATATATATATATATATATATATATATATTCATAGCTAAAAGAGTAAAAATTAGCAATTTCAAACTTTCAAATTGACATCTGAATATTAACATCGACGTCTTATAAGGCGGTTCTAATAAACTTGAAACCAATGTCCATCGTGGCTCAGTTGGTTAGAGCGACGATCCGACAAACCGTAGACTTGGGTTCAAGACCCAACGTGGACGTAAATTTTTCAAATGAAATTTCGTATGATTTGCGTTGTAATTTATAGACAGCAATGTTTACATTCACATTTACTTCGCAAAATAATATACTAATTTGAAAATATTTAATACAAAAGCCGAAAACTCCAAGAATTTATATATATATATATATATATATATATATATATATATATATATATATATAACATTTGATAGATTATTGGAGGTTTTCGGCTTTTATATGAAATATAAGTTTATATTTCATATAAAAGCCGAAAACCTCCAATAATCTATCAAATGTTATATTTAATGAACGGCTAAGAAATTATCTAATCACTTATATATATATATATATATATATATATATATATATATATATATATATGTGTGTGTGTGTGTGTGTGTGTTTATACATATATGTACGTAATTACCAAATTTATTTGAAAATGCGTTTATAATTTTACACATTCAATGTTTACAACAATTTCTTCGTAGTTCTTCGGTCTTTTGATGGTGATACTTTAGTTTTATCAAATGTCCAAAGAACAGACATGGGACCGTATCTTTGTATTGCAAGCAACGGCGTACCACCGACCGTCAGTAAACGTTTTATTGTAAGAGTGCATTGTAAGTTGTCTATTATAATTGTTTAAATGGAAATTTTAAATTGTTTTGCGTTTAAAATTGTTCAGTTCATCCTCTAATAAGAGTATCGAACCAGTTAGTGGCCGCACCCATTGCAAGTGATGTCCTAGTTCAGTGTTACGTGGAAGCATCACCTCGCGCCATGAACCATTGGATGCGGGACAACGGTAAGACCTTTCCCCAGAGACGGGCTTAGCTGACGCGACCTCTCATATACCCTGTTAACGGACACATCTCCTGCAACACCTACTCTGATTGTACATTACATTTCTCTGGATCAATCCTCTTTCTGACCCACGCTCAAGCCCCGTTTCCCTCGCTCTACTGTGACAAAGGTGTTTCTTCATAACTATTTTATCCTCTTTTCATTTCTTTTGCTTTTTCTTACAGGAGAGAAACTAATACCAAACGAAAAGTATGTCATGCAAGAAACTATTTTGAATGAATATTCTTACCTCATGAATTTAACAATACGTTCGTTGGATAAGAGGGACTTCGGCGGTTACGTGTGCACATCATCCAATGCGCTTGGGAAAGCCGAAGGGGTCGTGAGATTACAAGGTACGTACAAAGTATATTCTTTAATGCTATTTACAATATACGAGGGTCACCTTTTATATTTTTACAAAATATGGAAAGAAAACAAAATTTTTGGGAACAAACTATTTTGTTGTTTTTTAAAATGGTCTATACACTTTTGCATGCATATTAATCAGTCCTCAAAACATTTTTTCCAGTCTGAAAGTTGTATCTCAGAAACATGGTTATCAAAGGCTTCGGCTGCTTCCTGAGGTGTTGAAAATCGCTGGTCCACGCATTTTTTGTTTCACAGTTGGGAACAAAAAGAAATCATTTGGCGACAAGTCAAGTGAATATGGACAATGAGACATTATTTCAACACTTTTCTCGTTTAAATAGTCAACTGCTAGACGTGCTGTATGGGAACTCTCATTGTCGTGATGAAGAATAATGCGACGTTTTCGGTTGTTCTTCCTGATTTCGTCTATAACTTTTGGCAAACAAATTACTGTATACCATTCAGCGTTAACAGTTTTTCGATCTTCTAAAGGAATTGTTGCGATGTGTCCTGTACAGCCGAAGAAACAAGCGATCATTTTCTTGGAAGTGCTCCTTGCACGAACAACTTTTGTGGGGTTCGGTTCGTCTTGGAACACCCAAGCAGTAGATTGTTGTTTGGTTTCCGGCTCATACGCCTATATCCATGTTTCGTCACCTGTGACGGTGTTGTATACGAATTTTGCGGTTCTTACGTCAAATTTTTTGCGCATCTCTTTACACCAATTGACACGAGCTGATTTCTGTGCTTCGGTCAAGTTATGTGGAATCCATCTGGAACATTTTTTTACAAACAAATGTTTATGTAAAATCGAATGAATTGCAGTCTGCGACATACCAAAAGATGCCTCTACCCCACTGTAAGTCACATGTCGATCGTCTTCTATCATTTTCCGCACAGCATCGATGCTTTTGGAATCACAACAGTTTTTGGTCGACCTTTACGTGATTCATCACTCACTGAGGCACGACCATGACGAAATTCTGCAAACCAATTGTAAACTGTCTTCTCTGTTGGTGCTTCATTACCAAAAATTGACCGAAGCGATATAATGCATACTCGTGGAGTTAAGCCTTTTTTATAATCGTAAAAAATCATCCAACGAAAACCTTCACGAGTAATCTCCATTATTTTACAAACGCACTGTCTTAAAACTGTCACTGCGTCTACTGACTCAGTTTCTAAGCTATCGCGGATTTCTCATTGACAAATGTCAAACTTTAAGAATATAGTGATTACATATGTCAAAAGCACCATCTAGTGGTCGATTGTGAAAATATAAACGGTGTCCATCGTATAAGGCGACAAAGAAAAGGATTTAAAGATATGTTAGTGTGAAAAAGAACATTCCAATGCTTCTCTTTTCCCAAATAAGATTATCTTCTTAAATAACTACAAGGGCAGTCTGAAATGTTTTGAGCCTAACATAGAAACAAGTATTTTTCCGGTCAAATGTAGTTTTATTTGTATACGTAAACGCAAAATAGGCGTTTACACATGCGATGACCTCCTCGTCCAGTGAAAATCTCTGTCTTTCAAACGATGCTTTAAGCTTAGGAATCAGAAAAATGTCGCTGGGAGTCAAATCTGGTGAATACAGTGGGTGGTCAATCAATTCGAAGTGTTATTCGTGAATGTTGACCAGTGTGTTGTCTTAATGGAGCAGCACGTCCTTCTTCTTCAAATGCGGCCATTTTTTTGGAATTTCTGCTTCATCTTATCAAGTAATGATGTATAATACACTCCTGTTATTATTCTACCTTCTTCAAAATAGTCGGCGAACATAATTCCGTGACTATCCAAGAGAAAACGGTTACCATCACCTTCTCGACCAATGGAACCGCTTTCGCCTTTTTTGGAACAGGTTCACCCTTTGCAGCCCACTATCTTAAGTGTTCTTTCATCTCAGGAGTCTAGTCGTAAATCCAAGTTTCATCTACAGGTATAAATCGACTAGTTTCGCTTAAACTACTCCAATCGGGATTTGCAAATATTCATTCGAAAGCGTTTTTTGGTCCAAATTGAGCAAGCGTGGAACCCAAACACGCGGATAGCTTTTGCATGTGCCATTCTTACGTCAGTATATGACAAATGCATTCTTTTGATATATGCATCCCTCTGCTATCCCTCTCATCTTAATTCGACGGTCATCCAGTACCATCAGGCTCAAACTCTGAATCAAAATGTTGGCTTAATTCATCGCTAATCAATCTCACAGATGATCAAAGTCTTGTTCAACGAAAATACACGCTGTTTAAATGCTAATTTTGCTTGGTACAGTTTTTGGATAGTCAAACGTTTCCTTATCTTCAGCCGTCTCACAACTACTTTGAATCGCTTAAACAACTAATAGGCTTGAGTACTGGATAGGCGTCTTATATTGTTTCATGAATTCTATGCGTTTTAGTAAAACTATTATCAAGCTTAGCCCAAAAGTCAATCATAAGTCTTTGAAATCATCTTTTGACAATTTACTAGTACGCGCAATCATTGTGAAAATCAATTGCATTTTTGCGTAGTAATGTGAATGAAATAAATGATTTCTTCTTCTAAATTGCATTGAGATTAATATCTGTTTCTTAATGGAATTTAAGACTTTTCCGACGATTCGAACTTCAGTCCTTTAATAGCTTAATGGTAAAAGCGTGGTCCGACAAACCAATGGACGCAGGTTCGAATCCTGAATCAGGGCGAATTTTTTTTCAGTAAAAAATTCCAATAATTAGCGTCGTATATGTAGAAAGCATTTATTTCGCGCGCATTCATCGTTGAAACTACAACTAGGTTTCTAAAAAATCTAATATTCAAAGACCCCAAAATTTCAGTCAAAATATCGTAGACAGTTAATCTTGAAATTTCTAATTCACCTCCACACGTTCTTATGAACGGTTTCAGATTTTTCTTAATAAAATCGTGAATTTTTTTTAGTATATTCAAAGAACTACAATTTCTTAGAAAGAAATTAAAAATTCACTTAAAAACGCTTAAACCCTAAATCGAAATATTCGGTTAATTCATCTCTAATCAATCTCACAGATGATCAAGATCTTGTTCAATGTGTTTGGATGTTAATTTTGTTTGGTACAGTTTTTGGACAGTTCAACTTTTTCTTATCTTCAGACGTCTGGTAACTACTTGGCATTCACTTAAATTACTCCTAGCCTTGGGTACTGGATAAGCGTCTTACATTTCTTTATAAATTTTATGCGCTTCAATAAAATTATTACCAAGTTTAGCTTAAAAATCAATCACAGGTCTTTGAAATTATCTTTCGACAATTTATTAATACGCATAGTCATTCTTGGCACTCGATTTCTAACAAAGCAAATATCGTGAGCAATTTAGATAATATTTATAAACGTTGATTTAGCAGATGGCGACTGGCGATGGCACTGGTTTAGTATATTTTCCAAAAGTTCGGTTACTTTTTGACCGGAGTATAGTGATTTCTTTATTCCTTACCTCAAGAATTTTTACACGCATCTAAATTTGAAATTAACATATATTAACAGAAATTTAAAAAGGTATATAACCCCTTACCACAAATTGATAGTCGTATCCTAAATACGTATTTCGACAACTAAGTTGTCATCATCAGTAGGTAAAAACTACTAATTAAAGTCACACGGGGCACAATAAAGTAAGATAAACGCTTACGCACAACTACTATACACTGCAACCCTGTAAAGACTTTAATTAGTAGTTTTTACCTACTGATGATGACAACTTAGTTGTCGAAATACGTATTTAGGATACGACTATCAATTTGTGGTAAGGGGTTATATACCTTTTTAAATTATTATTTAACCACAGTCTCCATTGAAAGAATTTTTATATATTAACAGATATTTTTTAAATGTCTATTAATCAGTAATTTATAGATACCAAATTACGTTTATCATTGTTTCAATTCTCAAACGAATGTGATATTTAAATTGTTCAATACACTCAAGTTAATGGATTTTCTAAAATATTGTTTTACCTGAAAATTAAATTTATATAAAATTATTGATTCGCTCAATGTTTCAGAGTTACATATCCCACTTAAATTAACGACTACAGCCAGTACACCAAAACTAATAGATCAAAAGCCAAGGAAAACAATACACAAAGAAAAACCAAAGAAATATCGTCCCACAAAGGGTAGGAAGGAAGTGCTCGAAGAAAAAGACGATGAGTTCGATACAACGACAACACACAACTTCGATATCAGGACCATACCACCGTACACAGCAACACCCGTCGCGACTAAAAAGACATCCTGGATTATTTTAAGCAATGGTAATCGCATAGGGACTCGCGAATATATATCTATTATCTTATTGGTTTCAGTAATACTGAACCAAGTAGATATAATATTTTGATAAACGGTTAGTAGCCATTCCAAAAAATGACCAAAATTATTCTCAAAGGTGATTGTTTCTGAATAAACGAAAAATATAAATATGTCAAAATTTTGTCTTCCTTATATAGTATGCAAACATTATGAAAGTATCATGAACTGATTAAATTTGCATATCACCATTGTCGTGTCTTCCCCATAAAAAATAATACTTATTAGTAATTCGTTATTACTTAGTAGTAAAACTGATTTACTAATACGAAGGTGTTTAAATCGAACCAGGATTTTGTTTATAAAAAATATAATTCTTATTTCTGAGAATCGACTCCTAGTATACCGATTATAAGGATTACGCTTTGTATCTGGAAAGTTTCTAATATCTCACGTGAAAAATCTTCCAAATTAGCTACGTTTCCATCTAAGCATCTTGCACAACTTCAGCATTTGGAGATGAAGTCTGAAATGTGAACTTATAAACTATTCAGCTAAACTATTCAACTTATTCTTTTCCACTCATTTCTGCTGCATATTTTACTTCGTCTTTCCACCACTCCCTTTCTTCTTCTCTTGTTTCATAAACCTATTTTATAATCTTCTATCCTACTAATATGCTCATATCTTCTTGAATTAAAACTCCCGATTTAACTACCTTTTTTATTTAAAAAAAAGTGTATAATCCCTTACCACAATTACTAATCGTATCCTAAATATGTATTTCGACAACTAAGTTGTCATCATCAGTAGGTAAAACCACTAATCAAAGTGTCGAGTAAAGCTAGCACATCTGATCACGCAACAACTTTACACGGAACCCACGTATACACTGACTTAAAAATAGAAATGTATCGACTAAAAATTACGACAAAATTACATCTCTTAAGGAAACAGCAACCGCATGTGTTTATCCTCTCTTTGCGCGTCTACAACCTTTCTACCTCTTTTCTAAGGATGAAAATAGACAACTATATGGAATCGGACCTTTATCTACATTAATTGTTTTTTTTTATATTTTTACCAATATGAATGCTTTCATATGCGTCAATATCTCGAGGATTATTAATGGCTTTGACAAGTTTTAACCCTTTAATCGACATATTGTGTTGCGTATTTAAAGAATGATTGGCAACGTTAGATTCTTCTGATCTATTGAATTTAATATGTGATGTGTGTTCTTTAAACCTAGTTAATTAATTAATCGTTTCGTTTGGCCCATATATTTCAAATTAAAAGCATTTACTGCTTCAGCTTTCCCTTTTGTAGAAATAGTTTTCTGATTTTTTCATTTAATTACCCTTTTCATTTACCATAACTCCTAAATACGTAAACTCATTTTCTATTTGTTTCTCGTTAATTTTTGAGTTAACCTTATAACCTACTCCTTCTGCAATCAAATCAACTAGAAGAACTTCTGGAGATTACCTGACAATAACGCACATTTTGTTTCTAGATCTATTCAGATGAGGTATAACACTAAAATATGATTAAGAATCGGGTGTGAAGAACACAATATAAGTTCATATATTTATGAAAGTATGTCGCCGGGGACGTAGACATGTGTTTCATCTTTCTACGGAATCATCAGTATGACCCAGCTGGAGAGATACATTCACAAAGCAACAACTTCGCTATATCACAGAAGTTATTAAGACAGAGCGTAGAAGAACATTCAGCGCTGCTCAGTGAGGAACGCCAAAGCAACTAGCATAGTCTCAAACAAACAAGTTTCGAACTAAGCTAACTGCTTCCATTTGATTTTCATGCTGTCACAAATATATGAATTAGTAGTGTTCTTCACTCCCCATTTTTAATAATTTTTTGTTTTATACAGAATTTGGTTAGGTTTTAACTACTCAAGTGTATTCCAAATTATTCTGTTTAGTAATCTAGTCTAAAATACAATTTTTTCTTTTGTATCATAGCAGTTACGCAGAAGCAATTTGAAGAGCGTTTAACTTGTGATCTTCAATCAGCAAACCCAAAATCCATCTCGCGTTAATCCTGAGATATTTTAGATTGTTGTCTAACATTTTCTTAATTTATAAATTTCAAATATTTCTGGTTTATTTACTACTCTTATTCATCCGTTTGTAATAGATTTCAACCATTGAAGTATCGAATTTCTGTAAAGACATTGTGTCTTGCTTGAAGGATTACAAAAATTTCAATGGAACTTTGTGAAAAATACGAATATCCAGAACTTTCTGATGTCGCATTACAGTTAGTACCAACTTCGATTTTCGTAATCCTCTTCAAATAAGAATCGTATTTTACTAGTCCTGGTTAAATTTAAACATTCGTCGTAAAATAATAATACATATTTATAATAATAATCATTAAAGAGACAATAATATCAGCTTTACTTTCCAGTCTGAAATAAAGTTGCTTTTGAAATTTCTTTTGAGTAGTAATAGATAGTATCATGAAAATATAACCTTTAATAATAATAAAAAGAAAAATCAAAATGAATTAACATGATATAACGAATTTTTAATCGGCAGTTATCGACAACCATGTTAAAGTCTTCCCGGAAAAATTTTACCGAGATGATTTGCTGTAATAATAATCTGTATATACAAACAAAGAAATATTCTTATGTATATATGTTTCTTGTTATAAAAAAAATGTTGTAAATATGATATTACAGATATTGAAGGAGAAATTTTTTTTGTTTAAAATCGTTAATTATTATTTAATCGTTGATATGATAATAATATTAATAATA
Organism: Melolontha melolontha; assembly: GCA_935421215.2. Classification (NCBI taxonomy): domain Eukaryota; kingdom Metazoa; phylum Arthropoda; class Insecta; order Coleoptera; family Scarabaeidae; genus Melolontha; species Melolontha melolontha. The sequence goes on along the minus strand of OW285244.1, from coordinate 39,136,057 downwards.
TTAAAAATAATAATAATGCATATATTTATACAAATATGTTTTAATTTCTCTATAGTTTCTATATATATATAACAGCTATATTTAAAGATGTATATGTATTTTTGAAAACGTTTTATATCAACACGGTTAACTTATCTAACTACACAAAGGAAAAAATTGTTTCATTCAGGTGTACACTCTTTAATTTATATTTCTAGATTTATAGAAAAATATACATCGGCATATAAAACAGAAAGAAACAAGAAAAATCCTTAAACACAATAAAAATCAATAAATTCTAGATACACATTTCGGCAACTAAGTTGACATCTTCGGTAGAATAATCTGAAAGACAAAAATAATATCAAACGTAGGTAAAACTTGCGAAGATATATTCTTCACTAGATCGCAAGTGGGATAGCACCTAGCGATTTGATGAAGAGCATATCTTCAAAGATTTTACCTGAGCTAGAAACGTTACGTTTAATACTATGTTTCTTACACACATAATGAAGTTCAGAACCTTGCAGAAGGATATACACACAGTTTGCAATTTTTGCTTAAAAGACAATTCAGAATCAAATAAGTACACCCAAAACCTCAATGACAGTTTTGCGTTCCAAATAAGTATTATTAATTATATACTGCGACAGTACAGGACATTTGCAGCGAGTGTAACTTACAAAACAACAATTGCTAGTATTTAATTCAAATATGAAACTATTACACGAATTTGAGATTATATCTAAATTATCTTAGAGAAGTATTGTCGTTTAAATATTCCGCATATGCTAAAATTGGACAGGTTAGAGTAACCAGCAGGTCGTTGATAAACAACACAAAAATAAGTGGTCCCAAGTTTCAACCCTGAGGTACACCAGATATTATAATATTCAAATGGGTGAAAGCTGTTGTAAGATATAGAACAAATTCGATTTTTTAAATGCAAATTCATGGAATTTAAAGAAGAAGGCGCAAAACCACAGGAGCTAAGTTTAGACTTGATGACGTATAGTGTCATATTCGTGCGAAAAGTCAGTATAAATAAATGACATTACCTGACAGCGCCTATTCAGAACCTCACTCAAGACTTGAGAAACACCGAACAAATTAGTCAATGTGGAACGCTCAGGACGTAGTCTTGGGATTAGAATTGACTAATATTTTCATAAATTCTAGAATAAATAACTATTCAAAGAACTTCGTAAAATTAGGTAAACTGAAAAATTGCAATTTAGTTGCTAAAATATGTGTTTAGAGTTTATTGATTTGGTCTCCATCAATTCGGAACATCAACATAAGATTAATAATCATAATAAATTCAAATCTAGTCATTAGTTTTTTAGAATATTTTCATGGCATCTACTAGGAACTATTTATTTTTACTTGCGTACCTCTGACTATTTAGCTTCCTATGCTCTAGGTTTATAAGCTTTTTCGCTAAATTATTTTACTTAGGTAGCTTTGAAAATTTAAAATAATTTCAATTCGAATTCTAATATCCAACAATTCTAACCATATTTGTCGTAATTCTGATTAGCTTGGAAGGCATCAGGTTAAACATGCGGTTTCGTACAAATAATCACGTATTATTAATTTCGTTTGATAATGACATGTTTCAGAATTTACTTCTACGCTCGGTCTGGATAATTTCTGTGATATGGCGATGTGGTTCTTTTTTGTGAATGTGTCTGAATATATCCTTTCTCCAGCAGGGGCGTACCGATGAGCCTGTAGAAAGGCGAAATACGTATCTGCGTCTCTGGGGAGGGATATGTTCGGACACGTTCACAAAAAATATTAATAGTGAACCTGTATTTGTGTTCTTCACAGCAGATTTTTAATAATATTTTATATTATTAAAAATACCTTTGTATTAATGACATGTTTTTTTAATCCCGTAGCTGCAGTGACGTTATCTGTTATAATAAATTATTAAAAAACAAAGTAATAGTTCTTTTTGTGGATTAGTATGATCAACTATCACGAAGTAACAGCAGCTTCCACAATCAATTTTTTCAATAAAATAATTTTTAATACGTGAAATATGCATTATAAGAAGTTATTTTGGAGGTCTTTCTTGGTCACCTGATACTTTTTAAATTGGACTTCATAATCAGTGAGTAGAAGATACAAAGGTATGTTGCATTCGTATTTTTTTATTCTCTGTCTTTTCTAAAGAGTTATATTTTGACTTTTTATCTTGAGAAAAATCAGGTTGAAAATACGATTTCATAAAATTTTTTAAATAATTCAAACTATTGACCATACATTCTTTGGGTTCAAATAACGCTCTTTTCTTATGTCGCTTTCTTTCTTAACCATTTTTTTAATATACAGGGTGTTAAAGTTAACTTTTTAAAAAGTATATTTATTAGTATCTTCGGTGTGTTTTCATATATTTTTACTTATTTGACTCTGAGTTGCAATTGTTTTAACAATTATTCTTAAAATGAATTGTATTAATTTATGTTATGGACTTTATAAAATAATTGAAATTCTTTAAAAAATCGTAACAGGAAGTTAGTATATATATATATATATATAATATATATATATAATATATAATATATAATATATAATATATAATATATAATATATAATATATAATATATAATATATAATATATAATATATAATATATAATATATAATATATAATATATATACTATATATATATATATATATATATATATATATATACATATATATATATATATAAGTGATTAGATAATTTCTTAGCCGTTCATTAAATATAACATTTGATAAATTATTGGAGGTTTTCGGCATTTATATGAAATATTTACAAATATCAAGTTAGTATGTAATTGCAAAGTAAGGGGGGATGCAAACATTGCTGTCTACAAATTACAAAGCAAATCATACGAAATTTTTAATTGAAAAAATGTCTATGTTGGGACTCGAACCCAAGTCTACAGCTTGCCGGGCTGTCGTCATTACCACTAGACCACAATAGACCCAGGTTCAAGTTATTCAGAAATGCATTATAAATCCTCCAATAATTTATCAAATGTTGTATATATATATATATATATATATATATATATATATATAATATATAATAAGTATATCTAAATATAAAAATATCTAAAAACACACCGGAGATATTAATAAATATACTTTTTAAAAAATTAACTTTTACACCCTGTATATTGACAAAAAATCGTTCAAATAGAAAATGACATAAGGAAAGTCCCATTATTTTAGCCAGAAGAACATAAGGTTAACGTATTGAACTACTTTTTTTCTAACACCCTGTATATAGTGTGTCCCAAGATTAGTGTTATAGTAGGTGCGATGGATTAACAATTTTTGAATTTTATTTTAAAATTTTGGAAATTAATGCTTGCTTCATTTGAAGAGAATTTTAAGAATACTCAGTTTTTGAAAAACAATTAGGCTCTGACCGAAAAGCAAAAACTATTTTCTTCTAAAATCTTCTGAAATCGGTCAAGATTTCCTATTTTCTCGGCGCAATTTCAGATCCCAAAATAAGCTACTTTAGTATTTCAGTCCGTTGCTAAGCAACAATTAGAAAACAGTCCGGGAAGGTTTTTTTCGTCTTAAGCCGGGAAAGTCGGTAGCTTTCCCGTACCGGTGGTTTTATATATACATTTTAGACAGTAAATATGTAAACGCATACAACATTTTCGGCAGCTTTTACTAACTCCGGTGGTGTCCCGCACACCACGACATCATCAACACTGTCCACTTAAAAATTTTGTTAGCGATAAGTAGATATTAAAGCGAAAACGTATTTCAGAGATTTATTACTTAAATGAATCTCTGACCTTTTTCACAACAACAAACAAACAGTGACTATCAAGGAAACGATTTCATAGGCAATTAGATGGTAATGAAAAAATGTTATGCATTTATCAAATTTTTTTAATTTGTAATAATATTGAATACTATTTCAGAAAAAAAAGTCAGTAAAAGCACATTCCCGGACTTCAATGCTTGTTGACCTCGGCCAACAATTTACATAGTCGCCGAGGAATGTATTGCTTTTACTATTAGATACACAATGTACTATTTTTGTAAATGATACGTCAAAATTTTAATAAGGAATTTACTCAGAATGATATATTACAGCTCTAAACAAAATTTTAGGAAGATCTACTTACTTTGATTAAGCCGTCGTTTTTAAAGATTAAACGAAATAAATTTTATTTATTATACATTTTCATTGTAAAACATTGAGCGAAGTAAATTTACACGAAATTTAACTAACGAAAAGTAATAATAAACACTGATCTACGATCAATTATTTAGTCTACATAACAGCCCCACACCTTTCTATGCACAATGACTGAATTATCTGAAACTGTTCCGAATTTCCACGATGTGTATTAGGGCACAGAGCTTCTTCTCTTTTCTTTTTAGTTCATCGCACATGTTGTAACATCAATCCTAGGTCATTCTATTTAATAAATACATGCACTATAAAAATATATTTTAAAGATCTCTTATTTCAATAATACCTCATCAAATTCAAGACTTAATTAATCTATAAGATGCAAAAGCATTCATATAACATTCGTATTTTTTTTATTCGTTTTTATATTCTGTAACATAGCACGGGCTTGTTAGTATTATTTAGGTATTCTAGTGATAAAAATTATCGCCAAAATTTCAAACTTGAATAAGATTACGATAAATTTGTAACCTTATATGCAGTATTGATGTCTTCATAACATTTCCTCTTTATTGTGTAATTTATTTAACACTATACAGACTATCCCAGAACGTATTGCCGATATTTCAAGGATGTATCGAAGAAGTTATTTAAGTTGAAAACTCCATATAGACATGTCCTAAGCGAAATCGTTAATGAGTTATTGTTTATCTCAAATTTTAATTATAAATATATTTTATTTAAATTACATTTTTATTATTTTAATTACAATAAATATTAAAAATTATCTCCATTCTGTTCGATACACAAAACCGCCCGTCGCAGAAGAGATCTCTGCGTTCTTAATATGGTTGCTGAGTTGTTCCTAATAAAATTAGCAGCCTGCCGTTCAACAGATTTCCAAAATACTAATCCAGTTGCTATGGTGGCATGGTGATTAAACAAATTATTGCTTGTAACTTGTCAGTTTATTACTGTGATACTCATGGCATTTGCTTCTTAATTGTATCCTTATTTCGAAGGTTATTCACAAGTGATTCGCAATGGAAATGTTACTTTCGAATGAAAAGTATGCAGACATTCCTTATGTTTACGATATGTGTGATGAAAATGCTTTAGGAACACAACAAAAATATCGTAGAAGATATCCCTGCCTACGCGTGCAGTTTTCTTTAATTCACATCGTCAGTTCAACAAACATAGCACTCTCAATGCCAAGCCATGCTGTCTGCCAAGGAGTTGTTCGTAGATCTATAAACAAAGTTGAGCAAATTTCTTGATTTATTACAAGAAGATCCGTCTTTAATTGTGGCAATAGTTGTATTACGTACTGGAATATGTAGAACCCAGATTTTAAGCATAATAAGATGTGCTCGCTTGCATCCATATTGTTATAAAAGAGTTCAAGTTCAAGCTGAAGGTAATGATGTTGAATCTCGGTAATTAACTATAAAGTAATCAAAACCTAGCGCATATTGTATGGACCGACAAAGCTTCTTTCACAGGAGATGGTGTCACTAATTATCATAATTTTCATGAATGTTCTGCAGAAAATCTTAATTCAAGAAGACGCTTGCCTTTTCAACAAAGATTTAGCGTTAATTTAATACCTGGTATTCTTAATGACCGTCTAATTGGACCATTTGAACTGCCACACCTTTTCAACGGGGCGAATTTCGAATATTTTCTAGAGAACTCTAAACTATACTGGAAGATATGCCATTAAATATTAGACGTGCAATATGATATCGAGACGATCATCGATTTTTTTCGTTTTAAAGCTTAGCTTAACGCAAATTTCCCGAAAAGGATTGGAAAAGGAGGACCCGTAGTATGGCCAACACGTTCGCCAGTCCTGACGCAATTTCTAGACTAGATTTTTATCTTTGGGGTGAGATGAAACAAATTGTTTATACAACTGTAATACATACGGTAGAAATATTACACCAAAGAATACAGTAGGTTGCCGATATTATTAGGAAAGAATATTAAGGACGCAACGATCTCTTCTACGACATGCGGCTTTGTGCATCGAACAGAATGGTGATAATTTTGAATATTATTTGTGAGTAAAATAATAAAAACCTATTAAAAAAAATGTATTTCAATAAATTTCGTGGAACTAAAATTTTAGATGAAATAAACAATTACTCGCTAACGGTTACGTTTAGAACATATGTTTATAAGGATTTTTCGACTCTAAATAAGTTCGGCAATTCATGTTTGAAATATTGCCGCTACGTTTCGAGACACTCTATATAGCTAAACCTTTTTCTATTAACAACAAAGCTTTTCTTGACTAAATTCTTGTTCTAATATTTTATGCTTACCTGAGTTCACATTTTGCATTTGTTTCTTCTGTAATACCTGGAAAATTTTTCCATTATGGTAATTTATGGTTAGACGATATTAAAATATGATATATTCATTTCTTTTTTTTATAATGTGTTTACTCTATAAATTAATAGTATTTCAAATCCTTTTCTATTCTAGTTATAATATTTTTTGTAGTCCTGTCTATTTAGAGCAGACGTTTAATTAAAATTGCTATATATATTTATATATTTGTCAATATGGCTGTGCAATAAACAATGTCTACACAATAATGTTAGGAGAATACAGCTCTACATGTAGAATTGTTATTTTCATGCTTCGATTTCATTCCTTGTAACTTTCCTAGAGTAGTTGTACAAATATTATCACTAAGGACCGGATTATATGCAAAAAAAAACTGCAAAATATGCATAATAATATGCGCATAAATATGCAGATGTTTTAGCCTAAATATGCACTTCCTTATGAAAAATATGCAGGTAAAAAATACGAGGAATGTTAGAAAATGGAATATTGCAGAAAAAAATATTCTATTATAAACATAATAGAACTGCAAGTTTATTTAGAACATTTTACAACATAATTAACTATGAAAACAATTTACAATCACATATTTCTCAAAGTTTTCAACAGAAAAATTGTGATGCTTGTCTGAAAACATGTATTTATATATTGAAAATGTTCGTTCTACGTCGACGCTTGTTATAGGTGCATATTTCAAATTAGAAATATCATCTATTGTCAACTCAATATTTTCTACTGAATCACCACACAAGATTTTGGCAATGTCCTTTAGCTTTTTATAACCGTAATTTTTTCCTATTACACTTAAAAATTTTTCATACACGGACTGTCCCACTCCTCCTTTAACATCAAAGCATGACATTTCAAATTTGTTTATTATTTCAACGGTCTGGATTGGCGACATAAATTGTTTTCCCAACTCCAATATAGAAGTGTAAATAAACCTGTAATTTGCTTTAACGCCAACTGTTGAGGTATTTCTTTACTCGAATACACCTTTTGGGCGTCTGTCGCAGATTGTGCATCCCTATCAAGATCCATAATAATTGTATTTATTCCTTCATAATGATTTGCATGAAAAATAGCACCCTCCAACCACGTTCTCCATCGTGTGATTACTGGTTGAGAAGGAAGCGGAACACCGGATAGATGTTGTTTGTAAAACTGAATTCGTAATAGGGCCTTTAAAAATACTTTTTTAACCCTACTAATTAAAGTATTTACTAAGGGAAAATGGTTTCTGACTTCTTCTGCAACACGATTTAGTCCGTGCGCTAAGCAAATTGTGTAAATTAAATTTGGATAAAAGATTTTCAAGTTTAAAGCTGCCTTCACCATGTATGGTGCAGCATCCGTCAAAAACAATAGAATTTTCTCTGTTGGAATCAATTTGGGTAAGAAGTTCTTCCTGTATAAACCTTGTTATTGTCAAATTATTTGCATTTTCCAACTGTTTGGATGAAATTAAATAAGATTTTGCTGGAACATATACATTAATTGTTTAATTTATGAAGTGGAATATCTGCCGACACAAAGATTTGATACAAATCTTCATTAAATTGTTTTTGTTACGATTTTTTAGAAGTTGATGGCAAACATTGCGGTAATGGCTTGGCCATTTAAGGTTGCGGTTTTTGAAGTCATATTAAACAAACATACAAAACATTAATTTAAAAAAATGATTTATTTGTGCAATTAAACAACAAGATCTGCGGTTTAATAAATCAGGTTTTCGAAGTGAGAGCCTCGAGCAACGATAACATTTCGCAGCCTCTTCTCAAATTCTCCACAAACTGCCTGAAGTGTGGCGTACGGTATCGCTTCTTTTCGCTGCCGTATTGCCATTTCAAGGTCATCCAGGGTGTCTATACCATCGCGATATACCGTATCTTTTAATGATCCCCACAGGTAGAAATCGCAAGGATTGAGGTCTGGACTATATGGTGGCCATGTTATCCCTCCGCCTGTAAACTCTTGAGCGTCAAGACCAATGATTCTGGTACCGAAATGTTCTTCAAGAATGTTGAAAACTTCTTCCGTGCGACGAGCCCCGTCTTGTATAAACCATGCATTCTCCACCATATTTAATCCATGCGCCACGGGAATAAAAGACTCATTAAGCATTTCACAATATTTTTGCGAAGTAACGGTTCCATTGACAATCACGGGACCGATAATTCCTGCCGACGAGATAGCACACCATACAGTCAACCGTCGAGGGTGAAGAGGACGAACAATTGCTAGATGTGGATTTTCTGTCCCCCAATGTCTCCAATTTTGCTTATTCACATAACCGGATACATCGAAATGTGACTCATCCGACCACCACACTCGTTCCAATGACATGCTGCCATTTTCACTTCCGTTGGATACGACGCCATCTTGAAAACTGACAAGGCAAATTTTTCATATATTTATTGTAAACCGCGCTTGGCCCTTTAGTGTAAAAAATATATATTATATTAATTTCTATATATACAAGGGAATAGCGCGATTTTTAAAACCGCAACATTAAATGACCAACCCGTTATATTATGCAAATATGCAAATTTATGCAAACTGCATATAATCCGGCCTTTAATTATCACATATCTATAAAATAAATGTCTTCCATTTTATAATATCATTTCGCAATATTCTACAATATACCTTACATTTCTTATTATATTAAACCAACGTTTTTAAATAAAGTCTTTTGCTTTTCAACGAATTATTATTATTATTGTCTTTTTTTTTAATAACGGACAGAACACTTGATTAATATAATTAATATAACCTGGGTGAAACACATTTTAAATCATAAACATTCTTATATACATACAGGGTGATTTATTAAAACGTTATAAAGTATATAAAAATAAAAAAAAAACATTATATACCCATCTTTAAAGTAATTTTATGTCACACAGTATCTGAGTTAATCGAGGTGTAGTGTATTTAAGCAATTGTAGTTTATTTTTAAAAAATTATAAAGTTAAACTAAAAAAAAATTAGTAACACACAAAGATGGGTATAGACAAGACAATATTTAGTAAAAAAAAATAGTATGCACCCTGAATATTAATGAAAACAATCACAACATAATTATATAATAATTAGAACATATTTTAAAAAATTAAAAATTAAAAAAAAATATAAGTAGGTTAAGTATAAACTGAACTGTTAAGAATATGTCAAAATATCTGTTATTATTATTATATATGATATTAGATATATATACAAACATATAGTTGGTGTAACATCATTGCTATATGTATTCATATATGTATGTATGAATGTAATTTATATATATATATATATATATATATATATATATATATATATATATATATATATATTGTAAATGTTTTGTTGTTTTCAATGTAAAAAAAAAAACATGAAAATATAATAGATTTAAAATGGAATATCAATGTGGAGATATTTATTTTATTTTTTTCTTTTAAAGCACTTTAATTATTAAAATAAATTGGAGGAATTGTGTTTAAATAGTAACTCAGTAATCAATTATATATTTCCTCCAATTTATTAAATATATTATCTTACTGTTCGTAAAATTATATTAATATTTAATTAATATTAAATGTTGCAATTGCGTAAATTCCAGAAATGAAATCTCTTCTTGGTTTCCAAATTGTATTGAATCTTATTAAAATCATTGTTTAAAACCCCTAATTCCTTCTGCCAAAAACTCTAACGTATTACACAAGCTGTAACAAGGTTTATATTAATCAAATAAAACGTAAAATCAATGTTTATAATTATAACCTAACACCTACAACACCAATCCATCTAAATCTATTTACCTATTATTCCGTAATTTCCTATATAGAATCTATATTATACAATCTGACTATTAATTAAAAAAACTTTAGATTGGCAACGATTCTAACCCCCTCAAATAATATCTGGTACTGAAGCAATTCCACTAACACAATTTCAGGGTGACAACTATTAGCAAGATCTATCTACCAGAAACCCTGGAAATATTCCGTATTAGAAAGAATAGAACAGAACCGTAGCAAGAGTGGAAATCAAAAAGAGATTATAGATAACAAAATTAAACTGTGGCTTTTTATCTAAAATTAATTCAAAATATTGATTTTTCTATTTTCCCATTCCCCCAGATTTAAAAATTTTTGATTTAATTAATTCGAATAAAAACCGTTTAAAATTTATTTCTGTGTTTAATTATTATTTTCTAATTTATCCGATAAAATTCAGCAAAATAATAACCTCCCCCCTTCCCCGCTCAGTATACGATGAAATACAAAAACGCTTAATTTAATAGAATATTTTTTTTTTAAATAATAATAATTAATTCATATAAAATTCAGCATTTTATATAGATTAATTTTTATTTTAAATTAAATTAAATTATTAATTTATTTTTGAAACAAATATTATAACATAATGTATCTATTCGTCTGGGTAACTTGCATGCCTCTGTGTATACTTTAAATTTAAATAATTTAAAAAAATGATAAAAAATAAATTGAAAAACTTAGCTTTTAAGAAAGTCCAAATGTAATAATTGTATTGTACCCCATTGTATTATTATCTAATAAAAGCACATGTTAAATGATGTTTTTATTTAAATAAATGGCTACATCATACATACATATATAAACATATAATTTACCTGAAAATTAAACTTATATAATGACAATAATTCAAAACAATAAACAATTTATAAGAAAACGAACGTATTTTATTCCAATCTCATTCCTCAATGTATGACTTGATAGCGTAACTAAGAGAAAAGAAGCCAAAGTGAAAATAAAATTAGAAGCAAAAATATATTTCCATATGCCATAGAATTAGGTATATAATTAATTTAGTATATATTATACAGGTTTCTATTATAATTAAACAAAAAAAAAATTATTTAATAAATTAAAACTGGGCTTATAGTTAAAATTACTGTTTTAGCGCCATCTACCGTACAATAGCTGGTATTTTCTCATTTACAGTTTCCAATATTTCCATAAATCACTTTGTTTTGCAAAATTACAGATAACTTTATAAAATAACTGCATAATCAAATAAATATTTCTATATTTCTGTAGCTTTGGTGCTTAATTTGTATATACGATGTCGTTTAAAGAAATTATTTCGCTAATAATAATTCATTTCAAAAAAAATATTTTAAATATAAAACTTTTTAAAATAAAAAAAAAAATGCAGCAACGAAAGGAATAATTGCAAGAACACTTTCTTAGAATTAAGTAATTGTTTAAAAGGACTCGGAGTTGTTGATATTCTTTTGTAAACTGGCTTCCGATGCATACTACACCCCGGGCTTTAACCCAGATGGGACAATAGCTGTAAAATTGAAATTTAATGAGGTGTGAACAGTTGAAATTGATATTTAAAAGAGGCAAGATAATCTTAAAGACTTGAACAGCAATCTGATTTAAGAAACTGTTTTCCCCAATAATGAACACGATCGTAGGTTTTCTTATTCAAATCAATGGCCTGCTAAATTATAATTTGTCCTTTTACTAACTTTGGTAGTACTCTAGCATCTTGAATTTTTTTTTTGTATTATTTTATATCCCTTCGATGTTAATTTTTTTGTTTCATTGGTTTTAAATGATAAAGAGCACTCTAAAAAAGTTTCTCCGTAATGAGATAACGGTGGAATCGAGAATTTTTAATTATGCTATGTACTGTGTGATCAAAAATGATTGATTGACGATTCAAATATTTTTAGCTTATTAAATTTACCGCATTTAGACCACAGAAAATTGGAATCTTGAATTCTACAGAATTGTTTTAAGAAAAATGTGTCGCTAAAGGTTCAAGATATATTGCTCCAATCAACGTTTTCATAAAATATCATTAAGGTATCACTGAATCTTTTCTAGATATTGGAGATTCCCCTCATAAATTTCAACTCCAAAAGTTTCTGATATTATATATTTACGAATGGAACTTAATCCAAATAAATTTTTATAAAGAACTATAATAATCATTTCTGTTGCTGGACCACAACGAAAGCAATTACATAAAATAACTGCAGTTCAAACAATTTGAAGCATTTCCAACGTATTATTATAGATGTAAATGGAAGCATTCCCGCAACCATTTCTTCTATGATAAATTTAAACGACCCTGGACCATTTGTAAAAGCTGGGGCTTACGCTACCTATCTTAGTGAAGTTAAACAATCTCTCTAAATTGATCCAAAAAATATGTTTTAATTGAAGGCAGGACTCGTATACTCAAAATTCAATTTTATAAGTCCAGTATTTAATAAAAGTGATATTGCTCATGTTGATAATTGTACACTCATATCAATATTAGTACTCGAAAGTGTAATTTGTGCCTGTCTGTACCATAACACTAAATTCTACATTTCTTAATTTCAACACGGCTTTATGCGAGGTAGATTAAAAGTTACAAATCTTATGACTATTTGCCAGTTTATTAGTGAGCAGCTTGTTACTCGTGGCCCAATTGACGTTATATGTGTGGGTCACCTTTAATATTTTTACAAAATCTGGGAAAAAAGCAAAATTTTTGCGAACAAACTATTTCATTGTATTTCAAAACAGTCGATAAACTTTTGCATGCGTACGAACCAGTTCTCAAAACATTTTTTCCACTCTGAAGGTTGTATCTCAGAAACACGGTTTTCAAAGGCTTCAACTGCTTCTTGAGGTGTTGAAAATCGCTGTCCACGCATTTTTTGTTTCACAGTTGTGAACAAAAAGAAATCATTCGACGACAAGTCAGATGAATATGGACAATGAGACATTATTTCAACACTTTTCTTCTTCAAATAGTCAACTGCTCGACGTGCTGTACGGGAACTCGCATTGTCGTGGTGAAGAATAATGCGACGTTTTCGGTTGTTCTTCCTGATTTCGTCTATAACTTTTGGCAAACAAATTACTATACCATTCAGCGTTAACGGTTTTTCGATCTCCTAAAGGAATTGTTGCGATGTGTCCTGTACAGCCGAACAAACAAGGGATCATGCACTAGAAAACGACATATCGTCAGAATCAGAGGAAACTAATTGCGATCCAGATGACTCAGATTTCACACCAGATTTCAGAGAGCCCGAAGTGTTTAACCAGAGCGAATGATTTAATTAGAGATTTGCACTTTCCAAAGGATGCATCCGAATTGTTAGCCTCCCGACTTCGTGAGAAACATTTACTGGCACCTGGCGTCACATCAAGCTTTTACCGGGATCGCGAAAAAGAGTTATGTCAATATTTTACTCAAGACGGACCGCTAGTGTATTGCAACAATATTCTTGACTTAATTTCAAAATTAGGAAATGTGCCGTATGTAAAAGAAGAATGGCGCCTGTTTATTGACTCAAGTAAGCTTAGTTTAAAAGGCGTTCTATTTCACAATGGTAACGAGCTGGCCTCGGTTCCCGTTGCCCATTCGATACATTTAATGGAAACGTATGAAAATTTTGAACTTCTTTTAAAGAAAATAAACTACCAAGAACATCAGTGGATGCTTTGTGGTGACCTTAAAGTGCTGTGCATGCTACTAGGACAACAAGGAGGTTATACAAAATTTCCATGATTTATTTGTGAGTGGGATAGTCGAGCAAGGGATAGACATTGGACTCAAATAGAATGGCCCTCTAGAACAAGCCTTACACCTGGTAGCAAAAATGTATTAAGAGATAGCTTGGTTGACCCCAAAAATGTTTTACTGCCTCCTCTCCATATCAAACTTGGCTTGATGAAGCAGTTTGTTAAAGCCCTAGACAAAAATGGACAGTGTTTTAAATATTTGTGCGGGACATTTCCAGCCTTATCCGATACAAGGTACAAAGGACAAAAAGGTATTTTTGTTGGGCCGCAGATAAGAACATTATGCAAAGACAAGGATTTTCAAAACACAATGACCAATGTCGAGAAAAACGCCTGGGTTTCATTTAAAGAAGTAATTGATAAGTTTCTTGGGAACTCTCAGGACGAAAACTACGAAAATATTGTTCAAAATATGTTACAACACTTTCATCGTCTAGGTTGTAATATGAGTTTGAAAGGGCATTTCCTGTTTTCACACTTGAACTATTTTCCTGAAAATCTTGGAGCAGTTAGCGAAGAACAGGGAGAGAGGTTTCACCAAGACATTAAGGAAATCGAACGGCGATACCAAGGCAGATGGAGCATAACGATGATGGCGGACTACTGCTGGATGTTAAAACGGGATATGCCCTTAAAAACATACAACCGAATGTCCGGACAACGCAGCTTTCTGGCAAAAAGACAAAGATTTCACTTAAAAAAGACTGAGTAAAGTATTTTTTTCCACTTTTTTAACTTGTATTCCACCTTTTTACTCAATAAACAAATAAATTTTTTTAGAAATATCGTTTTTTTTTCATTTAATATTTGCAAAAGACCTTACGTTCTACAAATAAATGCATAGAATTTTTGAAATCAGCCTATCAAAATTATATAAAATCAGTTTTCAAAATAAAAACATCTGTCAGAAAGTTTAATTTTGTAGATCTGTGTAATTGGCGCCCATTTTGAAAATCAAAGTACGCAGCAATATGTTGAGTATCATTGATCGCTGCATTAATTCGTGGACTTTGGATGGTAATTCTAATGATTTGAGGCCCTTGGGGAACTGATAGATTGTGCACTTTTCAATTTTATTTAAGTGTTTGTTGTTAATGTTATTTTCTGCTGATACAGCTATGTCTATTAAGTATGTGAAGTGTTCCACTTTACCTTGAAGTACGATCTCTGGTCTATTTACCGAAACTTGTTTATCTGTATGTATGCCGATATCTCAATAGTGTTTGTATCTTTGATTTTCAAGAATTCGTAGGTGTTTATTTATAGTAGGGTGCTATTTTGTACTTTTCCAGTTGGTTCTATTATCCCTACCCAATTATTACAGACATTAATAAAGAATATTATTTTTTATATTCACTTTTGTTTAATCCATTTTGTCTGTTATTTGCGAACCTTATGAAGTATAAAATACCTTCAGTCAAACTTAAATTTTTATGTAAAAAAATAATAAAAATATTACTCACTAGAAGAACAAAAAATGTAGAATTTAATTAAGGATATCAAATTCTATGAAAAAAAAACAGAGACGGCTAATGAACATACATCACTGAATATACAAAGAACGGTTATTTTCCAACAAACAAAAGCGAACATAAGCTGTTTGTTTCATCTAAAGTAAATTTGAGATAAATAACTAATGGAAACTTGATGAAAATTAATCTAAGATATTATTTCATATGTACTTAAACATTTAAAATTAAGTAAAAATGTGCTTCTACAATTTAATATTAATAAGCGATACATTTAATTCCTAGTTCTATGATATTTTATTTAATGAATGCAGATTTATGCTAGGGAAGGGGAAAAATATGACGAACTGGCTCGACATAAACCTCGACAGAAGAACGCGAGAGAACATTGCAGCAAATTCTTCATAATTCCAGTGTACTTATTAACGATACCCCTTGTTTCTCGGCCCCTTACTACCCAAGTTGCCAAGCGCCGGTTTTTGGATTTAATAAATGTTATCTACATTCTGCGCATAGTTCTGAACAGTCGATAGATATGTACATAAATTCTGTTTATGTTACGCTAATATACTCTCTCACTCTATACACATATATTTATATATATATATATATATATATATATATATATATCGGGTGTTAAAAAATGCCATTGGATATCTTACGCCAATTATAGAGCTAGTGGAAATAAGAATCAGTTGAAGAATATATAGAACAACGACAAATCGTAATATTATAGTGACTTTAGAATTTTAATCTAAAATTAATTCTGATTTTTTAATTTAATTTTACATTTCTTACTTGCTAATTCAAAATTTTTATCAGAAACTGCTTTGATCAGAGTTACGAGTATAGATGAATATATTTTAAGATCATTTGCATTAGCAAGTCGTGGACAAGGCAAAGACGGTAAGAGATAATTTAGAAATAAGATAAATAGGAGAGGATCTAAATGTGAACCTTGTGGGATTCCAGAAAGAGGACAGAAATCACCTGATTTGTAACCGTTATCAAAACATAATAAAATCTACTAGCTATGTAAGACTGTAAAATATGTAATAAAAAAGGCTTACTCCATCCTAAACAACTTAGTATGTAAAATTCCCATTGTTCAATTACGCTAAAGGTACTAAAGTCTGTATGCGAAGGACACCTTTTATATTTTTATAATCGACCACTAGATGGTGCTTTTGACATAGTAATCACTATATTCTTAAAGTTTGACATTTGTCAATAATAAATCCGAGATAGTTTAGAAATTGAGTCTGTAGTTTGTTGACAGTGACAGTTTTAAGAGAACAGTTTGTAAAATAATGGAGATTACTTATGAAGGTTTCCGTTGCATGATTTTTTTCGATTATAAAAAAGGTTTAACTCCACAAGAATGCATTATATCGCTTCGGTCAACTTTTGGTAATGATGCATCATCAGAGAAGACAGTTGACAAAATTGGTTTGCAGAATTTAGTCATGGTTATGCCTCAGTGAATGATGAATCACGTAAAGGTCGATCAAAAACTGTTGTGATTCCAAAAAACATCGATGCTAGAACATCGATGATAGAAGACGATCAACATGTGACTTACAGTGCGCAGACTGCAATCCATTCGATTTTACATGAACACTTATTTGTACAAGAAAATATGTTCCAGATGGATTCCACATAACTTGACCGAAGCACAGAAATCAGCTCGTGTCAATTGGTGTAAAGAGATGCGCAAAAAATTCGACGTAGGAACCGCAAAATCCGTATACAACACCGTCACAGGTGACGAAACATGGATATATGCGTTTGAGCCGGAAACCAAGCAACAATCTACTGTATGGGTGTTCCAAGACGAACCGAACTCCACAAAAATTGTTCATGCAAGGAGCACTTCCAAGAATGGGGCGGTAGGTATCGGTGCATCTGGTCCATGAGGAACTGGTCGAATAGCAGAGTCAAGATTGGGATACACAATTTGTTTCTTATTTTTTCTGTTGAATCCTTGAACATTACACGAACAAAAATAAGAATCATCACTGTGATTTCTAGGCTCTCGCCATACCATAGGAACACCAAAGCTTAAACATGTCTTCCTACCTTTTTGCCAGTTTCTTAATGCTTCAACGCAAACGGAACAAACAGTATGAGGAGCCCAGGACTTGTCTTGGTCGCCAATTTTTATACCAAAATAAGCGTGGTATACATTTTTCACAAACGAAGTTATAGTTTGCCTCTGCTTTACTACGACATAACTACCACAGATATAACAAAAGTTATTCGGATTGTTCACACAATGTCTTCTTTCCATATTTATACGTTCTAGAACACTTAAAATACGCAACAACGAAGACAACAAGCGCGCGGACACAGTAGCACGACGACTAACACAACCAAACTGCGCATAAGCAGGTTTCAACGTTGTATTAACATATTATTCGTTTTAGTACAATAGTATATTGAAACTTTTATATTACAAAGAACATTATCATTCAGAATTTTAAAAAATATATAAGCTGTTCAAACTTCAAAATTTCTCGAATTCAATTTTTTTTTCATGAACTCCATGCTAATCAATGTTAAAAACACTAATACTTTGCTAATTTAACCTACTTTCTAGAATCAATAATAACAGAGATAGCAATAGTGGGCACTTAATTTGAATTAGCCTGTATATATATATATATATATATATATACACCTGCTTCCATCTTATATCTTTATCCTATAAATGGCTTTATCTATTATAATAATATAAAGATATTAGAAAATTATGCTATCTATTATATACATTTACATATTAAGATATAAAAATATAATTAAATAGTTTTTTTTTTGCTAATGCATATAGTAACTTCGATTTTACTTTAAATTTGTTCTTAGCCGTTTTAAATCACAACCCCTCCTGGAAACACATTTTAACTCTTCAACAATGACAGCTAGTCTCGTCAGCAGATCCCTTTCCTTTCGTCCATGTGTCGGTCCATTGTCCCTTCTTTGAAAATATATTACATCAATAAATTAGTAAAATAAATTAAATGGTAAAGGTCCATAATGACTTTCACAAAATATATATTTTCCTTAAGAAAATATTTGGTTGAACATATATAGCGTGATCAACTTTTATTTAGATATCCTTAGACTGTCATAATAGTATTCTATTAATTCTTAATCTACTGTTATCTCAAATACTTAGAGCAATTATTACTTTCTACATGAATAATATGAAGAGTGAATTGTCTTCAGAGTAAGTTCTAGTTCAAAATTGTAATATAACTAGACACCAAACGCATCAGGCCGAAATTACGACGGACCATATACGAAAAGGTTTTGTTTAAGTATGACAATACGTTAAGCACGTATAAAGCGTTTGTACAATATGAAACAAACATGTAAATAATTTACATATCTGTAACTATGCACATGGACAATACACCTCGTATTTTCAGCATTTACTTCTGCTTAATACATATGTTTCTGCCAATATAGGCGTCCTCAGTTAAGCTAGTGAAGCAATTTATACAAATTAATACAAACCTGTTATAAACAACTGGTTTGTATCTGTATTTAAATTTACTGAAATAGCCCGCAAAGATCAAGCAAGTTCCGTCCTATAAGAAGACAACTATTTAATAATTGACATCTTACGGGCGAAAGATACATTGTCCGGAGGGCTACCTATCGTTCGAACAGCTATGCTGCTACGGGAAACGATAAAATACGTATGTAGATGTAGTCCATTAACAACCTGCCAGATGGCGGTATATACGAAAAGGTTTTGTTTAAGTATGACAATACGTTAAGCACGTATAAAGCGTTTGTACAATATGAAACAAACATGTAAATAATTTACATATCTGTAACTATGCACATGGACAGTACACCTCGTATTTTCAGCATTTACTTCTGCTTAATACATATGTTTCTGCCAATATAGGCGTCCTCAGTTAAGCTAGTGAAGCAATTTATGCAAATTAATACAAACCTGTTATAAACAACTGGTTTGTATCTGTATTTAAATTTACTGAAATAGCCCGCAAAGATCAAGCAAGTTCCGTCCTATAAGAAGACAACTATTTAATAATTGACATCTTACGGGCGAAAGATACATTGTCCGGAGGGCTACCTATCGTTCGAACAGCTATGCTGCTACGGGAAACGATAAAATACGTATGTAGATGTAGTCCATTAACAACCTGCCAGATGGCGGTATATACGAAAAGGTTTTGTTTAAGTATGACAATACGTTAAGCACGTATAAAGCGTTTGTACAATATGAAACAAACATGTAAATAATTTACATATCTGTAACTATGCACATGGACAATACACCTCGTATTTTCAGCATTTACTTCTGCTTAATACATATGTTTCTGCCAATATAGGCGTCCTCAGTTAAGCTAGTGAAGCAATTTATACAAATTAATACAAACCTGTTATAAACAACTGGTTTGTATCTGTATTTAAATTTACTGAAATAGCCCGCAAAGATCTGAAAATACGAGGTGTATTGTCCATGTGCATAGTTACAGATATGTAAATTATTTACATGTTTG
Organism: Melolontha melolontha; assembly: GCA_935421215.2. Taxonomy (NCBI): domain Eukaryota; kingdom Metazoa; phylum Arthropoda; class Insecta; order Coleoptera; family Scarabaeidae; genus Melolontha; species Melolontha melolontha. Next base: position 39,115,993 of record OW285244.1, on the reverse strand, counting down.
TTTCATATTGTACGGACCATATAGTTTATAACATCGCTAAGTACAAGACGCAGTTATTAAATAGCAGTATTCATTCGGTTAACTGCACATCTGTTTCTTGTCGTTGAATTGTGACGCAATTACTTCAATATTACACTTAAATTCCTTTCTTCAACGGCCTAGATTGAAACGTGAGGAATTTCTATAATTTATTTTATTTATTAGTTAATATTTCGTAAGATAAATAAATGCTGTTAGCAAACGGACCAATAGTAACCAAGAAAATTTTTCCATGGACGGAATTACGAAGTACATTCAGCGTTTGGAAAAATATGTTGCACTAAATATTGATTACGTGGAAAAATAATTATGTGCATTAGTAATACAATAAATTTACTTCATTTCGAGACTGGCTTCATTATTTTGTCTTCCCTAGTTCTTATTTTATAGACTTGGAGGCCTTATATATTAATCCGCCCTCGTAGAACTTCATTTATACCGTAAAAAAAATAATGTAAATACAACTCCATCGGTTCTAATTTCTAAATTCATCACTACATGAGAGAAATTGTAAATGTGTTTGAATTTGAGGCTTTTAACAAACCAGTAATGGTACTAACTAGTATTACAATAATTCCGAATACTTTAGTTAATTTATAAAATAATTCTGAAGTTCCTGTGATGGACGAATCCCCATGTTCATGAATATGCATCCTTGAAAGTGTAGTTTGTCTCTATTTTCATAATATATGCGCATACTTTAGTATTCCATTTATATTTTATGTTTTATATCGAGAAAGCCCATATCTGTACTGATGTGGTGGTAAGTAAACTTTTACCGTTTTGAAAGAAAGGTGGCTGCATAGAGAATTAATTCACGATTCCTTCAAACGCTAAATGCGAAGGTGAAATATTACTTTAACGTGCAGTTCTTAAATCATTCATAATCACTGTAGTCTATTATTTCTTATCTTTGCAAGTTGTTTTATAATCTGTCAAGCCGTTACACGTTCAAAACGTGATTGTTTTTTACGAAATATATCTTTACTTGCAAGATTAAGAGCAGTAAAACTATCACATACTCAATACAAAAACGATAACATCAAGAAAATTAAAACGATTTTAACATAATAACTATCCACCACAACTTATAGAACAAATAATTAAAAAAAATAATACATCAAATATACAACACTGCAGACGCCAATAACTAGAGAACGGATGCAATTTCCATAAAACGCAATCGGCAATTGGAATTGTGTATAACGTCGCACAGTACATCCCGGCGTAATTCAATGAAGTATTTGTTTGACTTACTCGGCCACCTGGTCTCGCACGATAACAATGGACAACTCAGCTATTGTATTCGGAGAAAATAGTGTTTTTTAAAGTGTTTTCATGAGCGTAGATAGAAGCGGGGTTTTTATAATGTATTTTATTTATTAGTTTATATTTCGTAAGATAAATAAAGTGCTGTGAGTAAGTTTCTTGTTTTCATAGTTTTAACTGTTAATTACATCGTAATTTTTGTGATAGATCCTGTTTAATATCGTTTGATTGAATCTATTTCTACCAATTATTTCGACGTAAGTGTGCATTGAATTTCGTTCAGTTTCAATAACTTACGCACACATTTTTAGTTTTCATTTATTTATATCTAGAGCATTGTTTAAGTGACTTTTTCAGACATGATATGGAAGAATGTCGAGAACGGCATTGTAAAACAATGGCGAGTTGGATTGACGGTCATACTGATTGTATGTCCATTGTCAGTTATTCCGAAATTTATTACAAAATCCGTAAAATATCGTCAAAAATTCGTCACTTAGGATCGCAAACACATCTGAACTCTGTAAAACTTTTATGGCGGCTAATATTCCATTAAATAAACTTAGCAATCCCACTTTAAAAATATTTCTGAAAAAATATACTGGTCGAAATGTTCCTGATGAATCAACTTTACGCAAATATTATGTTTCTAGGTGCTATACGAGAACAGTAGAACGCATTAGAAGCCATCTTTTAAATCAATACATATGGATAAGCGCCGACGAAACGGTGGATATGTTAGGACGCTGTGTGGTAAATGTTGTAGCTGGTGTACTACATCCAACTATTCACTATAACTCATATGTAATAGCAACAAGTGTTATAAATAGAGTTGATGCGGAAACAGTTGCTGAAACCATTAAGGAGAATATGCAAAAAATGCTTCATTCGGACGCCACGTACAAAGAAAAAACACTTTTATTTGTCAGTGATAGTGCTGCGTATATGTTAAAAACAGGCAGACTATTGAAGAAAACATATCCTAATATGCTACATATTACTTGTGTAGCACATGCTCTCCACAGAATCTGTGAATATATCAGAGACACTTTTCCGGAAGTTGATAGACTTGTATCAGCTTTTAAAAAAGTTTTCAGAAAAGCACCATTGAGAGTAGCTCTTTTCAGGGAAAAATTTCCATCTCTGTCACTGCCTCCCACTCCAGTAATAACTAGATGGGGAACATGGCTGGAAGCTACTAGTTATTATGCTGAGAATTTCGATAGTCTAAAACATTTCGTAACACTGCTAAAGGAGGATGCTAGAAGTATTGGTGAGTGCAAGGAGCTCACACAAATCCCAAATTTAAAAAATCAGATGTACTTTCTTCACGAACACTTTGGAAAATCGCCAAAACTAATCACTTATTTTGAAAATCGAAATCTCAAATTAAATGACGGATTAACCACATTAGATGTGGCTGTTAATAATTTGAAAAGTATTCCAAGTGACTTCGGATGTGGCCTTCGGCAAAAGTTTGAAGCAATTCTTAATATAAATCCAGATTTAATTACATTGCAGCAATTATGTATGGAGACAATTCCACAAAATCTAACGGCTAAATATGAAGAAATAAAAGAATATTTCCAGTATGCACCTATAACCAGTTGCGATGTAGAAAGGACGTTTTATATTTATAAGGATGTACTTAATTCAAAGAGAACAAAATTGACAGAAGAAAACCTTGAGAAACTATTGCTAGTCAATATTAATACTCCTTTACTCAACTTGAACGACAAAATGAACAAATAAAAATGTTCCAATTATAGAAATAAAATTAAAAACTTTAAAAATACAACTTTTCAACAAATAAATATGTATTTCGTAATTTTATAGATCACCACCCGTTCGTTTTCCAATTATATAAATAAAATTAAATATTTTAGAAATACAGCCTTTCGCCAGTACTGCACTGGGCTTTGCGTCATGTGGTAAGCGTGTCCGTTCACTACCAATAACAATTATCAGAAAAAATAAAATATACAAGATTATCATAAAGTAAGGGATCTATCTCAACCTATAGCAAAAGTTCAACAAATTAAGCCAACAATAAAAATCAATACAAACTGAATTTCTTGAATAATAGGATTTGTTATCTCCAACACTGTTTACCGTGGCTGTTCAATATATCGGCCATTTTGGTGGTATAAAAGCACCTTTCCTCCAAGTTATTCCCCGCATTATATAGCATTTCGTGTTGAATTGCAGCAATTATCACCCTAATACTGTCATTCAATTTTTCCAGCGTTTGTAGTATTCCAAACACAATTTCTTTTAAATAACCCCGAAGCCAAAAATCTGCTAGATTCAGGTTGGTGGCCATAAATTTTCAAAATGTGTGCTTATAACACAATCTTGAAAAACACCAGTTAACAAGTCTTTAACTGGTCAGTAAATATGCGAGGGGGTGCTGCATACTGCATAAAAATTATGTCTTCATTTGCATTCACGTTTTAAAACTGTGTAATTGCATAATTTCTTAACATTTGCAGGTATCGTTCACCAGAAACAGTTCCAGTTACGACTCAGTCATGCTGTATTTCCTCTAGAAGATACAGATCCGCTACAAAATTTGCTGTGAAACCACATCAAGCGGTGACTTTCTTGTCACGAAAACCTGAATGATTGCTTGTGGATTTTATTTTGACCATATTGACTCCACTACAAAGAGAAAAATGGGCCTCATCTGTCCATACAATACGGGACATTTATTTGGGTTTAATTCCAAATACTGCAGTCGTTTTGATATCGCATTAAAACTATTGATTTCTAGCAGATTAGCACTGACTATGTTTTGATTTCCCTGAAGAACTCCAATAACTTGGACATCACTAATCCTTGATTTTCCTAATCTCGCCAAGTCAATTACAGATCCTGTTCTTTCAAATTCGCTAATCAAATTATAGTACGCCTTTATTTTAAGGGTCTGTCCTCAAACTAATCTCGTACCGCTCTTTGTAAACCAACAGTGAAATTTCTATGACATTCATAATGCCAATGTACTAAACTTATGCTTGTCTTCAGATTTCAGATCCATTTTTTAAGTTCAACTCAACTTGAACTTGCGTTGAACTTACTTTAAGATCAGTTTGATTTTAAGAATAAATCACTCAATTGCGATCGCTTTCTTTCGATGCTTGAACCGTAGTTGTCATGATGAAACTTGTGTTTTACATAGATGCACTAATATACCATTATTATAGCAACTAGGATACAATTCTTACTTGCAATTATTTTAATTTCCTAAAACTGTATAAGGACTTAAAGTATATCCTTTACCTTGTGATAACCCAATACTTTAAAGAAAATATGATATAGCTACAACGTATAAACTCAGCAATGCAAATAAACATCTATTTCCAAAACTAAAACCTAAAATAGAAAAAAAAAACGAGAAACTCATGTAACGTGGGCCGTTGGGCAGCCACACAGATTAGCAGGTAGGGCGACTTATCGTTGTAAATGATACACTCGAAGTTCGGGTAACATCTTATAATTTAATCAACACTTAGAAATTGGTTAACAAACTATGTACATTATAAATAGATACAATTCTGACTTATTACTATTACAGATGTTGTCTGTCTAGTTCTCTATCAGATACTGAATCATTCTGAATTCCTTTTACTTATCCTACAGTCTATATATATAATAGAGAAGTCCTCGGAGAGTTAATTAGGCCATAACAAACCCTGGCCTACCGCAGTATGTATACATAATATATACATGCTTGAGGTCGTGTTTATTAAACACTTGTTTTGTATTAAAGGGAACGAGGATATAACCTCGTCCGAGAGTATTTGCATATACATGCATATTGCGTTATCACACCACCCTCCTTAGGGTTTAAAGAAAACCAACACTAAGGTGTTTGCTTTTCTTTAAAACCTTTCTCTCCGGTTACCTTCCCTATTCCTATTCTAAAATATGGTGAATCATTAAAAAAAAATATATAAATGTGCTATGTATTATTATCCTTAAAATTAGTTGTTCACTCATTATATGCGTACAAGTTTATTATTTCTTACTAACGTATTTACGCTTAATCTAACAATAGTATTAACTAACATATCTGTACTTATTTCTAGGAATGATAATGTTTAATATAACTTGTAGTACTAAATATATATAATATAGATTAAAACCTTTAAATAAATTTTCAATGTACTGCTAAATAGTACGTCTTACAAAAAAAAATAATAACTATAATAATCGGGCCTTTGTACACTGTCTCAATCTTGTTAGTCTGTTCGCTTTTTGTATTTTATTTCTATATCATGTTTCCGTATATATCTAATAGTTGACTTACTTTGTATTTGCAATTCTTCCTTCTAATTTTTTAATCTTTCGCATTCGATTCTCTGTCTTGGATTCTTCATGTTCGCTTGTTTGTCTTAAATTCTTTGCTTTGATTGTTCGTTTCCGATTCCTTATACTTGATTGTTTGTCTTCAATTTTGTGCATGATCGTTTGCTCCCAATTCTTATGCTCCCTTTCCAACCATACTTAAAAATAAACCGACTCTCTGTTTTTCTATCTATTTTCCTCCATGGGAAAAAATTATTCTGGAAATCACTCTTTCGTGTATTTCCCTGGACAGCACATATTTCGTGTCTGTCATGTTCCTGCGCAGAACTATCTTTGAAGCTTATTCTGGCTACAATAAAGTTGCACGTGCTGCTGATCCTTTATACTGTAAGCCTTTTCTTCAGTACAGAAAAACTTGAGACCAGTTAACAAAACACACTTTTGTTATAACTGCAATCTCTAAAAAAAAAAAAAATTCTGAGAGCGTTTTTTGTCGTGCGGGATCACTTCCTGGAAGCGCATGCTTGCTTCGTCACGACCTAGGGGCGAATTGGAGTCTTTTTTGCCTTTCTCCTACTTTGAAGTTCGTCTGATTCGGTTGGTTAACGTTTTCGCCAAGTCCACAACTCTAGGATGATCTGTCCTGTAGGTTGCACTGTTGTTGGTGTCGTAAAGGTACAATCGATAGGTCTCTGTTGTCTTATAGGGCTCCAGACGTGATTAGGATGCTATCGTATCGTCCCGTTACAAACCATTATGGCATTGGAATCAACTTCTAAGGCATTTGTGACAAATTTTCGGAATTCTTGTAATATAAAATTAATATAACACTCCTCGTATATTGGTTTCTCTAATTTAAAATTAATTCTTTTTTATTGCGAACTTTTGAATGTGTCAACAATATTTTTTTCAATGCCAAGTATCGTCGTTTAGAAATAAATGATGTGTCTGCATTTTATAAGTGAACTTGACTCCGTGTATTACTAAACTATACATATTCTATTTTCCTTTGATGTTTGTTTATTCGCGACTAGTTTAAATATACATGCTATTGTTTATTTGTTCGTTTAATAAACAATATCAACTGCAACATTCTTGTATGGCGCTTATTAAAACATGAAGACGCATGCATTTTTATGCACGTAATTGAACTTATGAAAAAGAAATATAACATATATCTTCATTGTTTCGTGTATAAATATATATATATATATATATATATATATATATATATATATATATGCGTCTTCTTTAAAAAAAAATATTTAAACTTCTGCGTCAATAACAAAATTGGGAAGTGTACGGCCAATGTAGTATTTCTACATTACATTGTGCATATGTGTTTTTAAATAAACTTGACCTTTAACTATAGAATATATTACTACGCTACAATATGTTTGCGTAGCAGAAATAAATGATACACATATTGTGATATTGTGTATACAATTTAAACTAAACATTTTAACACAGTTTATGTCTATGAAAGTTTTATACTGTTCATTCACTTTAATTTAAAAGGAATACCTGTGTTTCTTCTTTCTTGCTTGTGGAGCTTCTGTTCGCTCTTGTTGATGATTTCCTCCGTTCTTGTCGCGTATTTGCCCATTTTCTTGATTCGACCTGCCAAACTGTAGGTTTCCTTTCTTCCCTGGTTCGTTCCAGCTTCCTACATGTTCCTTGCAGTCTTACACGACTGGCAGAATGGTCCTGAGCCGTAGGTAGGCAGAGATCGCCATGTAACGTGGGCCGTTGGGCAGCCACACAGATTAGCAGGTAGGGCGACTTATCGTTGTAAATGATACACTCGAAGTTCGGGTAACATCTTATAATTTAATCAACACTTAGAAATTGGTTAACAAACTATGTACATTATAAATAGATACAATTCTGACTTATTACTATTACAGATGTTGTCTGTCTAGTTCTCTATCAGATACTGAATCATTCTGAATTCCTTTTACTTATCCTACAGTCTATATATATAATAGAGAAGTCCTCGGAGAGTTAATTAGGCCATAACAAACCCTGGCCTACCGCAGTATGTATACATAATATACATGCTTGAGGTCGTGTTTATTAAACACTTGTTTTGTATTAAAGGGAACGAGGATATAACCTCGTCCGAGAGTATTTGCATATACATGCATATTGCGTTATCACACTCATGTCATCTATAAAATACTATGTCGATTGCGATAGTTACTATATAGACCAAACTAAATAATATTTATACAAAAGAATACAGGCTCACAAATACTCCAAAACAGACAAAACTGCTTTATTTACCTACACACAAACTGCATCGCGATCACAATTTAGATTTTTAAAATACACAGGATGAAGAACAACACACAATGAAAAGAGAAATTGAAGAAATGATTAATATTAAACAAGAAAAAAATTCAATTAACAACAGAAGTGACATAAAAAATCTAAGCAGTATATACTATAACTTAATAATGTAGAGTAACGATCTGCAATTTACCATCATGAATTGCCAGTCCCATCACTGTTTGGTTTAAATTTACCTTCTATGTATATACAACGTGAATTGTGTAGACATCTTTATTATTTATTGGTATTCGTATTTCGTCTTTCAAATTGAAGGTGTATGATAATCATCCTTAATAATCGCTTCATCGAAGTTTAAGTCTTCGTAAAAATATTTAATTTTTCAATTTCTTACAATGAATAAATTGTCAATTGGTTACAATCAATTATAATTACAAATTCTCGAATTGATTGGCGTAGTTCATATTAAATAAAGCATCCGTCAAGGTCCGATGTTCTTCCTGAACGTTAAGAAACGTTTATATCAAAATTGACCCATTTAAATCGAGTTACGTCTCTCCGTTACGTTTTATCCGTAAACGGTACCAATGATTCTAGCAGCTTCCTATGAATTAACTCCTCTATTGAAATAGGAAATACTTGTTTATTCTACTTGACATTCCATTTTCTTTCATCGATAATGAATATAATCTTTGCACAAATTTACAATTTCAAAAAATATTCAATTAAACAATAATACATCAAAATAACTTGGACATAAACTTAACGTTTAGTTTCCAAGGTATTGTCAACCTATAAACTAAAAACGCTACTAACTTATGTGTCAACCTGATTTATGCACAAAATTTTAAAACTATGCATATCTGGAATACTTATACGAGGCACGTACAGTATTTATTGTCCCTAACTTATAAAATAATATTAGTTTTCAACCCACTTGAAAACACTTATTCCACCTAGGTTCTAACATATTTACACTTTTTTGGAAAGTTCCGGGTCTTGATCACAGAAGAATTCTTCAACTGCTGTCATTACCTCGTCATCGCTATTAAATTTGGTCCCCCGAAGACTTTCCTTTAGTTTTGGAAATAAATAAAAATCGCTAGGAGCTAGGTCAGGTGAGTATGATGGATGTTCCATCAGCTCGAAACCTGCATTGTTAATTGCAGTTAAAGAGACATAGCTCTTATGCATTGGAGCATTATCCCGACGAAACAAAATTCCACGCGCAAACTTTCCTCTTCTTTTTCCTTTGATGCAATCACGAAGATTAGTGTAGCGGTGTTTGTATGTCCTCGTTCCAGGTAATCAATTAATAAAATTCCCTTGGCATCCCAGAAAATTGTGGCCATAATCTTACCCGCCGAAGGTTGTACCTTAAATTTGCGTGGTGGTTGAGATCTTCGATGTCACCACTCCTTGCTTTGGACTTTCGACTTGAGATCAAAGTCGTGAACCCAGGTTTCATCAACGGTAACAAAGCGATCCAGAATTTTTTTTGGATCACTGTTAAACAATTTTAAATTCGCATCTGAAGTCGTGACTTTCTCTCGCTTTTGTTTTCGGGTAACAACATTCGGGGTCCCCATTTTGCAGACACCTAGTTCGTAGTTAACAGACGATCTTATTTAATCAAGTCACACAGACGATCAACATTTTCCTGAGTGCACACAGTTTGGGGCCGACCAGCACTTTTGCATGTTCGCAAGTTGTTCTTCCACATCGAAATTCTCGAGACCAATTCTTTGCCCACTTGATATGAAGGCGCATTCCCAAGTACACTAACCATATATTCATAAGTTTGTTGTGGCGCTAAACCTTTCTTTTGCAAATATTTGATGACAGCGTGAAGTTCGTTTTTCTCCATTTTTCAAAATTTTTGAACAGCTTCTATTTTAACTCAAGACAACTTTTTAACATATACAGCTACACGACTCAACTTTGGCACTTTGTTTGACAGATAAATAACGAATGAATGGTGTTGTTGTGTAATGTTTATTTCAACGCCTACTATACTAGTAAAATTAGATTTATTTTTATATTTAATAGTAATCCATGAAATTCAGTGCATATGTGTTCTTTAAATGGACATGAATAGATTGTCTTTCAGGATCCATTAAAAGAACTTCCCCATCAGGTAAAGATAGACACGCATGCTTTTAACTCTGACAAAATGTTCTGATGCAGTTCAGTGGATAGGGCCGTTTTAGGAAACTTCGACCTTTACTGCTGGAGGTCAACTAAACGAGCAGGAATCGATTTATTGTCTTGTAGAGGCAGAAATAATGCGATTCAAAATTAAATTTCTAGCTCTTTTCTGGCATGCGAATGATATGCTATGTCGCTGCCTCGGGGCAACGATCCATCGAGAGGGAATACTCGGGGACCGCTCTTAGAACGATTTAAACTCAAAATCCTACCCAGCGTTCCGTTAAAATAAACATTAATGACGGCCATCGAAAGTGTGTACGCTTTATTTATTCAATTATTTTTTTTCGCCTGCCTCGATGCATTTTTTATTGGCACGGCACTTTGGATTGTAAACAATAGAAATTCATTGAGAATTTTCATTGTTCGTTAATTTAAATAAGTCGAAATTTGTTTTCCTAAATTGCTCCAAGGGAAAGGTATGAGAAATTACAGATGTCAATCACCATTGTACATTCACCTCTTTTATAATTACATCTCCCTTTTTACGACCCATTTAACAGATAATAAAATGAAGAGTGGTTTATTAGTACGCCTCTTAATAACGTAATTATCAGCCGTTCATTATTATCAATAAACGTGACGCACATCCTAATTCTGATTGCATGTTTTTCAATATGTAATATAATATGAGAATAACTGCATTGATTCGGCTTTTACTTAATAAAGATCCATAATTTAAAATAGAAATAAAACTACCGTTCAAATCTTCACTTTTTAATATTTAATCGTAACACGACAATTTTTTCGTCAACACAGTGGCTTCCTCAGGTACTACTTACAGCTAAAGAGTACGTTACAAACCAAATTAAAAAAAATATATAAAATAAATAAGGTTTTTTTTACAACGTTTTTAAAGAAACCTATGAATTTAATGAATTTACACAATTGTCGGTAGAGAGAAAATGTGGCTCAGCTGGTCGGCTCTAAATGTTATATTATAGGGTACTAAACATGTTTACGCATAAAATTTGTTTTAATAAACTAAATCTACATTTCTATTATCGTCTAAAGAGATTTTAAGTGAATAAATTTAACAAAGGCGAGTTATTTAAATCTAATTGGTCATTAAGTAAAATTTGTAATTGTTTTAATTTATTGATTTCTACAATTTCCGGTAAATTTTATTTATTGCCTTTATTTTATAAATGCAGAATTTGAAAATCTTTATTGAAAATGTGGTTTTTTTCTAATAGATGTTTTGCAAAAGTAGAATCTTGTTTTTTTATTTCTACACGAGGAACAATGTTCGGCAGTGCGTTTTTCAAACGATCTTCCTGTTTGACCAACATATATCTTACCACATCCAACATTAACTTATAGACTCGAGACTTTTTATTTTTATCTGTTTTATCTTTATTGTTTTTAATATGTTTAGATAAATTATTATTAGGTTTGAAAACCGTGTTCGTATTAAGTTATTTTAAATAACTTGAAATATGCTTATTAGGTATCCCAGTGTACGTTTTTAATCTAAATTTTGAATTTTCCTTATCCTTTATTGCAGGATACACCACAGAGATTGCTTTTTTTGAAAAGCTTTTTGTCAGCATATTTTCAATTAAAGTATCTGTGTGGCCGTTATTGATAGGCTATTTGTGTGACTAAATTTAATTCTTTTTCATAATTTTCCTTGGATAGAGGATAATATTAATCTATGTAAAAAACTATAGAAACTCGTGTATGGGATGTGTTGACGAATTATGTATAGTTATGTCAGTATGAGATTCTCTATGGTAAATATCAAACTCTAATTTATTGTTAATTTTTTTAATAGTTTGATCCAAAAAATTAATGCTCTTGTTTACTTCTTGTTCCATGGTAAATTCGATATTTTTATGAATAGAATTGACGAATTCCAGTAGCAAGTTTGATTGTCTTTGTGTTCCAGTGAAACAAAGTACAAATATTCGTCTACTTATCTATGCCAAAAGAAATTATGCTATCATAGGGAATTATTAAAAATGATGGATTCTAAGTGGTTCTTGAAAGTTTCTGATAGTAATGGACTTAAGAGGTTACCCATAATGAGTTCTTCCATACAAGTGTATATTGAATTATTAAACTGGAAATAATTTTGTTTCAGAACTATATTTAACAAATCTAAAATTTAAGCTCTAATTACAGGGTTAGTGTTCTTAGATATAAGTAAATTTTCAATTAAATTAACGGTTTCGGCTGGAGGGACACTCAAAGATACCAATTTTGCATTATGAGGTCTTGAAATATTTTTTATTTTATTAATTAATTCGTATGAATTTTTTATGCTGTACTGTGGCTTATAGTTAGTGTATTTAGTAATGATATCAATAAGTATTTTAGGTATTTTAACAGAAGGTGCAGTAACATGAGCAACAACTGGTCTGATGGGATGGTTTTGTTTATGTAATTTAATCAATGAGTATAATTTAGTAGGTTGAGGGTTGATAGTTACTAAATTTCTTTTCTCTTTTTCGTTAATAACAATATTTATATATTTTAGAGTATTTTTAATTGCTAATTAATGTGAATTTGTAGGGTCTTTGTTAAGTAAGAAATACTTATTAAAACGCGAAGATTTGAACCGTAGTTTTACTTCTATTTTAATATGAGAATGGTTTGACGGAAGGCGAAACTTCAAATATATATTTTTTGTATTTTTCAAGATATTCCACTTCAACATTAATAGACTTGAATCAGCGGTGCTTGAATGCTATTATACCAATTTTATAATCATCGGCATCAAAGTCGTCAAAATACTGGTGTATCTCTACGATAATGTTCTCGTCTATCTTGAATTTCCTTCCAGAGTCAAACGGCTTGAGCTTTGGAAATAAGTGGAAGTCTAAATGGACTAGATCTGGTGAGTAGGGTAGTTGAGGCATAACCTAAAGTCGTAATTAATCCAGTTTTTCCCGAACAATGTGACTGGTGTATGACGGTGCATTATCTTGATAGAATAACATTCTCTGTCAAGACATCGCGGGTTTTTTCAGTAATGGCAACTTTCACTTTATCCAGAACGACATCATAATATGCCCTGTTGTTAGTTTGGTCATTTGAGAGATAGTCGATAAGAAGTATTCCCGATGAATCTCAAAATATCGAAGTCATTACCTTTCCAGCCGAAGGAAAAGTTTTGGACTTCTTCTAATCTATGACGGTGGACTGACACGATTCTGCTGAAATTGTTATTTTGATTCTGGCACATAGTAATGGAGCTATGTTTCATCGACCGTAAAAAAGAGCGACGCAAAAATCTACTAGGTTAATGTTAAAGAGCTTCAAATTATCGTTGGAATTCACGTTCCTTGGCGTTCTTACCAAAAAACCCAAGCAACCTAAGCCTTTGTGGCCAGTCATTACATAAGTTAAACCATCAATCTCACTAATCCAGATCTACCGTGATTTTACCTAACCACTACATCTGACCTACATGTTCCTGGATTACAGGAGTGTGCCACACCCCCAGGCAAAGATGCAGGTTCGGCCAATAATCAACAGAAACTATACATGAGATCGTCATTTATCAAACATACTCGTACAACGAATATCCGGATATAAACTTCATAACTTTAATACGCAAATAATTGTTACCAATACCTCGCAGAGAGCTCAGACATGCTTAATTTGACATGTTCAGTAGACGTCCACACAGCCTTGGAAATCTCTTCATTTTCCACTTTTGAGTCACGTAACACAACATCATGAACTTTTTAAACCATATCTGGAGTGCTAGGAACTTACTTATTTTAAGGCTTACGTTGCCATGTTTAAAGCAAGCAACCCAGCAACAAATGGTACCCTTCAGAGCAGCATAATTACCTAATGTTTGCTGCATATCCACCAAAATCTCAATTTTGTCCATCTTAAAAAACAGAGACTGAATTACACCACGAATAGCAATTTTATCTATTTTACAATTTTTACTAAACAAATTTCTTTTCTTCTTTAACCAACTGTATCCGTCAAATTAAACGTCAGCAGATGGTAAAAATTCAATTAGCCTCTTGTAAAAACATGGCCTATTTGAAAATAATTTCAATTTTTTTCACAAAGTGAATCTAACCTTCCGCCAAATCATCGCCGTATATTGATAAACCTTAAGATATAGACCAAGGTTTTGCTGACATGTTTTCTAACATTTTTGATCTAATAATATCATTGAACTAGCCTCCTATAATGCCAAATTCTTATCCTTTTGGCTATTAGAACAACTGGATACAACACTGCCTCCATGCACCAGTATTTTTTGATTAAACTTATATTTATTAAGGAATGCAAATTTACACTTTCCCCAACTTTGGAGAGACAGTACCAGCCTCTAAGAACAACTGGACATGATGGACTACCGTGCCTTCTTATTCGATTGTTCATCTACATTGCGTGACCAACTTAAAATCTAACTTTGCAATACAAAATTGCACTTTCGCAGATTTTCAGAAAATTGAAAAGGCAATGTAGTAAATGCAGTACAAGCTCCTCTTATAATAGAGAATCACAGACCCATATGAATTATTTCTAATTGCAATCAAGCATTTGAAATTCTTTAGTATAGCAAATTGTACAGTTTCCTTAAATTTCAACTCTCTCTCTATCAGCATTATTATTATTAAGAATAGATCTACTATAACCAACTTCCATGTAATTTATATCGATTTCAGCAGTCTTTGATATTATTTTATCTTTTATAATCTTACGTGAGTTCTTCCCTGAATATTTCGAAATTTTTCAAATCGTATATTTAAAAGAGATTTTGATATATTTATTAGAACAGTTTCCTTTTTTTTTGGGGGGGGGGGGGGGTTCAAGTGGTGTACCTCAAGCATCCAATTTCGAGGTCTCTTTTATCTAATATCTTTCTAAATAATATTTTGCCACTTTTAGATTGTAGGGTCTTAGTTAATGCAGATGATCTATACTTTCAAAAATTGTTTCTTCAGCAGACTGCAATTTTTCAAAAATAACCTAACAATTATAATTGTAACAGACACATGATAAATATACCACGACGTCTTTTTCCAAAGGAACTATTCCATATACTTTTCACTACAGTTCGTATCAAAATTTTATTTCTAGAGTAACTCAATATAAAGATTTGCTACTAGCAAAACGAAAACATCCAACTATAATGTGATTAATATTTTCGAGAATTTAATGAATTCTCCCAGTGGCGGCTCTTTAATGAGAGCAAGTGAGCAATTGCACCCCCTGGAATTATGAAACGAAACAAACCAAGCGGCGACTAACTGAAAGTATATATTTATTATGTATATTATGCATTCATAGTTATTGACGAGGAACGTGGCACGCTAACAACGTACATACACCGAGCGTCGTCACAGATATACTGAGGAAAGCCCTGCCGTTGCTCTGTTAAGGCATTAACATTACATTGATGGTGGGGAGAACTGTATTTTGCCGTACTTCAATGTCGTATAATACATAACGTTGGAGCAACTAAACCAGACTGCTCTCGGGCGTTATTGCGATGAACTCCGTGTCTTTTTTAGAAAACAACGCATTTTCGCGGTTAACGTATAATGAAAAAATCGCAGTAAAAAATCTTAAACGGCCGATGCCTTAATTATGTTTAGAAAATAAACAATCTGTTAAAGGTAAAGACGTTGTAAGAAAATTCAAAATGAATATTTATCAGAAAAATGACTGGATTTGTGGGTGTGAAATTAAAAATACTTTGTTTTGTTTTCCGTGTCTTTTGTTTGGGTGTGAACCGTCTTGGTCAAAGAACGGAATAAGAGACTTAATTCATCTTAGTGCTAAAATTAGTAAACATGAAAATTCCGGAGGGCATTTGAAAAATATATTTAGTCTAAGAATGTTAGGAAAAAATAACATTCAGAATGTTTTAGATTCATCATATAGAAAAGCAATTCAACAACACAATGAAAAGGTAACAAAAAATAGGCGTGTTAAATTTAATAATAAATTGCATTAGATTTTGTGGCGCGTTTGAACTGGCACTTCGAGGTCGTGATGAACAGCAAACGTCGAATAACAAGGGCATTTTTCGGGAATTGATAAATTTTACGGCAGAATTGGATAAATCGCTCAGAGATCACATCGAAGCAGCACCGGTTTTTAAGGGATTATCAAAAACGATACAGAATGAGCTGCTTGATGCAATGTTGAACGTGTATCATGAACAAGTTGCCAGTGAAATTAAAGCAACCGACTTCATATCTGTGATAGCTGATGAAACCACAGATGTGTCCAATCAGTTTCAGTTGGTGGTTGTTTTAAGATATATTGTGAACGCGAGACCGGTCGAAAGATTTTGGAAATTTTTTCTGCCTAGTGGACATGATGCTAATTCTTTATCTGCCTCCATCCTTAACGAAATTAGTTTGCTTGTTGATGACCCAGAAAAACTGATTGCACAGAGCTATGATGGGGCAGCAGTCATGAGTGGTGCTATTAACGGCGTGCAAAGACATGTCCAAGATCCAAGGGCTAATTTTATACATTGTTATGCACATCAGACAAATCTAATTATGTCACATGCTACATCGAGCAGTAGTATGTACATTTTTCTCCACTTCACCACAACGAGCTGCAAGATTGGAAGAATTCCTTCAGAGAAAAAGCTTACCTCGTTCTTCAAAAATAAGATGGAACTTCAATTCTAGGACAGTGAATACAATATATGAGCACCGAGAAGAAATAATTGAAGCTCTAGAACAAATCGAGGGAGAAGCTAGTTCACAAACTACCATTTATCAAGCTAGTGCCAATTTGCGAATTTTAGAGGAGGAAAATTTTATCTATTGGTTAACTTTCTTTCATAAAATTATGCCACATGTGGACATATTGTTTAATCAATTACAAAATGTCAATACAGATGCATTAAAAATCAAGAATAATTTAGTTAATTTTAAACGTGCTATTGGAAAAATTCGAACCGAAATCGCTGACACAGATATCAGTTGGTTAAACAAAATGACCCAGAACTGACTCCTCCACCATCAAAGCGGCGAAGAGTAACTGATGGTAGCCAAAGAAGGAGGGAAACTATTGAAGTGTGCGATATTATTTTGCTAGAAATAAAAACTAAATTTCGGTATACAGGGCACTTAATATTAGTAAACTTAATTTCTTTTAAACAGTTCTCCTCTTTTCAAAAAAAATTTACGGAAGATTGCCTTAAAGAAGCAGTAAAATTTTATCCATGCCTCAATGAAAGCAGACTACGAACTGAATTAAGCGTTCTATATTCTAGAGAAGAATTTAGGCAAAATATAGAAGTCGGTGCTGTAGGTCTGCTAGGTCTTCTGCTGGATGGATTAAGCGACACCTTTAATGAAGTTGTTACGCTTTTAAAAATTGTCATTACAATCCCAATGACAACGTCCGAAGCGGAACGCCAGTTTTCACGGTTGAAGAGAATAAAAACTTTCCTGAGAAATACAATGAAAGAAGAGAGATTAAGAGATGCCCTTACTATGTTATCTTGTGAAGAAGAATGTATAAATGATTTCCCAAACTTTAATGAAAAAGTGATAGAATTGTTCTGCAAGTCAAGGACACGTAAAATGGACGTTTATCGTCAGATGTAATTAAACTGTGTAGTGTAATATTTACTATTCCCTCAAAACAAACTCTACAATGAACAGTACCTGTCTGGAACAGTACGTCGGTGAAATTTATAAGGATTGGGTAAGCGTTTTTGTATTACACTTTTTAATTTTGAAATTATGCACTCCCTATGTGAACCACCCCGAGCCGCCACTGAATTCTTCTTTATTAATTTTGTTGTTTATTAGTCGCAATCGAGTTCTATTGGTTTCATATTTTATTTTTACACCATTTAGTTAATTAATTTTGCATAAATACAAAAAAATTCCACCGATATTAACGACAAGTATTTTTTCTGATTATGTTGGAGGATATTTGTCGGTTTGTAAAAATAGGCTCTTAAAATGTATAAAGTAATTCGCGTGAAGTAAATTCGTAAATCAGATACTAATTTAGTTTAGTATCCATTGTAAATGCCAAGAGAGGGTAAATATTCTTTTGTAAATCACAATTGCATAGATTCTTAGTTATAATGTCGAAATTGAGGATACTAGGTTAAGCATTTTCCTGTATAATGCAGGCTTTGTCCGGTACTTATATTTCCTATTATTAAGATATATACATATATACAAGGCTTGTTCAAATAATAAATTTAGTTTTTCTAATGAATTTAATAACAACTTATACTAAACTTTTGCATACTCTCTTTTTAATAATAAGAATTCATACTGCCCTAATGATGCAATTGTCTTTCAAGTTTCCTTGTATGATTGTTGTAATGTTTAGTTATACCAGGCTATTTAGGATTTGATATTAGTCAACCTAATAGTAGATTTCGAAGAGGCTTAAGACAAATGGAAATATCTGAATTACTACCAATGATCAGATGATAAAATCCGACAAAATTTCATAATACATTCTTTATAAAATGTTGGTCAATTTTCCATAAAATCTTTCACTTATTAAATTTATCAGTAATAATCTTTATATTGCCTGATGAGTTCATAAAACACCTATATATGGAAATTTCATGAGTTTAAGATTAGATCTTCATATAAGACTCTTATTCAGTATTTTTTTTTTTGTTCTTCTACTTATACTGCGTTCTTAAGTATAGTTTATGTGAACTGCACGTTACAAATAGTTGCCCCAAGTTTTTTATTTAACGATAATCTTCTCAACCTTTCAGTCTTTGATTGCTTTTAGTATTGCGGGCTGTAACACCTAATCCCAGAAGCTTAGTAATAACTGGGGTCTTTCCCTCACTGTACGTTCAATTATTTTTTCATTGCTCGTATCTTCTAGTTTTGAATTCTGGACACCAAAAGAATATTGCTCTGTAGGTTTTTTTTTGAAGATTATGCAACCTTGATAAACTTTAAATCACAAGCCTTCTAAAAACTTAAGAAAGACTGCCTGTATCACATTAGACAAACAAACTAGACATATTTTGTTGAATACCTGTATGAATACAAGGATTAACATCTAATCTAAAAGACGTACTGCAAGGTAGTGCACAAAGCTCTCAACAACTTACGGTTCTGTCTATGACTTGTCTATGAAAATTACCATGTCCACATCATCCGCGTAGGCTACAATTTATAAAAATTTATTTAGTATTGTTTCTCTGTTGTCAAGGCCTGAATCTCTAGTGACTTTTGCAAGTGCAATATTGAACCAGAAGATATGCCATAACGTCTCCCTGTCTTAATCCTTTGTCGGTTTGAAATGTAGTGGAAATATCATTCTAAATTTTAATTTTACAGGTAACCTTTGAAATTGCTACTTTTGTCATTCGTATTAGCTTACTCAGTATATTGAACACATATTGAACTCATATTGAACATATTGAAAATGCGTAATATGTGATACGAGATACATGATACGCCTATGCTGTATTTGTTTAGTTTTTCTTGGTAGAAGATCTGGTCAGTGGTTGAAAGTCCCTGCCTGAAGCTACTTTGATGTTCAGCCAATATAGCTTCCGTGTATATGCTTGGTCTGTTATATATATATATATATATATATATTATATATATATATATATATATATATATATATATATATATGCAGGCTGTTAATTAATGTCGGGGAGATATTACACAGATTCCAACATGAAAAGTTCCTATAAAGTTATGCTCTAAAATGCTTCCTTTTTGAAAAACAGTGTTTTTTTTTACCCAATAATTTCAAAATTACAGGATAAAAATTTGACGCGCTGCGTAACAAGTTCCTATAAAGTACACAACAGTTGGTTTTCAGTTGGAGTTATTACGGTCAATTTAACAAATGGAGAATATGCAGACATACATTTTATGCATGAGCTTGCAAATGGCAATACTTACGAAGCCAGAAGGTTGTATCAACATCCCAATCCCAATTGTGTAATACCTAATAGTAAGACATTTTCACGAGTTTCACCATCATCTATGTGAAACTGGAACTTTTAACCGAGCGAACCATCTAGCAGGATTACCTGAAGATATCAGGACTTCGGGAATTGAGGAAGCAGTTTTGAATGCTTTTAAAAATGATCCTAATACGAGTACAAGAAAAATAGCGTCAGTATTGGCAATCACGCATGTTCTTGTATGGAAAATCTTAAAGGATTATTTATTATATCCGTACCATATTCAAAGGGTACAGGCTCTTCTTTCCCATGATTTTCAATTACCTCTAAACTTTTGTCAGTGGTTTTTACAAATGTTGCTTGAAAATCCCTTATTAAATCAACAAGTATTATTTTCTGACAAAGCAAATTTTTCAAGAAATTCTATCCGGAATTTCTACAACAATCATTGGTGGGCTGAAGAAAATCCACACGCAACAAGTGTATAAAATTACCAAGAACAATTCTCTATGAATGTGTGGGCTAGCATAATGGAAGATGTTTTGATAGGGCCATTTTTCCTGCCAAGAAGACACAACGGACAATTGTATCATGAATTTCTTCAAGAGCATCTCCTTGACAATATCTCACTCAACATGAGAAATGAAGGCTGGTTTATACACGACAGTGCACCTGCACATTTTAGTATCCAAGTCGGTTTTTGAAAAGAACATTCAACGATCGTTGGATAGGTCGAGGTGGACCTCAACCGTGGGTAGTTAGGTCCCCTGACCTAAACAGTCTTGATTTCTTCTTTTAGAGACACCTAAAATATTTTGTTTAGAACACCCCAATAAACACAGAAGAAGAGCTAAGAAATAGAATCATAGCTATATTCCAGACTATTCAAAACACCCCAGGAATATTCCAAATATTCAATCTATGAGGAGAATGGATGCATCTTCATGTTTCTTTATTAAATATTTTCGTTAATTATCATTGTTATTAATAATAATTAATTATTGCACTAATACAATTTAATTTTTAATTCTAATAAATTTTTGTTATACAGTGCGTCAAATTTTGATCCTGTAATTTTAAAATTATTGAGTAAAAAAAACACTGTATTTCAAAAAGGAAGCATTTTAGACCATACTTTCGTGTTAGAATCAGACGAGGAATCTCTCTGTGTAATATCACCCCGACATTAATTAACACCCTGTATATATACTGTGTTGAAAAGCGTAATTCCTTTATAGTTTTCGCATATAATTCCATTTTTCAGGAATTATTTCTTCGCTTCATATTCTACTAATGAACAATGGCAATAAAATAGTGCTGTATACAGTCTTTTTCTTTTGGTTTTCCCCTTTTGTCAATTGTGTTTCACAATTTGTCGAATGACTTTCCCATTTATTATAATATGGCGGTGATGTGTCAAATAATTTCCTTATTTGTCAAATGTGTTTCACTATATGTCAATTGACTTTCACGAAGTGTGTTAATCATTTTATATTCATCTATTATGGATAATCGTCGAATTAATAGTAAAATAAGTAATGATTTAAGAGCTTTGATAATCCGTTCTATGAACAATGGGCTCACGGCAAATAATATTGGAGAGCAATTTGGAATTTTACCCAATACTGTAAGAAAGATTTATTCTACATACCGGAGAACCGCTAATATTCATAAAAGAAGTGCTGGTCACCGACCAAAAAAATTATGTGTGTTACAGATAAATGAAATTTGCAATTGGATTGATGAAGATTGCAGTCAATCACTTCGTCAGTTAAAAGAAAGATGTTTGACGCAGTGGCCACTTCATCAAATATCGCTATCGACGATAAACAGAGCACTAAAAACTTTCCATTATTCGTTGAAGAGAATCTCTTTCGTTCCCGAAAGAAGAAATACACCACAAATCATACAGACTCGCTTTGAATATGCTATCCGGTACAATAGAATCATGTTCGAAAGGGAAAAGATTTTTTTCATTGATGAATATGGAATTCAAGTTAATTCTCGAACTTCATATGGAAGATCAGTTAAAAATACTCGAGCAACGAAAATAAAAGCTCAACTAAGAGGGCGTAATTATTCTGTGGCTGCAGCAATGAATGTAAATTCACTATATTTGTTCCAAATCCAAGATAGACCATTCAATACAGTTCATTTCTGTGAATTTATTACAACTCTAATTAATCATTTACATAATGATAACATACAAGGCGCCTTTTTTGTTATGGATAATGTTAGATTTCATACAAATGAAGAAGTCAATCTCATTAGAAGTCATGAGCATTTTGCCTGCTTACAGTCCATTTTTAAATCCGATAGAGGAATTATTTAATCAATGGAAACACATAATAAAGAGAACTCAGCCGACAAATGAGGATGAATTATATGCAGCAATACACAATGCTTCTGAACAAATAACTGCAGATAATTGTCTTCATTATGTTCAGCATATGGAAACATATCTGGGTGATTGTTTAGAACAAAATGAAATATTAAATTAATTGTTTCTTCATTTATATATTTCGATAGTTTGTACTGTGCATATTTGTGATATTTGAAAATGTTTTGCATACATGTATGTATCAATTTCTATGTACATTACACAAGAATAAATTAGATAACTTAAAATTTCAAATGTATAATTTATTTTCAAGGGTACGCCAATAACTAAATGAAAATGATGCACAGCTTGGTAAGTAGTTATTAAGCAAAACATATAATTTACATACATGGGAAAAATAATTGATATAAAGTGAAAGAGATTTGACAAAAAAAGAATTTAATTTGACATATATGTCAATATGACAGGAATTGGGAAAGTCATTTGACAAATTGTGAAACACAATTGACAAAAGGGGAAAACCAAAAGAAAAAGACTGTAAATTAATTTTTAAACTCATGTGCATAGACATACAACATGAAGCTGTAAGGCTCCAAAATTTTGAAAATAAGGTGTTACCTCAAACAGTGAGGGGCCCGTGATATATTCAAAATTCACTTGCGCAAAAGGACGTCAAAGTGCTAAGAGTGGAAGAAGAAATTCAATAGTGATACAGTGATAATGATACAGATGAATGAAGACTTGGAGATAAGATCCCTAAAATTTTTCAAGCCTAACAGACTGTACAACTAGATTTATTTAGTGCATCTCATAGATTTAGTTTTATTTGTCATTTACCATTAGTCTTTATGAATTAAGAAATACTGAAAAAACAAGTCTATCACCGGGAGGAAACGCACAGACGACGTTTCGTTCTAGTTGGAACTTTTCAATGTACGGCATTCCCTCGATGACGGACATTGCTTTTTCATTTCTATACTTTCTGTATATATAGTTAACATTTGGAATTTACTGCAAGTGAGAATTAATGAATATTAAATCACATTCTTACATGTAAATGTCGACTTATTTAATGTGTTCGAAACTACAGTCCGACAAACTAAGTTTGTACTAGTATGCAGAACACACCCTTTCGCGACAACGAACTTCCTGGTGATTAGGTTAATTAAGAATTAAGAAATACTGAAAAAACAAGTCTATCACCGGGAGGAAACGCACAGACGACGTTTCGTTCTAGTTGGAACTTTTCAATGTACGGCATTCCCTCGATGACGGACATTGCTTTTTCATTTCTATACTTTCTGTATATATAGTTAACATTTGGAATTTACTGCAAGTGAGAATTAATGAATATTAAATCACATTCTTACATGTAAATGTCGACTTATTTAATGTGTTCGAGACTACAGTCCGACAAACTAAGTTTGTACTAGTATGCAGAACACACCCTTTCGCGACAACGAACTTCCTGGTGATTAGGTTAATTAAGAATTAAGAAATACTGAAAAAACAAGTCTATCACCGGGAGGAAACGCACAGACGACGTTTCGTTCTAGTTGGAACTTTTCAATGTACGGCATTCCCTCGATGACGGACATTGCTTTTTCATTTCTATACTTTCTGTATATATAGTTAACATATATATATAGTAACACATTAAATAAGTCGACATTTACATGTAAGAATGTGATTTAATATTCATTAATTCTCACTTGCAGTAAATTCCAAATGTTAACTATATATACAGAAAGTATAGAAATGAAAAAGCAATGTCCGTCATCGAGGGAATGCCGTACATTGAAAAGTTCCAACTAGAACGAAACGTCGTCTGTGCGTTTCCTCCCGGTGATAGACTTGTTTTTTCAGTATTTCTTAATTCTTAATTAACCTAATCACCAGGAAGTTCGTTGTCGCGAAAGGGTGTGTTCTGCATACTAGTACAAACTTAGTTTGTCGGACTGTAGTTTCGAACACATTAAATAAGTCGACATTTACATGTAAGAATGTGATTTAATATTCATTAATTCTCACTTGCAGTAAATTCCAAATGTTAATTAGTCTTTATGTAGCAATTCTTACATTGTTTAAAAATTTCATAATTCTGCTAGGAAGCACTACTTTCTAACTGTCCCTCGTAAAATATCAGCTTGAGTTTGCGTTAATGGAGTAGTACAACAAGTAATTAATTACTTGTAGATTTGTTATTTATTTTTTAAATTAATCAACAGCTTGGATTTGTCGCCGTAAAAATTTCGAATTTGTTATCCAATTAATAAACGATTTAGAGAACAAAATGGACAGATACGGGCCATACAAGCACATCTCAGCTATTCAACAGGTAACTCGCAAAATGTCTTGTCTGACGGTGATACAGTGTTCGAGTTTGTCGTCTGGCTCTCTCTCCCTGTAAGAACCGAACTCTACAAGTTGACCTGACATTTCTGATTGAATATCCCGGATAAGAGGACGGGTTTCCTTAATATGATTTCAATAGATCATTCACTACTGAACTGCGAAAAAAGAACAAGTAGGTACTCGCATTAAAACAAGTTTGAGCTGTTGAAATAGTGGATAACGTCTACTTGTAGGGGCGTATATGTGTTCCCTGTGTTTTAGAAAAGCATTTCATCAATGTCCACACGCAGCGACAGTGGATGTATCGGCCAATTGCCAGCAAATGGGTCCTTGTGAGTCTGACGGCCCGCAAATGGATTGCTCCGTATGCATGGTATGAAATACACGAAATTCTCACAATTCACTTTATCGAACGCATCAAAGCGGAATCTCAGAATTTATATGGAAACCACGTCAGAATTTCTACTTTGTTTAATTAACGTTGCTTTGAATGTTATAATATTATATGTTCTTACGACTTAATAGGCTCAAATAATAATAATAATAAAGGACAGAACCTCAGCTATGCCAGACACACATTCTCCAACAAATATTTCAATAAAATAAAATTAAATTGAACTTCTTATATATTAGTAGTAAATAATATTATTACATACCCAAACTACTGAAATTTTACTATCTAATAAGTTGCAAATCAATAATTAATATATATTTGAAAACATATACCTACAGATTATATCCAAATTATTATATTGTAAACACATGTTTAATGTACCTTATTTTATAAAGAATATAGTTATATAATTTATAAATCTTATGTAATAGTATATTAAGATACAAGTTCATAAGACATGATTTTTGCGCACGAGTTCAAGGTTTAGAAAACGAACCGTAGGCGAGTGCGCAAAAATATCTTATGAAATGTGCATTTTATACAATTTTTTCTATTCCGCCTTTTAAATATTAAAAAATGTTTAAAATAATAGTCATGTTCAATACGAATATTTTAGGTATTTTATTTTATTGACGTTGGTTACATTGACTTATAATTTAAACATTTCAAATATTTGAAATATTGTTATGTGTTTTGAAATTTAAATCTTAGACTAATTTATGTAACTATCTAACATCAAAATGGACGAAATAAGTAATTGCACGCCGCCAGAGCTTCGGAAAATTGCAGAAGACAATTTGGAAAATCTTCTGCCAAAAAAATCTCGACAAATTTATAAAAAGGAATATAACCAATTTATAACTTGGTGTAAACAAAATAACATCGTGACTATTACATAAAACTTTATAATTGCCTTTTTTGGGAAAAAGAAAGTAATATAAAAAAGGCATCTTCCTTCTGGTCCAAATATTCGAGGTTAAAATGTCTCAAAATTTTCTAAACTAATAGTATATTTAAAAAGATTGTCTGAAGGCTATGAGCCTAAGAAATCGAAGATTTTAGAAATAGAGCACATTAACCGATTTATAATAGAAAAATTGAAAAAATTTCGCGGTCGGGCATGTCGTGGAAACAAAGAAGAAAGTAGAACGCCGGCCGGCGTTTTGTATGCTAAACAGCACGTGGAGTAAGATATGTTTTTCTTACGATGGTTTGAAATAGAACAAGGATGAGTTTGTGTAAAAGGACAATGGTGGTTGGAAAAGGTTCTTGGTTTACGACCTAAGCAGAGGGGTCATATCGAAGTGGGCGATGTCTAAGAATTAAGAACTAATTAAAAGCGCGAGTTAAAAAGTGCTATATCGATAAAACAAATATCATTAAAACATTCCTTGTCGACATTCTCACTGCGCCTTCTGATCGAGCAGTACCACAGCTGAGAGAACATACGACGAAATATCGTCAAGCGAAGCCGGAAGAAATGGCCGGGCGAATTATCACATTAACAAAATTAATAGTGAATCCCAACATGATTGAACTCTGGCCACCTGAATTAGTTCAACAAACGCAATCAATAATTGATGAAACACACAGCGAAAATGGCATACAATAACTACTACAGACATCACCGAGTTTCTTCGCAGTAGACCCGGATCAACCGAAAATACAAGTCAGGATAACAGAAAACAATACCGAACAGCCCAAAGAAGAAAAAAAACAACGCCGAACACAGAACAAGAAACAACCTGAAAACAAAACTGATGACTTTATATACCCGAAATTTACAAAGAAGCCGAAAACAGACGAAACAACATGCCGATCGAAACAAAAAATTCATACGACGCCCTCGGAACCAAAACCGAGGAAAAAATGGAAGAAGAAACAACTGAATTCACCCCACAGCCATCAACATCAGACAGCACACCCAGGGTAAGTGACAAAACAAACACCACACAAAACACAAACACCGAAACACGCAAAACACAAAATCAAAACACAAAATCGCACCAATCATAATAACAGACAAAGACAAATGGGCACATATACGACAAATACTTAAAACACATAACATTAACACCGTACAAAACAAACTTGTGAAACCTGGCATTCACATCGAACCGAAAACTGACGAAGACTACCGAAAACTTAAACACATACTCGACAATGAACAAATACAATTTTACACTTTTCAACTGAGAAGCGAAAAGACACTAAAGGTAGTTATGCGTGGCATTCCTACCTTTATCACAGACACTGACATCACCGACGACTTGACTGACCAAGGATACCCGACAATAAAAATAAAACGCATGAACGGCAAACACGGAATACCAGCACCACTTGTACTAATAGAACTGACGAGACAATACAAATCAATTTACAACATACACGACTGCTGCGGACTCACAATTAAAATCGAACCACTAAACAAACGGACAGACATAATACAATGCCACAAATGTCAGATATTTGGACACCACCAAAAAAACTGTAACATACACTACAAATGCATGAAATGCGGAGACGAACACTCAACACACCTATGTACAAAACCAAAAACAACCCCACCAAAGTGTGCAAACTGCGGTGGTCCTCACTTATCCACTTTCCTTAACTGTCCTAACAATCCAAACAACCCTGTAAACAAAACCACACCCAAACCCGAATACATACCAGCATCACCACCAACAACGAACCCATGGACACAAAAACAAAGAAACACAACACCTAACACAACTGACGAACTAGCACTTGCCTTAGGCAATATGCTAATAACATTACACTCCACAAACGCAACAACAGAACAGATACAATACTTCGTAACGCAAACACAGAAAATAATCACACTCTACAACAACAAACATTAAACACACACATGACTGAAACGCAAAAAACCGATGATCAGTGACTTAAACGCAAAAAGCGACAAACACACAGACTACACATACGCAACACAGGACCGCACAAAAACACACAACACACGATTATTTATTAATCAGACACAAACACGTCACAACCCTGGGAAATACGAAACAATGGAGTGGAAATGGAGGCAACTCCGACCACAACAAAATTCAAGTCTCATACATTCCTTGTGAAAAAATCTTCAAAATGATATGCGACATGACATAATTACGTAATTAAATTAAATAACTAAGTTTTATTGTAATGTAATGTAATGTAGAAATTCGGAAAGAACGTTGAATGTGAATTGACCGACCGTTCAACCATGTAGATTTCGAAGGTTCGGTCAACTAGTACGATAACAAAAGGCGTTCTCTAATTGAATTAATTGAATTAGTTGAATTAATATTTCAAATTCGAAATATTCGAAGAAATATAATTTAAAATGAATTAAAACATTGTTATACCGTCTGGAAATGTGGTGAGTTAACGGTGAGACGTGAACTATACCCCCAGTACACTACATAACAGAGAAGGGAGGTTTATAGCACCAGGCGCCAAGCTTGTCTGTGCCCAGTCTGATCAGATACGTCGACGATAGATACGGTTGTAATACAAGTACATACGTAATACACATGTGTATACCACACCTACTTCTGACCTATCCCTATTGCTTATCCAATCAAATGCTACACAATACATACATTGAATAAACATATCGGAGAAGTAAAGTTGGCGGGGACGCGTCTTGCGCAGCAGTGTCGTTAACTCACCACATTTCCAGACGGTATATATATGTAAGTGTAACACTACTAGCTTGGTGCGAGAGCTTCGATACCAAAGAAAAGCACAGGATTCAGCAAGAGAGTAAGCTAGTGCTATGGCTGCCGTTTGCTAGGTCTTCCCATTCGCTCCCCATGAATTGCTAGCAAGTTTATGTAATATATTATGGTGCATCTTCACCTTTTGCCTAGTTTTATAGAGGTGCTGCTTGAATGTCAGAGACTGATATAGCGTTACGCCCAGATATTTAGGGTGGGGAATGTAGTTGATTCAACTACCTCTAAATTCAACTTTCAGCTCTCTGTTGGTTCCTTGTTACACAAATCAAAGGCACATGATGGATTTTAAAGGTTTGATTGTAAGCGCTATTTCTTATAATATTCGTTTAAAGCTTACAATTCTCCATTCTTTAAATTCTTGGTTTGGTAGCATAAAGCCAAGTCATCTGCATATAGAAATTTCCCTGATTTTACTTCTAACAGTTGTTTCGGAATTTTCTTCAAGAATATTCAAAAT
Source organism: Melolontha melolontha (assembly GCA_935421215.2). Lineage (NCBI taxonomy): Eukaryota > Metazoa > Arthropoda > Insecta > Coleoptera > Scarabaeidae > Melolontha > Melolontha melolontha. The sequence continues at coordinate 39,086,719 of OW285244.1, read as the reverse complement.
TTGTTATTCTATCTACGGTGTACTCTGCCGTTCTCTGCCGTTCAGTATCACGAGATATTTTCTGAAACGAACCAATTTCTCTTAAGCGTTGGAACACTGTCTGAAACAACAGAGGTAGGTAGTTGACAATCGAGAAACTTTTCCGCATAGAGGCGATGTGGTTATAAAATTTTTCCATTGGTACGACCATTCATAAACACCGTATTGCTTCATATTGCCGTATTGCTCGAAGACTTTAAACGTTAAAAATTTTCTTTTCTCTATCCAATTCCCTATAATTTAGTTTTTTTGCAAGGATCTGGACAACAGAAGATTCAAACTCATAAGATATCTAATGCAAATATAATTTAAGCAGTTAATTCCACCAGAATGAACTGATTACGTTGATGTCACCACAAACACAAATTCTATAATCTTTAAGTGTTGTTACAATACTGAGATTCTGAGAATGTATATTCAAGAATAAATCTAAATTATTAATAATATAATAATAATAATAATAATTTATCTTTAATGTCCAACTATCGTTATATAAATACGGCATAAATGTTAAATTATATTTACTATACGAAATACCAAATGTAGGTACATAATTATGAAAATCATTCGCGATGCATTTGGTCATTGATTATTTTGATTAATATTCGAATCCATTCTTTCCATTAGCTTTCGTTGTTTAACAGCGCTTTCCTCGTTTTTTTTTTTTGTTCACATTTGATTAATAAAATTGTATGGTTTGCTATTTTAACGTTGTTTTCTCTATTTATATTTTTAAATGTATTTTTCGTTTATTATTAAATGCATATGTGTGTATATATTTTATAAACTGACGGATAAACAGCAAAATAACGAAATTCTAATTAAAATGTGCGGTTATTAATAATAATAGTTTTATTACTCAATAAAAACCAACTTAAATATTTAAAAATATTTATAATTTATATATATATATATATATATATATATATATATATATACATATAACATTTGATAAATTATTGGAGTTTTTCGGCTTTTTTTATATGAAATATTTACAAATATTAAATTAGAATGTATGTAATTGCAGAGTAAGTGGGTATGTAAACATTGCTGTCTACAAATTACAAAGCAAATCATACGAAATTTTTTATTTGAAAAATATGGTCTACGTTGGGACTCGAACCCAAGTCTACAGCTATCCGGGCTGTCGCCTTTACCACTAGGCCACAATAGACCCGGTTCAAGCCATATAGAAATGCATTATAAAGTAACAGTGTTAATGAATCAGATGTCAGTTATTGAATGTAGATGTCAAGCTGAAAGCAGAAGTCAGTTTTGAAAGCTCATGTCAGTTTTTATAGCAGATGTCAGTTAGTGAAAGCAAATGTCAGTTATTGAAAGCAGATGTCTGTTTTGAAAGCAGGTGTCAGTTATGAAAGCAAACGTCAGATTAGAAAGCAGATGCCTATTTTGAAATTAGATGTGAGTTACTGAAAGTAGATGTCAGTATTTTGAGAGCAGTGGCCTAGTGGTAAAGGCGACAGCCCGGATAGCTGTAGACTTGGGTTCGAGTCCCAACGTAGACCATATTTTTCAAATAAAAAATTTCGTATGATTTGCTTTGTAATTTGTAGACAGCAATGTTTACATCCCCACTTACTCTGCAATTACATACATTATAATTTGATATTTGTAAATATTTCATATGAAAAAAGCCGAAAAACTCCAATAATTTATCAAATGTTATATTTAATGAACGGCTAAGAAATTATCTAAACACTTATATATATATATATATATATATATATATATATATATAACAAATGTTCATTTGAAAAGTCAATCTAGTAGCATATGATTTACTGAGAACATTTTGAAGTATGTCGTAAATTAAAATTTACTACTTAACCTACGAAGTCGTATATTTTGACAGTTTCATACATACAAATAAAGAACAAATAATAGGTATTTATTGAAAACTATAACAAATGTTGAAAATGTTGTCCTTCAAGATCAATGCACTTTAAAATCGTCCGTGCATTAAATAATCGTGCGTCGATTCTGGTTTAAATAAATTGCTTCTCAGTTTTAAAATGGCTTTAGAACATAATTTTTTTTTAGTCCAGGCTTATTTTCGAAGTGGTAATCAAATTGATGGTTTATGGGTTTATTCAGTTCAAGATTCAAGATTCAAGATAGATTATATACAATTTAAGAATACTTAGATAGAACTTTAAAACTTTTTTCTGAAACTGGTAGTCTCCTAAGAAAATCAGGCAGCGAGCAGTTGAGAAACGTACACCTCAAGTTGTCAATCGAGTTGAAGAAATAATGGAAAATGAACCACAAACATCTGTTCGACATTTAAGTCAATAAATAAACCTTTCTGTTGGTACAACTCACAAGTTATTAAAAAAAGATATGCAACTTTATCCATACCGTGTCACAGCAGTACAAGAATTGTTAGAAATTGATTACCTACGTAAACTACAGTTTTGTAATTGGTTTGTAAATATGAGCAATAATGGAGGACTTTCGCAAAGACTCATCTTTACTGATGAAGCATGGTTTTATAAAACGGAATACCAAAATTCACAAAATACAAGAATGTGAAGTAGTGAAAATCCACATGTAATTAATGAAGAATCGCTACATACAGAGAAAATTGGTGTTTGGGCAGCGATAAGCCAAAGGCGAATCATTGGACCAATATTTTTTCAGGGAACGTTAAATGCTCAAAGGTACCGTACGGAAATTTTACAACCATTTGTCAATCAGTTGCATGATGATGAACTTCAAAATGCATATTTCCAACAAGACGGAGCACCTTGTCACTGTACTGCAGAATCTTTGGATTATTTAAGAGAATTTTTTGATGAGCGTATAATTAGTTGAAATACTGAAATTGCCTGGCCTGCACGTTCATGCGATTTAACACCTTGCGACTTCTTTTTGTGGCCTTATCTAAAAAATAACATATTTCGAACACCTATATTGAATTTGAATGATATGCTACAGAGAATCGAACAGAAATGCATGGAAATTAATAACAATCCAGTAATGTTGCAGAATATCATCAGAAATTTTGAACAGAGGATTTTAAAGTGCATTGATCTTGAAGGACAACATTTTCAAGATTTGTTATAGTTTTCAATAAATACCTATTATTTGTTATTTATTTGTATGTATGAAACTGTCAAAATATACGACTTCGTAGGTTAAGTAGTAAATTTTAATTTACGACATACTTCAAAATGTTCTCAGTAAATCACATGCTACTAGATTGACTTTTCAAATGAACACTTGTTATAAACATGCCACAGGAAGTTATATGACACACATGTGTTTAAATAAAAAGAAGTCATCAGTCAATATCGTGCTTTGCTAGCACGAAAGGAAGTTAGGCAGACAGTAAATACGTTGCCGTAAGATTAATCAGTTTGACAGAAGGGGGATATTGAACGATAATGTAAAGTAAATTGTAGTGTTAATAGATATAAGTGGAAATAAGAATAATAAGAGAAATAAAGAAGTTCGTTACGAAAGTATATACACCGTAGTCGACAAATTTTAATTTCTGTTTGCGTATATAGTGTATGCTTGTTATATCCAACGATGCCTGCTTTCAAACAATGGAGGGAAAAGCAGAGTGGTGGACACATATACACATTTAATATGCCCGATTCCCTCACAAACACTTACCGGGTGTACAACACTTATTTCTCTACGTGCGTATATTAATAGTCGATTTCAATATACATGTTTTTACAACTCAAGAAAAGACACAAATCATAAAATGATATTAAAGCCGTTTGACACACAAATTTTGATATAAAACTTACAATAAAAAAAAAAAATAAATAAAATACTATGCAATTTGACCTACAAAGTTGTAAAATAAAATTGTAAGCCCGTAAGCGCAGTTTTATTGCGCACTTTTTATTCTTTATTTTATAATTTATAGAACCATATCCAATAAATTTTCTAATAATATTTTATATAAATTGTACATAAAATAATTGTGTGTGATACGCTATTAATTTTACAAATAAATTTTATAATATTTTTTGTTGTAAACTTTATAACAAAATTTATGCCGTATCTAACGGCCTTTATGCCGGTAGACATGCCAATGTATTATACATACTCGATATCCACAAAAATTATATGTATGGGCTGGTATTTTAAATAATTCAATTGTCGGTTCTTTCTATAGGGACATATCAAACAAAAAGTACAGTAATCCCCACGAAAGAATGCACAATATAAATGAATTGCGAGAAAATATGTTGAGAGCATTTTTAATTTTAATACCTGACATACTCAGTAATGTCCGCCAAGAATTTTATTATAGGTTGGCATATTGCCAAGAACAATGTGGTGGAGTATTTGAATCTTTAATTTAGAATATTTATTTTTAATTATTATCGGAGAAGAGTTAATTTATTTTCTTTTCATACGAGTTTTACATTTATTTTTTTTTTACATAATTTAGAATTAATATTTCATTTCGTTTATATGCGGAAAATATAGGCTTTGTTGTACATCCTCATAAAAGTAATACACCATGAAATAAATATTTTTCTGTAAATATTCGTGGCGAATTTTATAAGTATTTCGAAGATGCGTTCTACAACCCTCTAAAGCAATAGACTTACTGACTAGCTATAATCTGACTGAACATTATCGTACCCCACTTAATCTACTTGCATACATTCATTGGCAACCTCGCTATATGTCTTTCTTTACTTTTCTCCGTCGCGCTCTTTTCCTCTTCTACTTTCGTACCAGAAATTAAAATTTGTCGATTACGGAATTTCGTAGTTTTCTCAACCGTAATTGTAATACAAGATAAACGGTAAAAACATAGAAATGTTTCTTTGGGAGTGGCGGTCAGGTTTATTTCAGAATACATGGAACATACACTATTAAATATAGTCGATTTTTTCTTTAAATATTCATACATCATTTTAATATGTGATTATAAAAACTAATACGGGTATTCTAGTTTTAAGATTTAATATTCAATGCAACTTTATGTCAACGGAACAATATTTAATTGTGAGAAAATCTATAAGTTGTTTTAATTTCCTGGTCACTATTCCCAAAGAAATACTTTTACGTTTTACCTTATATATATATATATATATATATATATATATATATATATATATATATATATATATATATATATATATAGATAATTATCACCATTTTGATTTTGAAAACACACAGATAATTGATAAAGAACAACACACACTGAAAAGAGAAATTAAAGAAATGATTAGTATTAAACAGGAAAAAAATTCAATTAACAACAGAAGTGATAAAAAAAATTTAAGCAGTGTATATACTATAACTTAATTATGTAACGATCTGCAATTTACCATCATAATATACATATATTATGATGGTAAATTGCTGGTTTGACAACCCAATGAAAGTTAACAGAACTAAACTGGTAAGTTTTACCGCATTCAGCACACCTCCAAATATAGCGGCTCTGGATATTTACCTTTTCCAATAATTGCAAAACTTTTGGTCGACCTGTATCAGTGGCGTATAAAAAGAAGCAAAGAGAAGCGAATGCACTAATTCATTCATCAATTGCTCGGCAATTGGGCGTTAGTCAAGCAAGAGTCCAATAAGTGAATTACAGGAAAATTTGGCCCAAATGGGTCGCGCGACAATTAACGAATGTCATGAAAGAACAAAGAAAAAACATTTGTCGAGATCTTTTTAACCAGTTTGGACTTGAAGGAGATGATTTTCTCATAACATCACCACTGGGGACGAATCATTGATTCATCATTATGACCCTGAAAATAAGCGGCAATAGAATTGCCATTTATTAGAATCAGAACGAATATCGTCGTTCGGATTCTACACGTGTACAAAGCTTCAAAAGAGTTCCATGAGTACAGAAAGTCACGCTCACCATTTTCTGGACGCGAAGAGGTCATTCGTACCGAATATCTGCCGAGGGGATCGGCGTATCTATAGAGTAAGACCGAAAAGTATGAATTGTTCCCAAAATTTAAGGAAGTATAGAAAGATCAATATTTTTCACCAGACGCTAAAGTTGCTGTTCGTAATTGGATCAACAGTAAACAAGAAAGTTTGTTCATGGACGAAATGAAGAAATGGATTCAGCGTTTGGAGAAATGTGTTGCACTAAATAGTGATTATATGGAAAAATAATTATGTATATTGGTTAATACAATCAAATTACTTCATTATGATAGTCGTTTCATTATTTTATCTTTCCTTATTCTGATTTTATAGAATTGGAGACCTTATACATCAATCGGCTACCATATTATTGAGGGCCACTGTCTCCGAAATTTTCATTTCTCAATTTTTTCATTAATTATTGGCTTATAGCAAACTTTAATCACGCATGCTTAATATATTTGAATAATAATAGCGAAATTCTAAAAACTTGGTTCTATTTCATATTATATTTCAAAAATATCTAATTTCGTTTTATATTCATATGATAACTTCACCCTTTATAGAAAAGGACAAAAAGGAAACGTAGTGCCTTTAAAATTAATTTAGTGTTATACTAAAATTATAGGAACTGAAAGCAATTAATGTTTGACAAAATGATTAATGGTTTAAAAACTTAACAACAATTGTATATGATAATACCTCAAATAATGAGCTCCCATCCCTAATAATAGGGTCGCTTTTTAGTTTTTGTTGTAATTATTGTTATTATTAGTGACCAATGGCAGTAAGTAGAAATTTTCGAAAACAAAAACTTAATAACTAATATACGTTTTTAATGCGTATGCCTAGTTTTGTGTAAGATTTTCTTCTTGTCTTAAATGCCCAGCTGTATATGTATAAAGAATAATATTAAATGTGTTTATTTGAAGCCAATAACATTCATTTTATTTATTTACATAATATTAGCTTTGAGTTGACCAGTTTTGCGCTAAATTTTATTTCTAAAAATTATTAAAAATACATAATTCTAAACACCAAAAAATAAACAATTCAAGAAACCTATAGGAACGTTATTAAAACAAAGTTCGATTAAAATATAAACAATATTACATATATAGGTGTAAGTCCATTAACACGATGCCAGATTGCAGCAAATTTGCTGCCATCTGGTATCGTGTCAATGGACTTACTGTATACGTATTTTCCCTTCTGTACCGGGATAGATGGACGAGAGAAAATCGCTATTTTCGGTATAGTCTTTTTTGTCCGTCAGATGTGTCACCAGATTATCTGGTGCCACTTGATAGGACAAAATTTGCGAATCTATAAGGCCTTACATCAAACTTTATTTCACTAGCTAAACTGACGAAGTCTATTGTGTGACAGGAACACTTGTCTTTGGCAGAAATAAATGTTGGAAAATACAAGATGTATCTTCATGTGTACAGATACAGATGCGTGTACTGCATATTACAGGCTGATTCATTTTCGGCCCTCACCATGGGGATCTCGCTTATTATTGGAGATAGAGTATATGTTTAAATTTGGCAAAGTTGTTAAATTTTGTGTTTGTTATAAATCTGTAAAGAAAATAGACCTGTGACAAATGACCTTCGTTATTTAAAAAAAAACGCGAAAACCCCATTTTCTTCTTTTACCTGTAGCACCGACATTTGGCCTTGTAGAGAAAAAATAAAAACACATCCTTGTGGCCATTTCTAAACCTCTATCTAGTGGTGTACTCTAAATTTTTATACGACGTTTCGTTTCTTTCTGGCCATCATCAACTATCTAATTTCTTATAGGCGCCATATTGGATTTAGACATCTTCAGAAAGAGTTTTTTTTCTGATTTCAACCATGTACAACATGCTGACTAAAGTTTTTGACATTAGGTTTTATTTGAAAGAATAAATTATAAGATTAAATAAGGTAGCCATGGAATTTCAATCTGTCAAACATTTCATTTAAAATTCATTATGCTGTTATATAATTATGTATCTTAAGTTATTTAATTATCTATACATTTGCTTATCATGCTGACAGTTCCGTGTTTTGATTCCTGTCTGGTTGTGCGAGTAGGTTTTCGTGGATTTCCTTCTCGTTTAAGGCGAATGCCGACAGCTTTACATCTTAAGACGCTCCACGGGCGCATACATAATAATAACTCATGTCTATTATCAGGATAAAATAAAACAAATTTTAATGAATTTCACTTTTTAATTAACACTGTAACGATCGTTTCGCTCCAACCTGAGCTTCATCAGACATATAACTAACTTATTTACATTAAAATTTGTTTTATTTTATCCTGATAATAGTTATAATGGAATTTAATCAAGTAAAGGCTGAAACAATCATATAAATAACTCATGTCTTGCGTGTCCCTGTTTTTGTTGTCTATCTATTTTAGAATACTAAGGTATGATTTATTATTATTCAATTGGAATGTATCTTTGAATAATTTTATCCAAGGCACTCAAATGTATGACATTAATATACTGTCATTTATATTTTATATTCCTTGATAAAGGCTTCATTTGCCGAAACATGTAGGGTTCTTTTAAATATATATATATTTTGAAGTAAAACCATACCTTAAATCGCCAACAAATTGAATTTACCATATATATATATATATATATATATATATATATATATATATATATATATATATTATTTGTGAAGTTTTTTTTTACATGCAAATAATTTTACTTGTTTACCATTACATGTTTCGGAGTATGTTCCTTTTCCAAATGGTCATGGTTTGACTAGAATAGAATGCTCTCATTATATAACAATGTCGTATTACTATTGTAACAAGTAAGTTTGAAATTACAATGCTGTTTGAGTACCTGCGTTGTGAATTGTGTCCTCATGTTATAATTCAAAATTCCCCTCATATCATCAATTGCTCGTGTTTATGCATTTATGTAATTGCAACGTTAAATTTCATGATTCGTTTTTAAACAACATATAAATGGATAAAATATATTAAAATGTACTGAAACTAATATACACGCAATAACATATTAAAAATTAATTTTTGCAGTGTCGTGTACATGTGTACGCTATTCTGGGGATCAGATCCCGAAAATACCGAACCGGTTTTTATTTGACCTAAGAAACGCCAAAAACATCACAAATAATCTATAAAATATAAGGTCACAAAGAATTTATTATATATAATATATATATATATATATATATATATATATATATATATCAAAAATTTATTTAAATTCGGGTAAGCGGTCAATTAAAAAACTCCTTTATTAAATTACCCTATATTTCGCAACACTTTGTCGCTTCTTCTGGGGTAACTACAAGATTAATGAGAAAAATAACAAAAAATGACTAAGAGTATAAAACAGTAGTAAAAATACTTACAAAATGTAGAGTTAAAAAATAATAAAATTGACGTACAAAATATAAAAATGATTAGACATAAAAAATAAAGTAACTATAGAAACAAGCCTTAAGAACTTTTAAAAAACATATATATGAAAAGTTAGAACATGAAAAATAAAAAAAATATAATGCAATATAAATTAAAACAACGATTTAAGATCGTCAACTAACAGTCAAACCCAGTATATTAAAATAAATTATACTAAGACCATTAGTATCAGATCTATAATGTATGTTATTTGTCTCCCTGTTGATGTGGACCATTTCTAAAAAGGTTCTTTTTTTATGGTTATTTTCAACGTCTAAGATTTTAACGTCAACAAAATTGAAAGTATGGTCACGATCAAGTGCATGGTCCACCAATGCACAAGATCTCTTAGCAATACGGACATCACTTTTATGTTGAGTAACGCGCTGTTTTAGCCACTGTGATGTCTGACCTATATAAACGCCACAACAATCAGAACATGCTATCCTGTAGACAACGTGACTATTTAGAAAGAAAGGTGTTATGTCTTTTATCTTACTATACAACTTCTTCAAGGTATGGGTGTTGTATTTAGCAATTTTAATGTTATTAAATTGTTTAAAATCAGAAGTATAACACCATTATAGGTATGAGAAACCGAATATCACATATTTGTCATGAAACCTTTTTAAATGACAATCTTAAAGAACTTTTCAACATCTTCGTCAACAATGGCTATCCTAAGCATATTCTTAATAAATTAATATTTAGCTCAAACTTTTTTGATGGCCCTACTGAGGACATTCCTGCGACAGTGTGATTTACAAAAAAATCCCATACATTGGCGGTCTTACTCATACAATTGTATCATATTTTAAACAATTTAATAACATTAAAATTGCTAAATACAACACCCATACCTTGAAGAAGTTGTATAGTAAGATAAAAGACATAACACCTTTCTTTCTAAATAGTCACGTTGTCTACAGGATAGCATGTTCTGATTGTTGTGGCGTTTATGTGGGTCAGACATCACAGTGGCTAAAACAGCGCGTTACTCAACATAAAAGTGATGTCCGTATTGCTAAGAGATCTTGTGCATTGGTGGACCATGCACTTGATCGTGACCATACTTTTAATTTTGTCGACGTTAAGATCTTAGACGTTGAAAATAACAATAAAAAAAGAACCTTTTTAGAAATGGTCCACATCAACAGGGAGACAAATAACATAAATTATAGATCTGATACTAATGGTCTTAGTATAATTTATTTTAATATACTGGGTTTGACTGTTAGTTGACGATCTTAAATCGTTTTGTTATTTGGTCCATATGCTGTTTTAATTTATATTGCATTATATTTTTTTATTTTTCATGTTTTAACTTTTCATATATATGTTTTTTAAAAGTTCTTAAGGCTTGTTTCTATAGTTACTTTATTTTTTATATCTAATCATTTTTATATTTTGTACGTCAATTTTATTATTTTTTAACTCTACATTTTGTAAGTATTTTTACTACTGTTTTATACTCTTAGTCATTTTTTGTTATTTTTCTCATTAATCTTGTAGTTACCCCAGAAGAAGCGACAAAGTGTTGCGAAATATAGGGTAATTTAATAAAGGAGTTTTTTAATTGACCGCTTACCCGAATTTAAATAAATTTTTGATAATATATCACGATCGATCATTTCTTTTCAATTATTTATATATATATATATATATATATATATATATATAAATATATTAAAAATAATAGAATTTTATTGGTTTTAGCGACCTTTTATTGAATTTAGATGTTTGTTTGCGACGTTTCGACTTTTATCAATTCAGTCTTTTTCAAGCATCTGGAAACAAGAATCATTACAATGAACATGAGAACTGTGTTTGTTTTGTGTGATATAACAATTGAATTAACAATTTTAAATTTAACATTATATTAAGAAATGAATTACGAATTAGGTTAGTGTTTTACGTTGAAAATTAAATAACATTAAATTAAAATAGCTTAGAATGGTAGGGGGACATTTATGTGATTAATATCTGTATGAATTAATTGGAGACTTAACAAATATTAACAATTTTTAAGTTTAAAATTTGATTAAAGATGATTACAAATTGAGTTAACATTTAACGTTGAAACTTACATAAAATAAAAATAAGAATAGCTAAAATGAACAGGTAGGGAGACATTTAGGTGATTAACAACTGTATGACTGATTGGAAAGTTGAATTACAATACAATACGTAAAGAGAACAAAGAAAAGTCAAATAAAACTCACATTTGTTGTTTGTTCTACACGGGTACGCATTCATGTGCCACATGTGTTTGGACATCCGGGACCAATTTTCTTAGAACGAACATGCTTGTGCGGATTTTGTAAGTGAACTAATGCTTTAGTTTGCGGGGGTTTAATTTCTGTTTTTTGGAATGAGCATGGTAGTCAGGACCGTATTTAGGGGTATAAGTTAACATTGTTATTTCTAATGGGAGCTATTTTTTTTTTCCGTTTTTGTCTTGTGCGTGCAGGGGTTTTTTTTTGATTTTTCTATTGTTTTATGAGAGGGTAATAAAGTTTTGAAAGCCCATCGATTTCGTTCCTATCGTTGATTGTTTTGCTATTTTTGAAAATGTGTATCATTTCTAAGACATCTCTAGCTTTTGTGTTCTTTTTTTGTGTTATTACTTTGGTGTTTTCAAAATCAAAATTATGTTTTAGTGTCAATTGGTGTTTTTTTAAAGCAGTTTGATTTTTATATATATTATATATAATGAATTCTTTGTGACCTTATATTTTATAGATATAGATTTTATATATATATATATGAAGGTGTAGTTTCTCGGGTTCTTGGCCGCGTGTGAGTTTTGTCCTAAGAAGGACTATTTACTATTGTACAATTTACAATGTATATATATATATATATATATATATATATATATATATATATATATATATATATATAATATGTAGGTCGTCCGTCCTTGAAAGAAAGAAACAATATATGAAAAATGAAAAGATGTAATTTTATAGAATATTTTCCCAAAATTTCCTCCCATACACGAGAAAAAATGACAAAGGTATTTATAAAATATTTGTCATGCAACTGTACTATAACAACGGACTATTACATAAAAAGTAGGTACACCTACTCTTTATATTATTATCGGTCAGCTTTAAGCATCGAAACAATTGTGTCTCCAATACAGTCAGTTGTCAATTGTACATATAACAAGTGTTCATTTGAAAAGTCAATCTAGTAGCATGTGATTTACTGAGAACATTTTGAAGTATGTCGTAAATTAAAATTTACTGCTTAACCTACGAAGTCGTATATTTTGACAGTTTCATACATACAAATAAATAACAAATAATAGGTATTTATCGAAAACTATAACAAATGTTGAAAATGTTGTCCTTCAAGATCAATGCATTTTAAAATCTTCCGTTCAAAATTTCTGATGATATTCTGCAACATTACTGGATTGTTATATTTCCATGCATTTCTGTTCGATTCTCTGTAGCATATCATTCAAATTCAATATAGGTGTTCGAAATATGTTATTTTTTAGCTAAGGCCACAAAAAGGAGTCGCAAGGTGTTAAATCGCATGAACAAGCAGGCCAGGCAATTTCAGTATTTCGACTTATTATACGCTCATCAAAAAATTCTCTTAAATAATCCAAAGATTCTGCAGTACAGTGACAAGGTGCTCCGTCTTGTTGGAAATATGCATTTTGTGGTTCATCATCATGCAACTGATTGACAAATGGTTGTTCAATTTCCGTACGGTACCTTTGAGCAGTTAACGTTTCCTGAAAAAATATTGGTCCAATGATTCGCCTTTGGCTTATCGCTGCCCAAACACCAATTTTCTCTGGATGTGGCGATTCTTCATTAATTACATGTGGATTTTCACTACTCCAAATTCTTGTATTTTTTGAATTTAGGTATCCCGTTTTATAAAACCATGCTTCATCAGTAAAGATGACTCTTTGCGAAAGTTCTCCATTATTGTTCATATTTACAAACCAATTACAAAACTGTAGTCTACGTGGGTAATCAATCTCTAACGATTCTTGTACTGCTTTGACACGGTATACATAAAGTTGCATATCTTTTTTTAATAACTTGTGAGTTGTCCCAACAGAAAGGTTTATTTGTTGACTCAAATGTCGAACAGATATTTGTGGTTCATTTTCCATTATTTCTTCATCACGATTGACAACTTGAGGTGTACGTTTCTTAACTGCTCGCTGCCTGATTTTCTTAGGAGACTACCAGTTTCAGAAAAAAGTTTTAAAGTTCTATCCAAAGTATTCTTAAATTGTATATAATCTATTACAAAATGTGGAAACTCAACTTGAAATTCTACCATGCAATCTTGAACTGAATAAACCCATAAACCATCAATTTTATTACTACTTCGAAAATAAGCCGGGACTAAAAAAATTTTATGTTCTAAAGTGAAAGCCATTTTAAAACTGAGAAGCAATTTATTTAAACCAGAATAGACGCACGATTATTATATGCACTAACTGATATTTGTGATTGACATTATCAAATGTCATTTGGATTTACGTTTACGGAACAACAAAGAAATACTAATATATTTGCGTCTTATTGTATCAAAATTTCAAAGTAACCTAGATTGGCTTTTCAAATGAACACTTGTTATATTTTCCATATGATTTACATTTACGTCTTCGATTGAAGATATGTTGTTACCAAATTGGATGTGAAATTTCCCATAGAGCACGCATCTTCTAACATCTTCTTTTAATATTTCACATGCAAGTATAAATTTTTAACAGCTGACTTTTCGTACAAAGTTATCGAACCCTTAACAAACAAAGTTGTTGTGTACAAAGCTGATGTTATCATAACATCGTCAGCTGTTACGTATGTAACATACACGCGCATACGCTGCAGCGTATATGTGTGTGTGTAAGTTCAATAGATAACGACATTCTGAATTCATAGGTGGCACATACTATAATTTTCGGCGAGTTTTTATTTTTGGGATTCGCATCGTAATCGATTCACAATTTTAATTTTAATCTTTTTCAAATTTAAAAATTTATTTATAATCGTATTTTTCAATTTTACATAAATTTTCCCTTTCTTTCAAGGACAACCTCTATATATGTTGGTTATTGCTTCTGAGATTCCGTCCTCGGCACTGCTTCTTTCTTGACTGACGTTTCGTCCATTGTTGTAAGGGACATCTTCGGGACTGCTACTACTATTGCTGCACTTAAACACTTTCAGTGCAATACCAACCAATCACTGCCGATTCAAATACAAAAGCTAGTGTGACGACAATCGGAAAAATACAGAAATACTTTTTTTCTATTTTGCGTTCGAATTGAACTCATTATGACACCCAAAACAGTATCGAAATGAGCTTCATTTCTATACGTTTTTTATCCGTTTCTCAATGTTGGCGTTATTCGAACACAAAAATAAGTATCATTGCTGTCATTTGATTTTAAGAATTTAAGTACATTTGACAGATATGATATATGTACATACTCTACACGAACAACGTATATCGTATACAATTGACAACAAGGTATATTAGTTTCTATGTCACTCATGTTTATATTTTTAAATAAAATATCAAGTAATGTTAACGAAAATTAATAAATAATATGTAATTATAATATACTTCGCGGATAGCAAGATTTAAATTTGAAAATGTCAAGTATCAATGTGACAAACTGCATGCTTTATATAAAAATAAAACTCTGAACTTTCAAATTAAATAATTCCAATTTATTAATGTAAAAATATCGTGGCTCGTTTTCTAAACTGATCTCGTGCGACAAAATGGTGCCTTATGAAATTTGTTTTTTAATATTTTATTTTCTGTTCTTTAAATTAATTCAATATGTATGTGCCAACTCAGAAATATTATTTTTTTGTCTCTTTCAGGTTCTACCGATTTGAGTTATTTGTTCTCTGAATATTTCGGTCACCTTTGCAATATCTTCTTTAGATTTTTATTTATGTTGGTATTAATATATCAATATTAATACCATTACCTTGAAATTTAGGTGGAAATTATACAACTTTAACAATTAGAGAGAAAATACAAATAAGCAGATATAGAAAGAATGAACATTTGGGTCTATCCCAGGTCGTGTTTTGAGACCTAGGTTTTTATTCAATGTTTATTACTAGTTTTTTGCACTACTTTTTTTGTTCAATAACGTCACGTTTTGCTTACAACTTACCCTTAGTTAAAAATACTTCGTGGTGTACAATGCCAGGAAAATAGATAATTTTTTAACATTTTAGAATACTTACTTCGAAAAATCTTTTCGTATTTAGCTCTGGATGATGTGAACAATTATAACAGACATAGTTTCATTTATCTGTTACACACTCCAAATAAATTATCTTTATTTAAAAAATGCTTAATGTAAATTCAAAATAAAATCTTTACTTTGAAATTTAGAAGCTACTTATGTGCTTGACTTAATATTCTAGTAAATTAGGTTTTATTTTTTTTAATTTCCTACAATTTAATGAATTTCCTCTCATTCTCAAAGAAACTATTTATTATTTTATTATTAGGTTTAGGGTAAATAATAATACCAACATTAAAACAGTATAGTTTTTTATTTGATTTTTCTCTTTTAACAAGAAATAATAATTGCTATATTTAACAATATGATAAAAACAAAACAAAAGTAAACATATATTACAGCATTATGATTATAGGATATGATAACATATATAATTTACGTTAGCTTCTAAGAGCAACATGGACTAACATTGATCGTGCTACTCAGACACTGACTAGACTTTGTTCGAGCGTTATGTAGCAAAGCATGTTGAAATTTGGCACGTATTACACTGGCACAGCATTTCTTTCATTTTTTTTTTCTCATTGTTTAAATCATCACGCACTGCACTTTCGTACTGTTAAAACACTGACGATAAGACGACCAGCACTAAGATGATTTGTATTGGTCGTCTGATGTTTCTTACTCTTGGGTAACCACCTCCGCTGGAAGACGGTGAAGACGATGTGACTGCATGGAGCACATCGTCTGTTTCCGTCAATGACCTCTGGTATCCATTGTTGTGTAGACCAGATGAATTATCTAGGGCTTCTTCTTCAGTTAGGTCTTCGTTGGGATTCAGTTGATCCTCTTCTGAAGAATCCATGCGATTTTGCATTTCCATTTCTGAAAATTTGAGACTTCAATTAATTCCCATAGAAACACGAAGAAAAACAAGAACATGAATAATAGAACATACGATGCAAATACAGTAAACAAGTCACAAATAGGTATATAACATAATATGTCCTTGAAAACCTTTTTTGTTACCACTTACTCCTGCATAAAAGTGATGCATTGCTATCTTCGCATACAGTTAAGTCCAAACTGCAAGGCCCAACTTAACCTGAAAATTACGCCAAATTATGCAGTGTTTATTTCTTCGTAACTGTTGCCCCAGTAAATCAAAAAAAGTTTATTATTTTATATATTTTAAAACATGCATGACTACGAAAAATAGGCCTTGTTTTCAGATTCCTCGAGTTATCCAGTCTCAAAGTCCAAATATCCACGAATTTCGCTTATTTTCACTTTTTCTTTTCTATCAAACCATACAATTCCTACCCTTGAGCTTTTGAATATGATATACATGCATTTTGCCTCTAACACCTCATAATATTTCCATTCTGATAAGCTGCAGTTAAATGATCCAAATATGACTTCGTTTAAAACTCTGTATTTTACTATATTTTAAAAGTTCCTAGCTGTCGATTTGTATGTCATTGAATTAGGTAATAAATAATTTAACACCAACAAGCGATATGTTCTCCAAACCGGCCAAAAATCAGAAAATTCTGAATAAGTTTATGTATTTTTACTTGATAAAAACGATCCTGACATAAATTCCAGTAAACTCATAATTTGTCCTTCAACGAATGCCAAAGTTGGTCAAAATGTGGACCTATTTTCAACAGCCCATAACTATGAACTCACACTATATATTTGACTTGTCTAAATGACTTCCAATAGAGAAAAAGTAAAGGCACTAGACTCTGTGCGGCAATTTTTGATTGTCTAACAAGTAAAGTCGAAAAAAAAAAATTAAATGAAACTATTTTCTCGCAAATTTGCCATTCCAAGCTCATTTTCTTCATTTTGGTACATTTTCGACCTAACAAACTATACACGTTAGTCGATAAGCGCAAAATCCCATGTATTTTCTTACGAAGGTTTATTTCGCATTTTTGAGGGTGAAACGTCAATGCGCATGCGCCAACCCCAACTCCTACAATATATTCCCTTATGGTGGGGAAGGTAAGAAGCGGGGCGAAATTATGATTTTATGTGGGGGTGAGTTTTACATAGGGGTGAGTTAGGTGAACGGAAGCTCACGATGGTTTGAAGAGACCTGCAAGGGGTACCAAGAGCCTGCAAGGCGGGTTGCCAGAGGAGGTCCTGCGGTGTTGAAAGTAACGACAAAACGGCTCTAACTGCAAGGGGTAGCGAGATACCGCCCGTACTTAGGGGTGACTCATGATCGATTATAGTTTCATACGCGACCACCGCGAGACCTGGGAGGGCGCTAATTAGGCTTTCATAATCACATTTGCTTAGATACACGAACTATGTTCAAATATTTACATATAAAATTCATAACATTTGATTCAGCGCCCTCTTGGTACCCTTTGCAGGTCTCTTCAAACCATAATGAGCTTCCGATTACCTAACTCACCCCTATGTAAAACTCGCCCCAACATAAAATCATAATTTCACCCCCCCATCTTACCTGCCACACCATAAGGGAATATATTGTAGTTGTGGTTGGCGAATGTGCATTGACGTTTCACCCTCAAAAATGCAAAATGAACCTCCATAAGAAAATACATGGAATTTTGTGCCCGAACCACCGTATCTTATCTACTCACGTTCTTAATCTACACGAAACTTGTTTTAATTTGATATATGACAAACTTTACTATCTCAAAATTTGATACACCACTGACACAGCTTTTCAATGACCTTTATAATATTACAAAATATATCAAATTATCCGTCCTGATGTGTAGATTCCGAATCTGTAATAAAAATAGGGGTTGTTTTTACTAATTTAAAAAAGGTATATAACCCCTTACCACAATTATTAGTCGTATCCTAAATACGTATTTCGACAACTAAGTTGTCATCATCAGTAGGTAAAAACTACTAATTAAAGTCACACGGGGCACACGCTTCCGCACAACTACTATACACTGCAACCCTGTAAAGACTGATCTTTACAGGGTTGCAGTGTATAGTAGTTGTGCGGAAGCGTTTATCTTACTTTATTGTGCCCCGTGTGACTTTAATTAGTAGTTTTTACCTACTGATGATGACAACTTAGTTGTCGAAATACGTATTTAGGATACGACTAATAATTGTGGTAAGGGGTTATATACCTTTTTTAAATTATTATTTAACCACAGTCTCCATTGAAAGAAGTTGTTTTTACTCTTTTCGCGCTATCCAGCCTCAAAATCTAAATGTAAACGAATTTCACCTATTTTACTATAAATTCCTATCTGCTAACCCCCATATTTCCCTCGATTTTAATGTCAGATTGCTAAATAACTTCTAACAGAGAAGAGATGAAGTAACTAAACTCCTCGCGACAATTTTCGTTTGTCTAATTCATAAAGTCGGATAAAAATCTTTAAGCGCTTCTATTTCTTTTGCAAAATTTGTCATTTCCACTTGATTGTCTTCATTACGGTACATTTTAGACCCGATAAACTATCCACATTCTTAATCTTTGCTTAAATCATTAAATTCTAAATAACGAACTTGCAATTCTACGAGGGCCGATTGATATCTAAAGTCTCCAACAACGCCATTGTGTCAGTAGTGGGGATAGAAATAAGTTTCGATCTGCAAACGGTAATTTCGAGTATCTTATCGTAGAATGCAAAGTTTCATTTTCCTGTGCAACGTCGTTGAGTAACAGTGTCATTTACCACGAGTTCAATTTCTGAGATGAATACCAAGCAACGAAACGTGATTGAATTTTTAACGCTGGAAAGTTACGCGTCCATTAAAATTTACAGGCGTTTGAAATCTATTTATGGCACCTATGGCATCTATTTATGGTATGGATGACGAGAAGAATCAAAGACAAGCGAGTGCTCTAATTCAAGGAAATCATCGAATTACCTAAAAGCAAATTACTAGGCAATTAGTTATTAGTAGAGCAGACCAATTTCCGTGCGCGCCATGTGCGCCGATGTGAGGATGATTGTATTGCATCGGAACTAATAAAAAGCATTCAGTATGTGTTTGGTACTTGCTTCAACTGCATGTAAGTGTAAGCATACGCAATAAAATGTCGTCAACACATAAATCGAGAAAACGACCGTTGTCAGACGAAGTGAATAAGTTTATTATGGATTTCCCGGACTTAATATACGATGGTTCAAAAATTAAATGTTTAGTGTGCAATACATATCTAATGTGTTAATCAAAAACATATTGTAAAGAACACGTAAGCAGTTCGATGCACAATAATAACAAAATTAATCGACAACAGTTTATACATGAACTATGTGTAACTATGATTGTGTGTACACTGCCGTTTACCTTGTTAAGTAATGATTCATTTATTTCATTTTGGAATAAATACGCGAATCAAATATTGCCGAGCACGACAACGTTACGAAGGAATTTACCATCGGTGCGTAAACAGGTTGAAAATAAAATCAGAGCCGAACTGAAAAATAAAAAACTGTGATTATGTGTGGACGAAACAACTGACAGCAAAAAACAAACTGTAGTTAATGTGATGGCGCGTAATATGGAACCACATCAACCAACGTCTTCAATTTTATTAGCATCCAGACGACTAGAACAATGTAAAGCCGATAAAATTTCAGAGGTACTATTAGATACTTTGGAAAAATTTTAACTTTCGAAAGACCAAGTATTAGTGTTTATGACCGATGGTGCCGCAACCATGTGTTCTTTGGGCCGGTCTCTTAGAAAATATTGTCCTAACTTGTTACATATTACTTGTAAACTCCATGCTCTACACCTTGTGGAAGAACAGCTTCGTAGATGTTATCCAGAGGTAGATGCTTTAATATCGAGTGCAAAGGCAGTATTCCTGAAATCTCCAAAACGTATTCGCAAATTTCACGAATTGTGTCCCCATACCCCTGAGCCACCACGGCCGATTCTGACACGTTGGGGTACATGGCTAAGGGCGGGGTTTTACTATCATGAACATTTTGAAAAAAAAAGGACGTTGTTTTATCATTCGATCCGAAAGAAAGTGCAGCTATCAATACAGCCAGAAAAAAATTCAAGACGCCCAGATTAAAATGGATTTACAAAGTATTCGTGAGAATTACTTGGGACTAGAAGAAGCAATAACAAAATTAGAAAATTCGTCGCTGTCGCTAGAGGAATCACTGCAAATCGTTAAAGATATTCACGCACAACTGTGTGCTGTAGAAGATGCAAAAAGTGAAAGTGTTCTAATTAAATTTGAAAGTTGTTTTAGACAGAAATGCAGATTTTGACACCTTAACATGTATTTGTGAGGGCACGTCTACAGATGCGTTAAGTTGCTTAAAAAAGTATTTTGATTATGCGAATATAACATCATTAGATGTAGAACGCTCGTTTTCCGAATATAAACATAGTTTTTCCTCACGGCGGACATGTTTTTCAGAAATAACCTTAGAAACGCACCTGATGTTGAAAATATACAATCGAGTTTCTCCAGTTTGCCAATCCTTGGAAGACGCTTAAAACGGTAAGTGTTTTTTTAAATCCTCTGTCGTGTACACAATCACTGATTTCATACATTTTCCATTTTATTTATAGGTACATACAACGCTGCTATAATATGTACTATTCTTATTTTTCGTGTGTTTATGCATATTACTTTAATAGCAGAAAACCAAATGTATATTTAATTATTTCTGATAGAATAAATGTCTCTACTTCTATACTTATATCGGTAACAAGCTCATGTTGCGTCCCTATTCTATCGGATATTCTAATATATTACGAATTACACTCCCATACCGGCGCTCATGGCGCGCACGGAAGTTGGTCTGCTCTAGTTATTAGCCACGGAAGATTTCAGTGTCCAAATCCTGAATTTGCGCTAGATGCGTACCGCGATAATTAACGGATGCTATGAAAGAACAATAAAAAAACATTTTTCAAGAACTTCTCAACCAGTATCGACGTGAAGGAGATTATCTCATGAACATCACTACTGAAGACGAATCTTCGATTCATCATTATGTCCTTGAAAGCAAGCTATAGTCATTAGAATATTGTCGTCCTGGTTCTCCACGTGTATACAAATTCAAAGTTCCATTTCTATCAGCTCAAAAAGTCACCATTTTCTGGGATACATACTGAATATCTCCCGAAGAGATCAATGGGGAAAAATAAATATGTACATTGGTAGAACAATAAATTTACTTCATTTTGAGACTGAGTTTATTATTTTGTCTTTTTTTATTTTTATTTTATAAATTTGGCGAATTTATATATCAATCCACCCTCGTACCTTTCTATTTTCCTAAACCTTTTCTTCGAAAATTCAAAATTCCAAATATTAAAAATAAAAATGTTAAACAGAATTATCTTATTTATTTAAAAAAGTAAAAGAGATATCATTTTTATTATAGTAAGTAATAAAAGTGGATTGACGTCGAAACAAATCGAATCCACAGTCATAGCGTATCAGTGGAAACTATTCACTAGTTTATCTCGAGGGCTTTGTAAAGTGATTTGAGTTTGAAAAAAGTGTCGCCCAATTCAAATAAATCTACGGAAGCAATAAAATGAAACAAGTACAAAAGTAGTCAAACTGTTAGCAGTCATGCACCGGCTTGTAAAGTAAGTGAATTTCGATCGAAAAGCAGTTGCGGCTGAAATTTTCTCGATTTTCCTAAAAAATTCAATTCCGTTTTATGGCGTCACCAATGGCGGAGTCGGTCTCATCAACGTTTCATAGTTTCTAGATCGTAAATCAGAACAAAACTCATGTGTATCTTACCGTAGAGACGAATGTTTCCCTCAGCATCGCCGATTGAATTCTTCGAGATGCACTTATAACCGCCGAGATCGGATTTTTGTATGCGAGATATAACTAGACGCATCTGTACACTATATTGAGAATTGACTGTTTCGGTCATCAGGTACTTATCATTTGATATTATCATTTCACCTGTAACAGTAATTATTACAAGGTTTTATTAGAAAATATGCCAGAAGTGCAATTAAATTGATGCACCTAACACAAATATAAAACAAGAAAAAACAATTTAAGACGGAACGAAATAAATCCGGAATTAAATCACATAAATATAAATAAAACATTCTGTGTGATAGGTGTTGTTCAAACAAATAAATCTAATCTAATAAAAACATACCGCTTTCCCTAGTCCAATAATTGATTGCTTTTGGAGATGCTTCCACGTGACATTGTAAGCTTACGTCCGTGTTAATTGGAGCACCAACCAACTGATTTGGTACTTGTATTAACGGGTGAACTGTAAATAATCGACTATTAACTATAATATTTTCTTAAAAATATTTATTATAACTTTAATTAAAATACTTTAAACAAATTTCTGTATAAGAAAATTAATACTGGTAGCCGTAACTTTGTGGTAATTCATTTTGAAAATAATAAAATAAAATAAAACAATAACTTTGTTATACCACTTTACTCACATGTAATAGTGACCGCGGTTTCGACATACAATGTCATTATCAAACTGCAAAAGTTACAGGCCTACATAGATCTTATAAATGACACAAAAATATATGGGGGTGGTTTATGATGTTATTTAAAATTACTACTACATACTTAACTACTATATACAACATTGGAAAAGAGGTGTATATATAAGATCCAACTGGTCGTTAAGAACAATATCTATTGTGTTGTTTCCGCTTTTAAAAATTTCAAGTGACTCTAAAAGATTTAATTTACGACCTTTCTCGGCCAAATGCAATATTTTATGATGACCAAATGTATGCCTTTCTGTAATAAGATGGTTTGCGAATGTTGAATCTGTCTTCTTTAGTTTATATGACCTCATGTGTTCTTTTACCCGTATAATAAAACTTCGACCAGTCTGACCTATATATACACTTTTACAATCATTACAATATAATTTATACACTCCTGATTTATTATTGATATCTGTTTTTGGTTTTGCGTTAAAAATGAAATTACTTGTTTTTAAATATGGTTTGTAAGCTATACTAACATTACTATTATTTTTTGAAATTGTATTTCCAATTAGCTCGCTTATTTTACCGAAGTAAGTTAACGAGACAAATTGTTTCAAATTAGCACTATCTTTAGGATATACTAAACTAAGGGCCACTCGTAACTGTTTTTTCTTTAGTATACTGTCAATTACGCTACTTTTATAACTATTGTTTACCGCTATTTGTTTTATAGTATTGATTTCACGAACAAAAGATTCATTAGACAAAGGAATATTTAATGCTCTATGTATCATAGAATTAAAAAATGAATGTTTGTGTGTCTTAGGGTGTAGTGAATCTTTGGGAATAATGCAATCAGGTTTACGATATAATATATCAAATTTTAAGTTCTCATCTAATTTGTTTAATTTTAAATCCAGTTAAATCCAGTTAAGTTAATACTGTTATTCTCTTCTATTTCTACTGTAAAATTGATATTAGAATGGATTGAATTTATGTAGTTCAGAGATGTTTGTAGTTGTCTACATACCCTTAAAGCAAGCTAGGATGTCGTCTACATACCGATACCAAAATTTAATATGTTTTTACCTAGTTGTGATGAAAGAATTTTTTTCTGTAATATGCTTCATGAAAATTTCAGCTAATAGAGGACTTAGAGGTGAGCCCATTGCCAGACCTTCTGTTTGTTTGTAGAATTTGTTGTTAAATGTAAAGTAACTTTGGTTGGTGACTAACTCCGTTAGAGATATGATTTCGTGTATATCAACCGGGTTTGTGTTTTTCTTTACTAATATGTTTTCTATTAACCTTAAGCATTCCTTATGTGGTATTTTTGAAAACATGTTGGAAACATCAAATGATACCAGGATTTCTGTCTTTTGTATATTACAATCTTTTAATTTAGCTGTTAACTGTATTGCGTTTTTTATGGAAGAGCTATCTGTAAATTCGGTATATTGTTTAATTATTATGTTTAATTTTTCGGCTAATTTTTTATTGGGGCAAGAAATAAACGAAACAACTGGTCTGATGGGTGCTTCCTCTTTGTGAATTTTGCTAAACCGTATAATTTGGGGGGGGGGGGAATTCATATGGTAAAGTTTGTACTTATCTGTGTTTGAGATTACTGCATTACAATTTTTGACACATTCTTTAATTTCTGCCTGATACTGTTTAGTGGGGTCCTTTTTCAATTCTATGATAGTATTGTCGTCTATAAATTTCTTAACTTTATTTTCATAATCACCTTTAGTTAATATTACAGACGAATTTCCTTTATCTGCTTTTGTTATCGTGAGGTTGTTTTCTATGACTTTGTGATTAATACTTTGTTTGCAATGCTCGTCTGTCTGACTGATTATTGCGAGATGTTGAGTTGTTTTTCAGAATATTTGTAACTTTGGCTTTACCTAAGATACTGCTAATTTGATTGTTATTTGCAAATAACAATCAAATTACACCTACACTTGTGTCAAAATTATCCAAAAAAATGTTATGCCCCTTTCCTTCATAATGCTCCATAAGTTGCTCTACCACAGCATATCTGTGCCCCAGTGCATCGTTTTGAGTGGTACCCTTACCAGAATATATAAGAATATTTAGTAAAAATCCATCCGGCGTGCATAATTCCTTCAGTTTGATCCCATATTTAGCAGCTTTGTTAGGGATATACTGTCGAAAATACAGACGACCGCGCCACAGCACTAAAGCTTCATCTAACTATAGATTTCGTCCAGGATAATAAACGTTTTCTATGTTGTTGACAATATGATTTATAACGTTGATTATTTTATGTAACCGGCTACTAGTGTCGTCATTATCATCGTAAAAATACAAGCAACGCAAAATCAGTTCAAACCGATTACGTCTCATCGTTTTATGAAATAGTGGATGATTATAGACTATATTTCTTGACCAATAGTGCTTCATACTAGGCAATTTTATATTTCCCATGGCAAGTTAGAGAGATAAAAATCTCATCATTTCATCTCGTGTTGTATTTTTCCATTTAAGTATATTTGATTTTTCCTGCGGAGCCATCTTTGATCAGAAAAGCTGTGCCCTAGTGTTTGTTCAATGAACAAGTTTATCAATCAATGCAATATCAAATAGCAGAAGAAATATTTGAAGAGGTGGTACATTTTTAGGTATATCTACTTTCATACCTTCTTGTTCATTGAAATCGAACATTTCTGGATCTCGCTCTATATCAGTCCATTCATCTTCATCATCATATTGTTTTCGCCACCTTGGTCCACATTATCATCACTATTTTCGTAATCGGTATTATTTTCACTGTAATTAGCCACTGAACCTGAATTTTCGGGAGAAGACAATTGCCAGTCACTTCCAGAATCGTGGTTCTTCAAAAGAATCGTCATCTTCATCAGAGTTCAAAACATTTTCGTCAGCTTCAAAAACTTTTCTTGTTTCTTCTTGTAGCTCAACCTCAGTCAAACGTCTTTTTTTTTGACGAATACATATCAGAATAATATTTATTTACACATTTATATAGAGATTTATTAGAGAGGAAAAGATACTAGTTGAATGTACGAAAACAACACAACCTCAAAAGATATCCAGAGACCATTTGACTCACATATGTGGGATACATTCGTATAGAACAGCGGTTCTCAACCTTTTATTTATCGCGTACCACCATAAGGAAATCACATGACATAAACTATATTACCACCAGCATTTGAAAAAAAAAATTTTTTACTTTTTATTCATATATTTATTAAACAAAACATATATTCTTAAAATTTAAAATAAAATATGTTTAAAAGTTTACAGCAAAAAAAAAACGTAAAAACAGTAAAAATAAAATATTCAATGCGATCCTTGCGCTTGTTTTGCAGATACAATTTTTTCTATTTCTGGTTCTATGTCAGTTAATTTTAATCTAAGTTTGGTTCAATTTTTAATTTTGTTCTGTATTTATTCTTCAGATATAACATTTGTGAAAAACCTTTTTCACATAAATACGTCGTACAGAAGGGCATTAAAAACTGAATAGCAATGTTTGCTATGTCCTTAAAATCTGTTCTTTGTTGAAGCCAAAATTCAATCAGTGTTTTTTTGTTTAAGTTTTCCATTACAGTGGAATCACTTGCCATATCTATTATTTGTTCTTTTTGTTCACGTGAAAAATATTCTGGAATATTTGAAGGAAGAGGGTTTCTGATCCAATTTTGATTTTCCAAATCTTCTTGAAAATAAAATTTAAATTTATTTATCAACTAGCTAATCCCGACCACGCTTCGCTGTGACTCAATCTGAAATGAAATGAATGAGAAAAGAGATAAATGTATTATAGTAAATATAAATTCACTTGCAAAACAAATCATCCAATTACGTTGCTGTGGCTATGTGAAGTTAAAGGAAAAAAAATGTTTTTGACAAAAAAATTATTTTTTTAATTGTAAAGCTGATGAATTGATTACATTTTTTGTTTAGTCCATTTAGTTATTTAACATAACTTATAAACAATGTAACCCGCTATTTTAATAATGTTCCTGTCACTTGGCTTTTGACACCTTGTTGATATTACTTCAAAAACGTCACCTTTCAAATATCTCAGTGTTATTTAAATTCTTTTAATAAAATTTGTATCGTATATGTTCTCTTTTCTTCGATCCTACCTTGAATAAATACAATAGTGAGTGTATTCTCTTAAATATTTAATCTTCCTTTCTTGTGATCCTTAATTTTTGGATTTTATATCACTTTATGTTTAACTTCTTTCTATAACAGCTTCTCTGTGCCTGTTTCCTATTACTTTTCATTCTCATTGAACTTGTTATTAAATTCCTTCTGCCAATACTATTCTTATTCCAGTTATAATTTTTCGATTGTCAATTTATTACAAACAAAATGAATATGGCCATCGCTATACTACTACATTATATTATAACATTATTTTCTTTAGATTGACATTTTTAAATTCGTTATATCTTTTGAATGGAATGTCCGATTTTAATAATTTAAAAAGTATTTTACTGGTATTGAAATGGTCTTTAATAAAATATCATTTAATAGGATAAGGAATAATACAGAGGTATGGATAATATGGTTTGATTATTGTCGGCACTTTTATTAACTTTTAAAATGTAAAAAAGTAGTTATAGTGGCATAACTACAGTAGTTGGACATATGGTTTCGCGGACTTTTTTGTAGATATTAATACGTTCTATAATACTGTAGAACATTTTTTCGTTCTATCAACAATAGTTTCCGCAGCGTACGCGATGACAGATTTTTTGTGACTAATTTTTTCACACCTTGGGTTACATTAATGCATTTTTATTGGGATATATTTTTTTTGAAAATGTAATATAGCCTATGTCACTCAGTGAAAATGCAGCTTTCTAATGGTGAAAGAATTTTTGAAATCGGTCCAGTAGTTTTTGTGTGAAAACATTACAAACATACATACAAAAACACAAATGTTTCCACTTTATAATATTAGTTTAGATAAGGAGCAATGATGTTTTACATCTGATGCCAATTCGTCATTATTGTTCATATTGTTTTCTGTAAGAAACTTTTCTAGGGTTGGTAAAAGGCTGAAATTATTTTTATCTATTTCACTGATAATTAGTTCGAGTTTTTTTACTGTTGCAGTTATTTTATAATTAACAGTAAAGAAATTCACGTTTGGTCCTTGTAAGCCTAAATTTAAATCGTTCAACCTTCCAAATATATCAACTAAATATGATAAACGGGCCAACCACATTTCATCAAAAAAACACTTTCCCAATTCAAATTTTGAAGTCAATAGGAAAGCTTGCACTTCTAATCGAAGTTCGAAAAGACTATTTAAAACCTTGCCTCTGGACAGCCATCTAATTTCAGAATGTAATAATAGAGTTTCATGATCACTTCCCATGTCTTGGCACAAAATTGCAAACATTCTGGAGTTTAAAGCTCGACTCTTAATAAAATTTACAACGTTAACAGATTGATCCAAAACAGTCTTCAATTTTTCGGGGATTTCTTTTGTTACTAAAGCTTCACGATGAATACTGCAATGAGTAAATTTAGCTTCAGGGGCAACTACTTTTAATTGAGATAATACACCAGAATTTGTTATTGTCTGTTAGAGTCTGTTATTGTAAAGAATGTATTTCTGTCATTACAATGATTTTAAATATTATTTTATTAAACGATTGTAATTATTATTGGCAATAAACATTCCAAAAAGTATGGGTTATTCTGTTTGATTTTAACAAACAATTTTTAGAATTACATCAAAGGTGATTACCGCTTGGGACACTAATGTTTATTGTTGCAACCGAAATCAAGTGTAGCGATACCAATTTGACCAATATTTGACACATGCTGTCAACTTCAATCATTTACGGACACCCGTTATATTATACATTCGCTTTTTAAACTTACATTACTCCATTAAATTTAGGCGAGCGTCGTAAATGTAACATGCAAACACACGCGTTCGTATATAACTGATTGCAGACGCAGACTACACTTCTACACTGCCTTGTTCATCCATGCATGGTAAATAAATCTCGTACGCGCATCCCCGTTCGCGCAGCGAGACGTTTTTTCTCTGGTGCCGCGGTGGGTAGGAAATGGAAGGGACCTTATATTTTGTTATATTTTGCGTACCACCTGGTGTTCTTTAATGTACCACCAGTGGTACATGTACCACAGGTTGACAACCGCTGGTATAGAACTCTACAAAGTTTAAAGCTCAATCAATGGACCAAGCAAAATAAAATAACTTTAAGTAAAGCCACGTCCTCGACTATATGAGCCGGTGGTCTATAAGATAAAGCCAGCCGACTTAGATATTAGCCGAGCGGTAGCGAACGTGTTAAATAAAATTGGGTTCGCCTTTGTAAAAAAAATCAAAAATTCTAAAAAGAATATTAGATTTGCTGTGTTACTTCCGGTTATACCAGAAATGAGATTTAATTCGTTATTTTAAATGGAGCACCCTGTACATTTTTACATTTTTTAATGCGTTGTTAAATTCTGGATACAGTAAACCTCCACATTGATATTGGGATCAAAAATATTACTTCCTGGAAATAAATTTCCATTAGTAACATCATAATCCATGAATGAATTGGTAAAATACCTAATTTCCAAAAACAAGTCCTTTTAACTCCGAATTTTAACGATTTATTTATTTTAACAAAAAAAAAACAATGATTTGCTGACTAGATTAAATGTTCAAAATTTTGCTCTTTTACTAACTGACAATATGCTAAACGGTCATCAAATTTGCGCAAAGAATTTTGTAAAACTTCGTCCGGTATTTGTAGTAATAATTTTCTTATGCGTTCCTTCAACTTCTATTATCTTGAAATAAAAAGCTTTTAAAAATTATACTGTACTAACAGAAGATTACTAGACAAGTCATTTATTTGACAATTAAAAATAGCTGTGTTGTTTGATAGTTCGTCCATGGCTAACTAGAAAACGTAAAATTATTCATTAGTGTATTTAAATGTTCAATAAAAGCATTAATGCGAGGGTTTGAGCATTTAATCTAGTCAGTTTGTTAAACTAAATAAATTGTTAAAATCCTGAGTTTAAAGGACTTATTTTTGGAAATTAGGTATTTACCAATTCATTCTTGGCTTATGATGTTACTAATGGAAACTAATTTACTCTGTATACTTCTTCAGGGACAACCATGAAAAGAATTTCTAGTTTTGTAATATTTGCAACGTGAATGGTGGAAATATTACTAAGATTATGTCTTTATAAGTCGTGATAGTATTTGTAGTTGAAACAATAGGAGTTGTATGGGATTATATTAAATTAGATTTATGGAGTCTATTCCAATCTATCTAAATCCCTTGTGATCCCCAGGCTTTGTTAGAGTACATCCTTTAGCCCTGCTCTTTTAATTAAGCTTAGCAGCTTCAAGAGTGGTTCCTTTAAATGTAATTCCTCTTTACAATATTGATCTCTTATTTGCAGAAAACGCGTTCTTGTGAAATCTTCGCCTTCGCATAGTACATAAATTGTGTTTTCCTCTTCCTCTTAACAGAATCTACATACAATTTCTTATCTCAAGTCTTTATTGATCTTATATTTGTTGAGTTTACAATGCCCCATTAATACACCTACTATTGTCTTAACAGACTTTCTATCTCTATTCAATAGGTTCGTTGTGAGCTTAGGAGAATATTTTCTAAAGAATTGTTTTCCCTGTCTTTCACCTTGGGAGTTCTTCCCACATTTACATACATCAATTTTCAGCCTACTTTTTCATGACTGCCTTAATAACTGTTTTTGCAATACCAAACACTCCGGTCCTGTGAAGGCTGTAGACAAGGCCTGTTAAGCCAATTTGTCCACCTTCTCATTAGACCTGTGGCCTTCATACCCTGGAACCCAGGCTAATGTCACTTTCCTATGATTACTGACGTCGTTGTATGGGATGATCATATATGTATTAAAATTCCTTTATTTGTGGAATTTCAACAAATTTAACAACAACTTCGAAATAGAAAATATTTCTGTGGCTTTTATCGTTTTCTCCAGGACTATATTATATAGAATTGTCGAAATCGGATCTCCCTGGTGTAGCCAGCGAGCGTGTTATCTCTCCGACATTATTTTAACAAGGTTCACCAACTTCCCAGAAATTTTAAAATCTTCCAATCATTTTAACATTTCTTTCTTATTTATTGAATCGTACGCTACTTCAAAATCTATAAAAACAAAGCATATATACTGGGATCTCGTATTTTAAGCAACCTGTTAGAATTTGTTTCAGCATATATATCAAGCGAGCCACAAAATTTGTATCCTAAGTAGGCCGTGAACGACTGAGATAGATATATAAGTCACGTCTGAACTTAGAGAATTGACAGTGAAGTGAAGTCAAATTGACAAGTTACGATTTAACCTATTACTAATAGTACGAAATTTAGGTTAGATCACTTAATCAATCTAAGACATAACTGATTTAATGGCATACTCTGTGGCTCACTCCTTATCTGGTCATTGATCTGTTCTTCCAAAAACCCCCTTGATATTATCCAATATTAGATCTTCTCCGAATACCTCTAATCTTCTCTTTATCATCGAAGCCACTATTTTGTAAACCGTGTCTAATAGAGCAATATCTTTATAACTAGTACATTCCATCACGTCACCTTTCTTATAAAGGGGCGATGTTACTGATTTGCTCCATCTTGATTTGCCATAGTATACTGATCATAAGTGTCAAAAGGTGAGATCAGTATGACAACTCGTTTGACAGTTCCTTTCGTAAGTTCTATCTAAGCAAAAAAAAAAAAACACCCAACACACTAAATAAAAGCAACTTTATGAAAAACAAATAATTGAATTGAAGGAGGTAGAAACCGAATTGCTAAAAATAGGAAAAAGTGGTTAAAGATGTAATCATTATAAAAAAAAACACTTACAATTGAAACAGACATGTAATATACATATCTGTAACTGTACACATGGACAATACACCTCGTATTTTCAGCATTTACTTCTGCTTAAGACACGTGTTTCTGCCATCTAGGCGTCATCAGTCAAGCAAGTGAAGCAATGTATACAAAATAATACAGATCTGTTAAACAACAGATTTGTATCTGTATATACATTTACACTGAAATCGCCTACAAGATAAAGCAAGTTTCGTGCTATAAGGTGGCACTATTTAATAAGTGACATCTGACGGACGAAAGAGACTATATCAGAAAAGGCGACCTTTCGTTCGACCAGCTATGCTGGTACAAAAAACGAAAAAATACGTATATCGGTGTAGTCCATTAACAACGAGCCAGGTGGCAGTAAATATACAAAAAGGTTTTAAGTATCTATACGTTATGCACGTATAACGCCTTTGTTACAATTGAAACAGACATGTAATATACATATCTGTAACTGTACACATGGACAATACACCTCGTATTTTCAGCATTTACTTCTGCTTAAGACACGTGTTTCTGCCATCTTCAATTGTAACAAAAGCGTTATACGTGCATAACGTATAGATATACTTAAAACCTTTTTGTATATTTACTGCCATCTGGCTCGTTGTTAATCGACTACACCGATATACGTATTTTTTCGTTTTTTGTACCAGCATAGCTGGTCGAACGAAAGGTCGCCTTTTCCGACATAGTCTCTTTCGTCCGTCAGATGTCACTTATTAAATAGTGCCACCTTATAGGACGAAACTTGCTTTATCTTGTAGGCGATTTCAGTGTAAATGTATATACAGATACAAATCTGTTGTTTAACAGATCTGTATTATTTTGTATACATTGCTTCACTAGCTTGACTGATGACGTCTAGATGGCAGAAACACGTGTCCTAAGCAGAAGTAAATGCTGAAAATACGAGGTGTATTGTCCATGTGTACAGTTAAAGATATGTATATTACATGTCTGTTTCAATTGTAACAAAAGCGTTATACATGCATAACATATAGATATACTTAAAATCGTTTTGTAAAAAAAAAACACTCACTAAATAAACAGCAGATATAGAAAAGCAACTTTATGAAAAACAAATAATTCAATTGAAGGAGATAGAAAACGAATTGCTAAAAATAGGAAAAAAGTGGTTAAAGATGTAATCATTATAAATATACTCGTATTAATTATATAAAAGAATGAATGTTATGTAAAATATTTAATATTAGGCGTGAAATACCTTGTAAAAGGAATTATTTATTAATAGTTGTTTAATATTTATAATTTCTAATCAATAGGAGAGGGCTGTTCTGTTTCTGTTATGTTTAGTAAAGTAATATTTTTTATTAAAACGCATTTATTTAATGTAAATGGGATTTAAGTAAAACACTTATACTAATTTCCAGTATATATTACACTTTATTATATATTAATAAATGGATGACATGTTTCGCTACGATGTAGCTTCTTCGGATCTTATATTACTACTGAACACGCTCTTCACAAATATATGGCTTTTTTCTAAACTATTTCAATGGGTTGCACTTGTCTACATTAGAATCGTCTCTTACCGATATATCGTCTAAAATTACTGTTATTTTAATATTTAATGAAACCAGTTTAAAAGTGGGGAATTATTAAGGTCTAATTGGTCATTTAACAATATATCTGCATATTTAAGTTTATTTATTTCTAAGGATTCCAGTAAATTTAACTTTAATCCTTTTTGTTGTGACTGTAAAATTTCGAAATCTTTATTGAAACTATGATTATTTTCCAACAAATGAATTGCATAATTGGAATCTGTCTTTTTGTTAATAAAACTTTTAAAATGTTCCTGTATTCTTTTCTCAAAGCTCCTACCAGTTTGGCCTATGTATGTTTTAGGGCACTCTTTACATATTAGTTTGTATACTCCGGATTTATTACAAACTAATATGTAAAGAGTGCCCTAAAACATACATAGGCCAAACTG
This sequence comes from Melolontha melolontha, assembly GCA_935421215.2. Classification (NCBI taxonomy): domain Eukaryota; kingdom Metazoa; phylum Arthropoda; class Insecta; order Coleoptera; family Scarabaeidae; genus Melolontha; species Melolontha melolontha. The sequence continues at coordinate 39,052,764 of OW285244.1, read as the reverse complement.
GTAGGAGCTTTGAGAAAAGAATACAGGAACATTTTAAAAGTTTTATTAACAAAAAGACAGATTCCAATTATGCAATTCATTTGTTGGAAAATAATCATAGTTTCAATAAAGATTTCGAAATTTTACAGTCACAACAAAAAGGATTAAAGTTAAATTTACTGGAATCCTTAGAAATAAATAAACTTAAATATGCAGATATATTGTTAAATGACCAATTAGACCTTAATAATTCCCCACTTTTAAACTGGTTTCATTAAATATTAAAATAACAGTAATTTTATATATATATCGGTAAGAGACGATTCTAATGTAGACAAGTGCAACCCATTTAAATAGTTTAGAAAAAAGCCATACATTTGTGAAGAGCGTGTTCAGTAGTAATATAAGATCCGAAGAAGCTACATCGTAGCGAAACATGTCATCCATTTATTAATATATAATAAAGTGTAATATATACTGGAAATTAGTATAAGTGTTTTACTTAAATCCCATTTACATTTAATCAATTAAGTTTAAAGCACTAAGATCTCTACCACTGATTTTAAAAGTTAGCATTTCGTTTATACCTTAAATTTTAAAAGAGTTTTGTTAAACTTAGATCTTATAAGAAATTGATAACAGCATAACCTAGTTTTACAATACAAATCTTGAAACGCGTTCTGCAGAGAACTACTATAAATAAAATTGAATTAAAAGTTAATTAAATGTAAATCCATTATGATTAATTGTTGTCTATTAATATTATTATTTTCCTAAATGAAATTACGTATTATTGGAAATAATTTATTGCATGGGATGTTACTTTTTGAAACCCCATGTTAAAAGTTAATAATTTAATAAAAGTTGTTTCAAATCATTTTATTGTACATTAACACACGATACACGATACACGATACAATGCTTTCTGCGTTTTATGAAAAACAAGAATTATTTTCTGCATCGATATGTGACAATGGATGAAAGAAACATGGATTCACCATTACACTTCAGAATCAAAACAGTCCATGCAATGGACAGAAGTCTGTTATTCAACTCCGAAGAAGGTGAAGACGGTTGACGGAAAACAATAACTGGGGAATACTATTCTAACCTTCTAACGAAATTGGACACAAAAATTCACGAGAACAGACTTGCAGAAGAAAAAATAATCTTCCATCAGGGCAATGCACCTGCCCACAAGAGTGTCCTGGCTATTGTAAGATTGAAGAATTTGCACTATGAAGTCCAAATTCTTCAACTTATTCCTTAGATTTGCCACCCTCGGACTTCCGTCTTTTCCCAAAGCCCCAAATCGTCCCCGCTGGTCAACGTTTTCCGTCCAGTCAAGAAGCGATTGCGACTGAGAGTACTTTGTCCCATTTGCGACGGACCACAAGGATGAAATAATAGCACTGGATGAAATGTATTAATATTAGAGAAGATTATGAGGGTGGCTTAACGCAAGAGTAACTTTTCAGAGATTGACAATTTAGCTACGACGATTATGTTGTCGATTTTCGACATGCTTCTGATGTCTACTGTCAAAATTTCAAACAAATCTGACAAATATGTTGTGTTTTATACTAATTTAAAGTAAATTGTTTTCGTTCTTGTGTAAAAATGGAGAATAAAGAATTCCGAGTGATAATTAAACATTATCTTTTACGTAGAAAAAAAAATTAAAGAAACCGGGGAAAAATTACGTAAATTTGCTTTTAAAAGTGGTCATACACGGATGATGCAGAATGTCCCAGACCGTCATTTACTGTAATTAATCCAAAAATGGTCCATGCCCTTGTAAGTAGCGATCGCCGATTGAAAGTACGTGAGATAGCTAATGAAGTAAACATTTCAACCGAACGGGTATGCAATATTTTGCATAAACATTTAAATATGAAAAAGCGATTCGTGAGATTGGTGCCGTGTTTACTTAATGTTAATCAAATGCTGGCGCGCATCCCCACATCAGGTGAATGTTTGGCTTTACGTTCTTGAAACGTAATCCAAGGCAATTCTTCCGTCAATATGTCGCATCAGATGAAACTTGGATGCATCATTATACTTTAGAAACGAAAATACAATCGAAACAAGAATTTCTCCTGGGGAACGTAGCCCCCAACCAAGCAAAAATCCCGATTTTGGTTTAAGGTAATACCACAAAATCTCTGTAATTGTTTCGAAACAACTATAGAGAGGTTTGCAGAAATTATTGACACAGCCTGGTTTCAACAAGATGGGGCAACTTCACACGCTGCAGTAATATCGATGGCAGCTGTACGCTAATTGTTTGGGGAACGTATAATTTCAAGATATGATGACTTTCAATGGCCGCCCAGATTCCCTGATCTGTCGGCTTCGGATTTCTTTTTGTGTAGTTACCTTAAAACCAAAGTTTACTTTAGTCGACTTGCTACCATTAAAGAAATTAAAGCCAACATTCGAAAAGAAATTGCCGAAATTCTAGTTGAGATGCTACATCAAACCATGAACAATATAACGAAACGACTGCAGGAATGTCTGCGTAGAGAAGGAGCTCATCAGAAAGATGTCATCTACAAAAAATAAATTGTACAGTATATACGAGGGTGGTTTAACAATTAACTTGGTTTGCTATGAAAGAAAACAATTTGAGTTCTGCAACGTACTTTATTTTTCGACATTGTCCCCTCGAAGTTCAACGCACTTGTCCCAACGTTTCTCCAGCTTCGCGATTCCTTCACTGAAATGAATTGCTTCGATGCTTTCAAAATACTGATTTACTTTCTGTATGACATCTTCATTAGACTCAAACTTTCGTCCTGTCAGAAAAGTTTTTAGTTTCGGGAATAGATGATAGTCCGAAGGAGCTAGATCTGTCGAATACGCAGGATGCGGAAGCAGTTGAAATCGTAGCTCGGCCAATTTTTGCTGACCGACACGACTTGAATGCACGGGGGCATTGCCATGGTGAAGCAACACCTTTTTCTTGGCCATTCCCGGGCGTTTCTCTGTTATTGCCGCCATTAATCGGTCCAAAAGTGATGCATAGTATTCTCCGGTAATGGTTCTTCCCTTTTCAAGGTAGTCAATTAGGAGAATTCCCTTTGCGTCCCAAAAAACTGACGCCATGACCTTTCCAGCGGATGGAACGCATTTCGCTTTTTTCGGAGCCGATTCGCCACGGGCAATCCATTGTTTCGACTGCTGTTTAGTTTCCGGGATATATTGGTGTATCCAAGTTTCGTCCATTGTCACAGAACGGCAAAAAAACTCAACTACATTCTTCTGAAATACTTGCAAATTGTCGGCAGATATTCGCATGCGAATTCGCTTTTGCTCTTGAGTGAGTAAACGCGGCACCCATCTTGCGCACAGTTTTGCATGTGCAATTCCTTATGCAAAACGAAGTGAACTCGCTCAGTTGAGATGCCTGTGGCTTCCGCTAACTCGCGCACTTTCACTCGTCTATCGGCTAAAATCAAATCATGGACTTTATCGATTATTTCGGGTGTCACAGCTGATTTCGGGGCTCCAGGACGTGGTGTATCTTTAATACTTGTTCTGCCACGCTTAAACTCATTTACCCAAAGTCGAACACACTCATAAGAAGGACATGAGTCACCAAATGTAGGTCGAATTGTCTCATGAATCTCCTTCGCTGTTTTCCCTTCCAGATAAAATAATTGAATCACACCACGAATTCTAACTTTATCCATTTTTGCGATTGCTCGAAACACTTCTGTTTAAGTAACTGTCAAACAACGAGTTACTGTCAGAATGACTTAAGACCAGAGAATATTAACTCATAGGAATGACACTTTATGACTACATATCCAGATTACATTTGCGCCCTCTATTAGTGTGTGAACCAAGTTAATTGTCAAACCACCCTCGTATTCTAAAATTGCATCATTTTGACTATTAAGTGACATAAATATATATTTTTTAATTTTATTTTCATAAAATTATTTAATTTTCATAATTGCCCGTTTCTTTGTATGACCTTGTGTGAGGCTGTAGATAATTTTGTAAGTATTATTTAGTTATCATCACCTGATGAAACCAAAGTTTTGCGAAACAATATCGTAGTGTATGTTAAGTTTATAGTAAATTATTTGAAGCAACTATTACACAATTATTGAATATTATTGGAAAACTAAATCGAAAAGGAAAGTGTAGATTTTTCTTACATATACGAAGAAACTGTAGATCATGGGGAAAGAATAAAGAGAAAAAGAATGCGAGCGAAAATCAATATAAAGTACATTTTTTATTAATTGAGTTTAGAATGACGCCAGGGAAATTGATAATAGTGAAGTGCGAATGATTGACTAGCTGACTCTCTTATTCTATAAATAAAGGAAATTGAAATTGTTTTAAAACTTATTCCGACATGAAGTATGCAGCGTGCTTTGTCTCAAATTGCAGTCATACCCCTTCCATTACAAGCGGCGTCGGCGAATAGCGAAGGGCTCGAAAGTCCCGGGACTGGAAGCTTGAAGATTTTAAACATTCTCTCTACGACAATCGACTAACAAAATGAACACGATGAAAACTCGCTAATATTGAAAAAGGAACGAATAATATTACGAAATTATATAATAATATCCTTCCTATATTAATGAACAAGAATTTCTCTAATAAATTTTACCAAATTTTGTAAAAATATTTTGAGAGACAATAGAAAATGTAATGAAACTTACGAAGAATATATTTTTTAATTGATTTTTATTTGTAACCAAGGAATATATTTATAAAAATACAAAATATTTGCAAACAAGGCATCGTTAATATATTAGTATCCAGTAATGTTAATTGCCATCGATTTTGCTAATGGATCAGAGCACGTCAATATATCATGTTGAGATGAAAATCTAAGAATAGAATAGGAAATGTTTATTACCTCGCACAATCTATTTAGAAATATTCAACAGTTTTAGGCATATAATTAAAGAAAGATATTCTTGGAATTTTCGAAATTGCTAGCGAAATTGATTAAAAAGACTATGTTGAATTAGTCATTATATTAATAAAATATCCATCTGAAGAAGCGAGTTTATTACCAGCAATAGTATGGTATGGTGGAGCAGCAAAGTTGTTCGATATGGAAGGAAAATCTAAGTTCGCTATCAAAATATACACCAATATCCTTGAACGTATCGGATTATGTAATGAATTCATTATGTATTGCCTAAGAAGAAGGGGTTGAATTTTGTTTTCACGTGAATAAAATAGAGCAACACTAATTTTTAATTTGTTAGAAAAGCAACAGTGAGTCAAGCGAGCCAGATTTTGTTGAAGAAATACAGAGTCATGCTCAGACATGACAGAAGTATAAATTTTAATATCGGCAGCGTATGCAAGTACACGACACTCAATACAATCGATAAGGTCATTAATATACGTCAAGAAGAGCAGAGGGCCCGGATTAAATCCTTGAGGAACGCCAGATATAGAGAGGAACTCATAAGAGCAGAATCCATTGTAATGAACATAGTTTGATGGATTACTCAGATATGATGCAATTAAATTAAGGAAAGCGGAACCCATTCTAAAGTTACCAAGCCTCGCCAATAATATTCCGTGCTCGATAGAATCGAAGGCAACTGACAAGTCAGTGTAAATCATATCCACCTGCTATCGCCTGTCCAAACACTCACTGATATATTGAGTGATAGAAACAAGGTTGGTCACCGTCGATCTACCAGGAAGAAACCCATATTGGTAAAGAGACAAATATTTACGAACATATAGTAGTAAGGACGAGTACAAGACGTGTTGAAATACTTTTGCAAAGTTTGACAATACTGCTATGGGTCTATAATTATTTAAGATTGACTTGTCACCCTTTTTGAAAATAGGGCTAATTACGGCAAGTTTCCACAAGTTGGAAAGGTTGCAGATGTAATAGAGAGATTTTTGTTAATGGCTTAGCAAGACCAAATCTGGCATTACGTACCTATATACTAGAAACAGAGTGATCAGCAACTGTAAAATTACATGGAAACATAATTTTCAACAGTTCCTCATCAGTAATATGTAAAAGGCGGGAAGGCAATCTGTTGGAATGAGAATCATAATTATTGAACGTAGAGCTTCGTATTTGAGTGTTCGAAAAAAGATTTGTAAAAGAATCTAAAATATCTTGTGACAAGTCAAGAGTAAAAAGAGTTCTTTGTGTCCGACCCTAACAAGTGACGAAGAAAATGAAGAATCTTTTAGTATAACTAAAACGTTTTATGTAATTTCCAATTTTTACATTGCCTAAGGTCTCTCTTTTATGATTCAACAACTTATCGATTATTGGCTAACTTTTTCTTCCTGGCTTCTAATAAATTTTAGTGATTTAAATTCGAATCCCTTAAGTCAATTTTTCGATTATTGCTAATGAATAAAATACTGGACGCTCTGAATGGGCAAAACACTATTATGTATATTTATTGCACTATAATGCTCTAAGGAATATCAGATCTCTATTAAATGGATCTTATTTTATGTAGATTTTTAATTTGGGGAATCATTCTCTAAGTGACCTATAAATAAAAAAAATTATTAATTGTTCTAAATAATAGATCAGTTCCTGTTTTTAAATTTACAAGGAAAAGTTTCTGAAACATTTTGAGAGCATGAAGAATGTATAAATTTGATTCGAACTTAGTTTTAATAAGAAATTTTATTGGAATTTATAACAAAATAATCAACAGGGCTATGTACTTGACAGGTATCGGCGATTATATTTTGTTTGTGTAAACAATCACAGGTTCATCGAACATACCCTCGGGTGATGTCCTCTTTTACAAAGAATTGTCATTAAATTTTTTATGCGCTTAAGGCGAGAAGGCTTGTGATATTTATCGTCAGTTGTTCTGTATTTGAATGGTATAAATCGTACGTCGAAGGCCGTAAACGTGTGTCCAATATTCCCCATGTTGCGAAATCCTTTACTCCAGTCAACGGTGTGGATGTTTGAAATGGTGACCCTATTCAGGAAAACAGGGGGATATTTATTCAGGAACTGGCAGATATAGTGTTCAGCATTTAAATTATTATTCACCAAATTTAAATTTGAAAATGTCAATGATAGGTCGGTTTTAAAAGATTTGCTTTTTATCTTTTTTTAATCGGAGACGATTTTTTGAAACAATTTTTTTTTAAAGTAAGGAAGCAATAATAAAAGTATTATAACAAGCCAAAAGACGTGAAACATTGTTAATTTGCGAAATTGTTTGAATTATGCCAGAGCTGCCACCAAAATTGTTAATAAGTTTTATCGTATTTTCTAGCATAAATCATCAGTAATATAATAAATATAATAATATAACAACACCAAACTTACCTAATAAATAGTAGAAAGTATATATTTGACTGCTTGTTAAAATTTAGCTTATTCATAGCTTATGCATATCACAGGATATTCGACCAATAACATATTATTGTTATTGTGTCCCATATTATTTTATGTACTTATTATCAACCTAAATATAAGTTATAGTACTTTTTAATATTATAAAAAGCTATTAGAATTACGTAATGATGTACAAGATAGCATTATTTGTTGATTATATTCATTTTTCTTAGATACTGGAAAGTTTTGCCATCAAAAGTTTTATGATATACATAAAGTTTTAACTCCACACGATATACATCTACGAATTGAACAGAACCCAATACAAATCACTACCAAAATTCTTTCTTTTATTCATGAAGTGTAATAATTATACTTCTATCATGGGGAGGTTGCTACAAAGAATATTAACTACGATACTGCCCCAGATTTTAAGAGTGGATTTTTACGTTAGAAAATAAATATTAATTGTGAGATTCTTCATTTAAAAGGGACTGAGTATAAGCGCTGGACTTGAGCATATGTTTTTGTTATACTTTTGGGGTATCATAGCGAAATTTTCAATTTATTTTGGCCTATGTTACCATCTCTACCAATTACAGGAAACTACAGGTCTATCGAAATTTCTTCGCTACCTTTTTTTTTGAAATAACTCCCTTCAAATGATCTAAATTGTAAAAATAACAACTCGTTTATTTATTATTATACGTTCTTGTTAATCGAAAGGAAGCTATGATATAAATCTAAGTAAACACACACATTTCTTATGTTATTCCTGTTGTTAATTGAATTTTTTTAATACTAATAATTTCCTTAATTTCCCTTTTCATCGTGTATTGTTCCCTCCCGATTATTTGTGTGTTTTCGAAATTGAAATTGTGATCGTGTTGCAGTTTATGTGTAAATAAGGCGGTTTTGTCTTAATGACACAAAATATTTAGGCAGTATATATTATAATTTAATAATGTAGTGTAGCGATCTGCAATTTACCTTTTATAAATATGTACATATATAAAGAGCTAAATTTGAATGTAGAAAATTCAATAATGTAACTTTAATTATAAAAAATAACCATTACAATTAGACATGAAAATATGAAAAATGTAATTTGTTATAATTTTCTATGCTGTTATTTTCTATAATTGTATGTTTATATTTTAAGAACTCTTTGAAAGTGGCCATAGCTGCCGAAACATGTTAGAATAAACTTATCTTAAATAAATAAATATTTAATAATAGCATACCTTAATTCGCCAAATAAAAGAAATCTACTATAATATATACAAACGTCAAGAAAGGAAAGGAATATAAATATATATATATATATATATATATATATATATATATATATATATAAAAATATAATATTTTCGTGACCTTGGTATGATAAGGTAAACTTAATAAGTCGGCGATTAAAGGTCTGGTTCATTACTTCAAAGTATATATATTTAAAACAACCCTACATGTTTCGGCAATGATGCCTTTGTCAAGGGAATAAAAAACATGTAGGGTTGTTTTAAATATATATACCTTGAAGTAATGAACCAGACCTTTAATCGCCGCCTTATTAAGTTTACCTTATATATATATATATATATATATATATATATATATATATATATATATAAGGTAAACTTAATAATATAAGTTTACCTTATATATATATATATATATATATAAGGTAAACTTAATAAGTCGGCGATTAAAGGTCTGGTTTATTTATATATTTTTATATTTATTTTATACCCAAAACAACCCTACATGTTTCGGCAATGACGCCTCTGTCAAGGATACAAAAAATATAAATGACAGAATATTCTGTCATTTATATTTTTTGTATCCTTGACAGAGGCATCATTGCCGAAACATGTAGGGTGGTTTTGGGTATATATACTTAGAAGTAATAAACCAGACCTTTAATCGCCGACTTATTAAGTTTACCTTATCATATCAAGGTCACGAAAATATTATATTTATATATATATATATATAGACGACGTTTCGGCAAAATCGTAACTCGTAAACTGTTTACTAGTAACCAGAAGCAGAAGCAGACAGTTATCGCAGACCTTAAGATGGCAAATGTAATTTTGCCGAAACGTCGTCCAGAAACCAGCACCGGTCCTTACGAAGACCAAATAGTGGAAGCGCGGAAGAGAACCCGGAATCCAGTTGCAACACATACTACTACCTGCGGAAAACTGAAAGAAAACGTCGTCGTTGTTGGGTTACGCTAAAAGTAATTTATTCACCTGCTATTTGCATTTCTACAGGTGACATTTTCCCAGTTATTCGAAATTTATAAAATGAACAAAGTTTTTCTAAGATTTATTTCAATTAATTATTTACAAAGAAAACGTATTTTTTTATTTAACGCGATAAAAGTAATATATTTTGGGAGTAGCGGCCGGGTAATTAAAACAATATTTAATTTGACGTTTCGACACTATATATACATAGTATCTTTTTCAAAAGCCGTAAAATTTATTTAAATGCTAAAAAACGTCAAATTAAATAAATTTCAATTATCCGAACGCTACTCCAAAAAAATATTATTTTTAACTCGTATTACAACTACGGCCAAGAAAATAAGAAATTCCTTCTAATACTTTATTCATATATATATATATATATATATAGTAAACCTAATCAGTAGGCGATTAAAGGTCTGTATATTACTTCAAAATATATGTATTTAAAAAACTCTACATGTTTCGGCTGTATACGCCTTTTTCAAGAGAATACAAAATATGAATCATTCATATTTTGTATTCTCTTGAAAAAGGCGTATACAGCCGAAACATGTAGAGTTTTTTAAATACATATATTTTGAAGTAATATACAGACCTTTAATCGCCTACTGATTAGGTTTACCATATCATACCAAGGTCACGAAGTTATTATATATATATATATATATATATATATATATATATACATATATATATATGCATATACATGCGTGTATGAGTGTGAGGACAGACTCTCAGCATCTTCATTGAAAATTACATGTGCTTGGATCTCAACGCGACAATTTAAACTTATGTCTAAATGTCAGATCCATTTAATGGATACCTTTTGGTGCAAATGTTACTCACAGCAAAATCCATTAATAAATGTTAAATATTCCTGAAAGTTTATTAGCGGAGCGTCGGCCATTTGGAGTGTAGATAGAACGAGAGGCCTCATACATTTATTTAATGTAATACATAAATTACAACGATGTGGATTGCGTAAATGCGGGCCCAACAAAACTGACACAACGCTTAACACACGTCGGGGAAATGATTGAAGTCGTGTAGTACTAGTGTTCGTATTTACGGGGTTGCGTCTATAATCAGGCCTGTATTGTCTACTTAGTGTGTGTCCATTACCCTTGGGCCATTGTGCCCGTTTGCATTCTGCCGCATCCATATTCATACCGGTTTTAAAACAATTGTTCGTTTCTCGGCGTTGTTTCATATATTGCGTCCATACATACATATTTACAAATACGTGTCGAAAATGTATTTTAATACTTGCGGGAGAACCGCTTGTATACATCTACTTTACACGAAACACTGTATATACCGGCCAAAAATATGGATTTATTGTCTAACATGTCGAATATCTATGACAAAACAATTTTTCTCGCTAGAAAACTTTATGGCGTAGTACAACAAATATAAATGCAAAAGTTTCAAGTCATATCCATAGAGAAGGCGGTCAATATCCAGAATGAGAAACATCAAAATAAGTTAGAGAATCTATACACCCTTATACAAACGTACCAGCTCTTATTTAAATTGCATATTCTTCAGAGGATTGGAATCGATTGTTAATCGGATATTGCGAGGGGTTGCTATTTATGTAAAACAAACAAATATTTATCATTTAAAATAGTAATTATTGATCAATGCATTTTTGCGTACGTTTGAACCAATTTTCACTTTTTACATTCCAATTGAAATGTCTCCAAAACATGCATCAACCGCGGAAGAAATCTGAAGGCTAAAATTTCTTATCTTCTCTAAGTTAAATTAAGTTTAGATAAAATAATCCATGCGTCTGCATTGTTGGTTATTAGATTAACACCAAACTTAGGGCAATTTAAATTTAATACAAAGGTATTTTTAATAATATAAAATATTATTAAAAATCTGGTGTGAAGAACAGGTTCACTATTAATATTTTTGTGAACGTGTCCGAACATATCCCTCCCCAGATACGTAGATACGTATTTCGCCTTTCTACAGGCTCATCGGTACGCCCCTGCTGGAGAAAGGATATCTTCAGGCACATTCACAAAAAAAAAACCACATCTCAATATCACAGAAATTATCCAGACCGAGCGTAGAAGTAAATTCAGCGCTGCCTGTTGTCAGACAGCCGAAGTACCTCGCCCTGTCCACATAACCAATGCGAACCAACGACGCCCTTCCAAAGGTGGCAGAGCAACTGTATTTTGTTTGTGTCTTCACTCATACTACGGACTAATCGTATGTGTAATGTATCAGGATCATGTATGTTTCAATTATTCTGATACATTACACATGCGGTTAGTCCGTAGTATGAGTGAAGACACAAACAAAATACAGTTTCTAGAGAGATGGGTGTGCCACCTTTGGAAGGGCGTCGTTAGTTCGCATTGGTTATGTAGACAGGGCGAGGTACTTCGGCTGTCTGACAACAGGGAGCGCTGAATTTACTTCTACGCTCGGTCAGGATAATTTCTGTGATATGGCGATGTGGTTCTTTTTTGTGAATGTGTCTGAAGATATCCTTTCTCCAGCAGGGGCTACCGATGAGCCTGTAGAAAGTCGAAATACGTATCTACGTCTCTGGGGAGGAATATGTTTCTTTGAACTCGCTCAACTTGATTCTTATAAACATTATAAACGTTCATTATACGATAGAAGTGTATTGAAATCTACTAATCATGTAAGTAAAATAAACGATTTAACCGCAGCTGATAAATTTGACAATTTAAATATATTTTGAAAAAATAATATCTAAATCTTTAATAAATATTTGCTGTTTTTTTTATTGTAAGAACTGGTTATTATAGTTGGATAACTTTCAACTCATTGCCACATGTCAGCGTAGAACAATCCGAAGAAATGAAAAGGTCATTATTAAAGAGCACAAATTAGAGTGGGCTAAGATTAGAGACCTGCGGAACTCCTGAAGAAGACATGATGTATGAGACTTATAGCCGTTATATTACATATATTTACATCTGTTTGTCAAATAAGATTTCATAAATTAGCATACATAAAAGGCATTACTGAAACAAAAAGAATATAGTTTATGAAGTAATTTACGTCTAATACATCAAAAGCTCGAATAAAATGGTTATAGATGACATCCAGTTTATCACCCCTTTCTATTACACCAATTCGTGGCTGTAGATCGCCTAATAGTCATCTAAATACTTGAAAAAATTATGCAAATCTCTGGTGTACTGCAGGTGATAATTTAAGGCCCATACTACATGTAATTTTTAGTGTTTATAGCAGGTCTTACAAATTTTAGATTTCACTAAATTAACTACAATTAGAAATCGATTTAATTTGTTTGGGTATGGTGTGTTTACTTACTTGATAACACAGAAAGTTGTTAATACAACTTATTGCAATTAATCACACTTGAACTACACAAATTGTATAAAAAATTATAAAGCTTAATTTCCTAACTTTTGAATCACAAATTTTTGAAACACAAATATCTAAATATAAACAAAAAATAAAAAACGCATCGTTAATGCATAACGTACAATGAACATGAAGACTCATCCTTTTGCTAACTGAAGGTGGCACACCATTTGCTGCAATGCAAAGATATGCACCCATTTCCGATCTGGTGACTTTTGTAAGTGTCAGAACTTCACCATCAACGGACGAAACTCGATCTGGTTTGCCATTGATTAATTGGTTACGCGTAACTATTTGACCACCGTCTTCCCTCCTCCAAACGATGCGTGGTTTTGGATGTCCTCTTGCTTTGCAAACCAATTTTGCAGATCCACCTTCTGGAACCATCATGTCCCCTGATGTCTCTTCGTTAAGTATATCGGGAGGTATTACTACTTCAAGGAAAGCTGTCTGGAATTGTAAAAAAATATTAAATGTACCTCAAGTTCGGTCACCAAGAAATCAATATGTAGAGTACTACAGCATTCATAAGAGGTGAGTAAGTCGAACAGATTACCACCGAAGAGCATGAGTGAGATCTTATCGAAACATCCTGAAAAAATTCTTGCTACTGTGATCAAAAATTATCGGGAGATAACTCTTTATCTTCAACGCATTCTATAGCTCTTTTGAACATTTTTTAACACTCAAACATATTTATTCTAGAAATGTGCTCATCCCTAAAACCTATTTTTAATGTATCCGTGGCTGAAATTTCATTCAGCGAATAAAATTTTATGCAAATTCGAAAGCGCTTTTTTCGTGGCGGAAAGGAATCGTTTATTTACTCACTGACAAGAATAGTGAAATGAAATTTTATACGGATGTCAAAGATAGTACTACAAATCTAGGTAAAAATTTCGAGTCGGATTCAATTAATTCTAATGGTTTAAATAAATCAATTCCGACACATTTTAATCACAGTAGCACAAGTCAAATCAATTTTTTCTTCAAAGGAGATATTTTTTGACATAAAATTGACATTTGACATTTGTTCCTCTTCCTTTATATAAGCACCCTTAGAAAATTTCAATTGGGATTATGGCGTCAGTGCTATATCATTTAAAAGATCTTTTATTTAAGATGTCATTATAATTTTCCATAGGTCTAGGTGTTACCTTTTAAATAACGAACCTGTATATTCTTTTTAAATAGCTTCCTTCTCATCAATTAAAATTAAATAACTTTTGTACTTACTTGCATTTTCATTGGATCCGTATTTACTTGGCACATGTATTGTCCTCGATCCTCTCTTCTCACCCCCCGTATATTCAATGTCCACGTATTGAAATCGTTATGAGTTACTGACAATCTAGCGTTGTTTGTTATTACATGTTCGTGAATTGCCAATATTGCCTTCGTATCAGCTTTTATCCAAGCCACCTAATAACCACAAATAAGTATTGCCTAAACTACTAGGGTTAGGCGAAATATTAGCTAATATTATTAGAATTTCATATGAGAATGAATCAAAATTATGGTGAGAAACTACAGATACATGATATTAAATATTTAAGCAACAAATAAGTTTCGTATGTACCATTAATTATTATTTAAGCGTCTGTAGAAATATATGAACCACAACTCAAAATACAGGTTACTATAAGTTACTGAAGTCCACATACTGAGTGTAAACGGTCACTCTTCTACCACACATTCCAGACTGATATAGGTTATATATGTAGCGTGAGAAATTGAATGCTAGACCAGGTCAATTTATATATAAATAAAAATTGATCTTTTGTTTTTTTTTTATAATTAATTATAATTTTTTTCTTCTAAGTTGAATATTATTATTAAATTACAGGAAATAATTATAATAATAATTCAATAATGTAGAAAATATTCCTAATTTCTTATCGTTCGTTATGCAAGCTTCAGCAATCCGTAACAGAGCAAGCTGTATTTTGGGTTGTGGTTCATATATTTCTACTGACATTTAGAAAGTAATTAATAGTATATAAATATATATATATATATATATATATATATATATATATATATATGTAAATATACAGTTTATAGAGAAACGAAGAAAAGATATTTTTAATTTGGACAAGATGATTTTAAGGATTTATCTATTTATATATTTATTTAACTTAAGACACATACAGGATACAACGTAATTACTATGTATCTGTATTATAATTATATTTTCTACAAGGGGAGTCGAAACAAAATAACTAGATCTCAATATAAGAGTAAAAATACAGTACAGATTTAAAAAATTTCATAATACGGTATACAAGTCGGTATTAGAAATTATTGTTTGTACCCTCTACCGAACACTTCAATAGATGAAAAGTAGGTATTAATATCTAGAGATTACATTAACTGGTGACAAAAAGTTTAACTCTAAATACATTAGCAGATCCGATGCTATAGCAGGGAACAAACAAAATAATAATAATTTAGCATTACACAAGTATCCCTGTCGCAACAGAAGTAAAAAGAACTCCTTTCTAATATAATCGTACAATTCAAAAGGTGGGTTATAGTTATACTTCTTGCAATTCATAAAATTTGTTCTGTACTTACTATAAATCTTGCAGTTATCAAAATATATTGAACAGTTTGAGAATTTTTTGAAGTGAAATTTCCGGACCTGAAAGAGTTAAAATGAGCAAAAAAGAAGAAAATCGAATATCCGGGAACGAAGAGTACTAAGGAAAATATTTGGTAGCAAGAAAGTACAAGAAACAGCATGGAGAAGAAGAACTAATGCAGAAATTAAACTGCTATACTGAAAGCTATCTACAAGCCATACCTTCTAGATTGCGATTGTTGGGCCATGTGCTAGGACTGCCAGTTTTTAGAGATAAGCAGGGCAAGGATTTTCGAGAGGAGAAGCACGAATATGAAATAAGAGTACGACCAAAACAAAAGTGGTTAGAGACATCCAATGGGGATTTAAGATCAATAACGGTTTAAAGATAGCGGGATCAGCCATGAACACAAGATAATGGAAAAAGATAATAAAATAAAGTCGAAGCCATGGGTCTTTAAGAAATGTCTAGCTGGGAATCAAAAAGCCTAGACTTAATTTGTACATAAATCTTTCGATTCAACATTTGTTCAAAAATTGATGATATACCAATAGTTATTACTATCGCTTCTTCATTTTCTCCATAAATGCAGTGATATTTTTTTTCCCCGACTTACCAATCTCTAAACTATATCAATTAAGCGTCTATTAATTCTATTGAATTTTTGTTAATAAAACTTAAATTAACTTTGATTAATTCTCATGATCAAATATAAATCCGTGCTATACCGTGCAAACTACAATAATTCTATTGAAGCAATATAATTTTCGACTAAAGTTCAATACGATCATTGCTAAAGATTGACCATTTATAGATATGACAAATAATTAAATTTCAAATATATTTAAAATCGACTTTTGACATAAATTTAATAATTTAAATTTCAAATTTAATTAACATTAATAACTCCATGAAAAAAAATAATTCAAGATCTTATATTTTTAAGGACGATATTGTGCCTTGGACTATAATATTCCAGACGAGTTTTTGATAGAGAATAGAAACGACATAAAACAAACTTACCTCATAATTAAAATTAAAATTAGAATTAAAATTAAATACATTTTTAGCAACGAATGTAATTGTAATGCTAACAGAAGAGCAACATATATGTTTGTTAATTACTCTTTTTATAGTTTGCAAGTTTTGAGGGATTATTGAATATGATGTGAAGATAAAATCTTTAAATTATGATAATAAATTAAAAAGTAGGTGTCATAACAAGTGTTCATGTGAAAAGACAATCTAGTAGCATGTGATTTACTGAGAACATTTTGAAGTATGTCGTAAATTAAAATTTACTACTTAACCTACGAAGTCGTATATTTTGACAGTTTCATACATACAAATAAATAACAAATAATAGGTATTTATTGAAAACTATAACAAACGTTGAAAATGTTGTCCTTCAAGATCAATGCACTTTAAAATCCTCCGTTCAAAATTTCTGATGATATTCTGCAACATTATTGGATTGTTATTAATTTCCATGCATTTCTGTTCGATTCTCTGTAGCATATCATTCAAATTCAATATAGGTGTTCGAAATATGTAATTTTTTAGATAAGGCCACAAAAAGAAGTCGCAAGGTGTTAAATCGCATGAACGTGCAGGCCAGGCAATTTCAGTATTTCGACTAATTATACGCTCATCAAAAAATTCTCTTAAATAATCCAAAGATTCTGCAGTACAGTGACAAGGTGCTCCGTCTTGTTGGAAATATGCATTTTGTAGTTCATCATCATGCAACTGATTGACAAATGGTTATAAAATTTCCGTACGGTACCTTTGAGCAGTTAACGTTCCCTGAAAAAATATTGGTCCAATGATTCGCCTTTGGCTTATCGCTGCCCAAACACCAATTTTCTCTGGATGTAGCGATTCTTCATTAATTACATGTGGATTTTCACTACTCCAAATTCCTGTATTTTGTGAATTTAGGTATGCCGTTTTATAAAACCATGCTTCATCAGTAAAGATGACTCTTTGCGAAAGTTCTCGATTATTGTTCATATCTACAAACCAATTACAAAACTGTAGTCTATGTAGGTAATCAATTTCTAACAATTCTTGTACGGCTGTGACACGGTATGGATAAAGTTGCATATCTTCTTTTAATAACTTGTGAGTTGTACCAACAGAAAGGTTTATTTGTTGACTCAAATGTCGAACAGATGTTTGTGGTTCATTTTCCATTATTTCTTCAACACGATTGACAAATTGAGGTGTACATTTCTTAACTGCTCCGCTGCCTGATTTTCTTAAGAGACTACCAGTTTCAGAAAAAAGTTTTAAAGTTCTATCCAAAGTATTCTTAAATTGTATATAATCTATTACAAAATGTGGAAACTCAACTTGAAATTCTACCATGCAATCTTGAACTGAATAAACCCATAAACCATCAATTTTATTACCACTTCGAAAATAAGCCTGGACTAAAAAAAATTTATGTTCTAAAGTGAAAGCCATTTTAAAACTGAGAAGCAATTTATTTAAACCAGAATCAACGCACGATTATTTTATGCACTAACTGATATTTGTGATTGACATTATCAAATGTCATTTGGATTTACGTTTACGGAACAACAAACACATAATAATATATTTGCGTCTTATTCTATCAAAATTTCAAAGTAACCTAGATTGACTTTTCAAATGAACACACGTTATTAAAACGAACACTGTTTTTTTTTTTTGGAAACATGATTCTAGATTTTGTTAATGTTTCCGTCGCATTCCGACTTGTTTCTTTTTAGAATTGCAAGCGACATCTTCAGGGATGCTACTACTGTTGATGCTGTAAAACTGACTAGGAAGAAAACAATGCTAAAATCGCTGTTTCAGCGCAGAGAAACAGTTGTTATTATTGTTACACTTGAATTAATTGAAGAACGATCCAATTTTGAATGACACATTAACGAATGGCTTTAATAGGTGCCACAACTATTGCTACTGGTTTCGACATATTACATTTGAAATAATGATTCTCGCCATTTTACACTTTCTTCTTCTGCTCTATCAGAAAAGAAATGTATTTGCTGATTTCTGTTATTATTTCACACGCTTTTAATGTTTAAAAGAACAAATAAACTTGACGCAGGATATTTCCTAATAATAACTATAAACAGAAACGATTTATTTCTTGTAGCCACATATTGCTGTGAAATTAACTTTGGGTGAAAATTAAAAATAGAGTTAATAACGTATAAATTAACTAAACATAAATGGATTAGCAAAAACAAATTAAAAAGAAATCAACCGACGTTGTGTATTTTAAATGCACGTCGTATATCATATATTAATGTAGTATTAAAGTTTTAGGAAGAATTAATAGGTAAACAAGTAACGTTATGTCAATAAATTTTAGATTAATAAGATTATTAAACGCTTAGAATGTAAGTAAAGTAATAAAACAGACATTGTAAATTAATGCAGTCATATCACGATATAAACAAAGTCATGTGACAAGGCATATCATGAGGCGCATCGAAAGGATGTACTAGTGAAAGCAAAGGATAAGACGACACCATAGGAACGACCAAGGGAAGAAAGAGAAGGAATACGCTAAGTAATACGTAAGTAGACGATTTTCCGCACATGCTTGTACAAACTATCAGGAGAAGTTATTCGTGGAATACGATACTGAAAGTCCAATATTCCAGAATAAAATTTACAAATATTAAAATACCAACACAAATGAAAATATGTAGATAGGGAGACAACGCAGAGAGATTTAAAAATTAAAATTACCCATGATAAATAAAAATATACAGGGGCGGAAATATTAAATAACTATGAAAATTAGAGAAAACAGAAATAAATTATTTGGAGTAGGAACCGAATTCTTAGAAGAAAGGAACGCTGCGTAAAAAAGCGGAAAAGCACCGCAAAATATGGATTCACCGATACATTTTCGAATTGATCGTTTGACTTTGACGCCAATTGATTTTAAAAATCTAAATTAGAATATAGTATATAATCTAAAAATTTAAGCCTATTGGCATTAAATTTAAATTAGAATAAATAAAAGTTTAATTTCATTTTAATAATTAATATTGTTATCTTTATTATTCTCATCATTATTATAAAAGTTCAAAGATTTTGTATGCACAATTTAACTTTGAGTAAGTAAAATTTTACACACGAAAAAAATTGGTGCATCTAGAGTTAGTTAATTAGAAAGGTGCATGTAGATCATATACACGATTAAAGTGTATCTTAGGCCAGATATCCGAGTTTTATGAAGATGAAGTAGTGTTCCCTGAATGTTCTTGAAATATCTTTGCCATTGGAAATTTTAAAATTTAAAATGTTCAGCGATAGGCGCGAAAATATAAAAATACTTTTACAATATGAGGATAAGCATCCTATTCTGTAGGGACTCGTTTCCCACTTAAATAGGCGGTGAATAGCACACTCGCTTTGTAGAAAGTTATCAGTAGACACCAGAGATCCACATTTCTGACAGAGATAAATATTGAGTACAAATCTCAGCATTTTGCGAGTGAAATCCTCAAGAGTCTTTGTTTGCGAGATTCGTTTTGAATCAAAATTAAAACTCCAATACTATCCGTGTATGACTCACTAAAGAATATTTGTATGTTAAAGTTGCATTGATAGGTTAAAATATAGGTTAAGAATGAAATATTTTATGTTACAACAAAAATGAGATGTGAAAATACGAACGAACAATAAAGTATTTTTAAATGATAACCTCTTGTATTATTTCTTTGCATTGCCCACAAAATCATTCATTTGAATCATTTAAAAATATTTGAAAGCAAAGTTCACAGCAATATGAAAATAAAAAACACCGTTAATATTTTCTAGGATTTTATTTTAAATATACTGTATGACATGGAAACTGCAACACCAAGAAGGGGTGCGAATTTTTTGACCAAACTTGGTAGAAACGTATAACTATTCAAAGGCAATAATTGATTAAAATTTCAAAGAAAAAAAAAAAAAGACTAACACAATTTAACATAATTTTTATTAATAATGTGTCGAGCCGCCCCTATTAGTTACACACTCCCTCACTCTTCGTGGCATTGATTCGACTAGGTGGTCGATATCCTCTTGGGGTATGGAGTCCCAAGCAACCTGTAATTCATGCCGGAGAGCTATTACTGTCTGCGGGGGATTGGCTAAATTCATAAGTTTTCGTCCCATAATATCCCACACATGTTCTATTGGCGAGAGGTCGGGGGATTTGGGTGGCCATGGCAAGATATTGACATGAGCCTCTTCGAAGCGATTTATAGAAATTCTCGCTACGTGGGGAGGGGCATTATCCTGCTGGAAAAGTGGGTCTTCGAGCATTTGAAGATATGAAAGAATATGGGGTTCTACCACCTCATCAATGTAACGCTGGGCGTTCGTGGTGGCTTGGATGAACACCTACTGAGACCTACTCCCATATGCTATAGCACCCCATACCATAACACCCACTGCTCGATGCACATGCCTTTCAACGTAAAACTGAATATCACTACGTTCCCCACGTCTTCGTCTGACCCTCATACGGCCATCATGCATCCCTAGACAAAATCGAGATTCATCACTAAACATCACCTTATGCCACTCCACGATCCAATGCATTCGCAATCTACACCACTCCAAACGTTGCTGTCGGTGTTGAGCCGTAAGTGGTAACACAAGATGTGGACGATAAGATTGTAAGCCGAAACCCCTAATTCGGCGATAAACGGTTCGAAGGGTTACTGGACGACCTTGATTACCTAACCACACGTCAGCAATTGATCTGGTACTGGAGAACCTGTCTCCTAGTGCCATTAGGCGAAGGCGGCGGTCCTGTATCCCATTAGTTCTTCTTCGGCCTCCGGTTCCTCTTCGACGTCTTTCCTGACCGTCCCTAGTCCATGATTGATAACAGCGCATAATGGTGGATTGGTTCCGGTATAGGCGATTTGCAATTTCCCTGTATGAAAAACCACCTTCTCGCAAACCAACAATTCGACCTCTGTCGAATTCGCTTAATTGGCGATAATTTCCACGTTGCCGCACTCTAGGCATAATAAAACTCTCTAAACACGTTAAACAAAGGTATAATAAGACAAAACCGTTGAAATAAATTTGAAACAAACAATAAATACACCACACATTAATGTCAGCGAAAATTGAATGAAGTGTCAGAAGTGCCATGACCACTTGATATATCGCAACAAAATTTTAATCAATTATTACGTTTGACTAGTTATACGTTTCTACCAAGTTTGGTCAAAAAATTCGCACCACTTCTTGGTGTTGCAGTTTCCATGTCATTGAGCATATGCCCAAAGTAATTCGCTTTTGCAATAATACACTTGACCATTCTTCCTTTTCACTGTTTAAAAGCTCCCAACCAATCTTCTTTCGGAATACCTTCAAGATAAGCGTGAACTGCGGTGGCAATCTCTTCTTTAAGCGAAAACCTTCAACCCTGCAAATTGCGTTTAAGCTCAAAAAATAGCCAAAAGTCAGACATTGCTAAATCAGGTGAGTACGGTGGATGTTCTATTACTTTTATATTGAACCACTTAGCTGTAACTGTAACCTTTTTCATAGCTTGCTACATCTTAGTCATTGTAGAAGTTTCCTCGTCTTTGTGAATCCATACATGGCTTTCTTGACTGACTCTTTTGTCACTCTTTTGTCACCTGTCACTATTTTGGAAAATTGGTACTCGCCATTATTTAAGAAATTTAAAGTTTCATGGCAAATTTTTATGCTCTGCTTTTTGGAAGTAAAAAGTTGATACGGCACAAAACGACTTACCACATCTTTAATGCTGGTGATCGTAATATAGCAAAAACAAATTAGCATAACGATGCGACAAACTCACAAGCTTTGATACAAAATAATACAAATCTTTACAAAAACAAATTTGTATCTGTATATACGTGGACACACAGTACGTATCACCAGCGTTCGCTTCAACCACCAGACGCATGCGTTTCTGTCTAACGACTTTGTCAATGGAGGGTTTACGAAGACAAGCGACTGTTACACTTCGCGGTTATGTAACATATTTTGTTCAATCAGATGACACCAGATGATCTCATGACATCTGACGGATAAAACCGACTACGCTGATGCAAAGTGTTTCTTCTCGAATAGCTATGCTATTACAGGAAAAGAAAAAGTACGCATATATAATACGTGAATCCATTAACTCGTCGCCAGGTGGCGTAATATAGCAAAAAAAATTAGCATATCGATGCGACAACTCACATGGTGATCGTGTATGATTGTTTTAAAAGCTTAGAATCCAATCTTGAGTTGATGCTTTATTACCGCATAAACAAAATTTATTATCCTCTTAAATTCCTTTCGCGTTCAAATTCCTTACACCATCGATAAATTGTAGCCAAGAAAGGTGGTTTTTCACTAAAAACTGAATCTAAACTCTCTTTGCACTCATAAGCGCTTACACCTTCTTTTAAAATCATAATAAATTATAATTCGAAAGTGCTCTCTGGTTCATTACGTTTTTAACTATTAAGATAAAATAAAACAAATTTTATGAATTTCACTTTTTAATTATCACTGTAACGAGTCGTTTCGCACCAACCTGGGCTTCGTCAGACATATAACTAACTTATTTACAAAATATTTTTTATATTAAACACAAGTAAACAGTAACAAGCAAAAACACATGTTTTATTTTAAAAAAAAATAGTCAGAGGGATGGGTGCTTTTTATTACGGGATGTCTATACAAAACTTTCGCTACGGTTTATAAAAAAATGTACTGTTCTTAAGTAATAAAACTAAAGGTTTACATTATATTACAGGGATAAAGAATTCTATGGAAAAATACAAAAATACTATACACTATGTAACTGTCTGCAAATCAAATAAATAGATTAAGTAAGGGTGAATTATTTGTTTCTAATTGATCATTTAAGATCTTGTCAGTTTTCTTTATTTTATTAATTTCCAGTGACTCTGATAAATTAAGTTTTTTGCCCTTATTTTCTATATGTAATATTTTAAATTCTTTGTTAAAAATGTGGTTCGTTGAATTGATATGAGACGCATATGAAGAGTCACTTTTATTATTTCTAAATGAAGAAAAATGTTCTTTGACGCGTACTTCAAACGATCTGCCTGTCTGTCCGATATAAGTCATAGGGCAACTACCGCAGGTTAACTCATAGACCCCTGACTTTTTATTGTTGTTTGTTAAATCCTTATTGTTTTTTATAAATTTGGATAAATTGTTATTAGTTTTAAACGCTGTATTAATGTCAAACTTTCTTAAATATTTACAAATTTTTGTGCTTGAAGAGCCTATAAACGTAATCATTTTAAATCATTTATAGGCTCTTCAAGCACAAAAATTTGTAAATATTTAAGAAAGTTTGACATTAATACAGCGTTTAAAACTAATAACAATTTATCCAAATTTATAAAAAACAATAAGGATTTAACAAACAACAATAAAAAGTCAGGGGTCTATGAGTTAACC
This sequence comes from Melolontha melolontha, assembly GCA_935421215.2. Lineage (NCBI taxonomy): Eukaryota > Metazoa > Arthropoda > Insecta > Coleoptera > Scarabaeidae > Melolontha > Melolontha melolontha. The sequence goes on along the minus strand of OW285244.1, from coordinate 39,028,771 downwards.
TGCGGTAGTTGCCCTATGACTTATATCGGACAGACAGGCAGATCGTTTGAAGTACGCGTCAAAGAACATTTTTCTTCATTTAGAAATAATAAAAGTGACTCTTCATATGCGTCTCATATCAATTCAACGAACCACATTTTTAACAAAGAATTTAAAATATTACATATAGAAAATAAGGGCAAAAAACTTAATTTATTAGAGTCACTGGAAATTAATAAAATAAAGAAAACTGACAAGATCTTAAATGATCAATTAGAAACAAATAATTCACCCTTACTTAATCTATTTATTTGATTTGCAGACAGTTACATAGTGTATAGTATTTTTGTATTTTTCCATAGAATTCTTTATCCCTGTAATATAATGTAAACCTTTAGTTTTATTACTTAAGAACAGTACATTTTTTTTTATAAACCGTAGCGAAAGTTTTGTATAGACATCCGTAATAAAAAGCACACATCCCTCTGACTATTTTTTTTTTTTAAATAAAACATGTGTTTTTGCTTGTTACTGTTTACTTGTGTTTAATATAAAAAATATTTTGTAAATAAGTTAGTTATATGTCTGACGAAGCCCAGGTTGGTGCGAAACGACTCGTTACAGTGATAATTAAAAAGTGAAATTCATAAAATTTGTTTTATTTTATCTTAATAGTTATAATGGAATTTCATCAAGTAAAGGCTGAAACAATCATATACATTACGTTTTTCTTTACTTTTACAAGTAAGTAGCTAAATTATAACGAACGTAACTTCAATAACAAAACGTCAAATAACAGATAACGAGTTGCTCTAAACAAACACTGTATGATTGTTTTTCACAGTCTACTATATTTTCGTATTCGCAATAAATTCAGCTTATCCTTCGTATGAGCTTTTAGAATTTCCTTTTTGAGAAATGCGATGATTATTTTCGAGTTTTAATAATATTTGCCAATAGATACGTAGGCATGTATATAAAGAATTTTTATTAACAACATATAAACAGCGTGTATATTACAAACATTCCAAAAAAAATTCACTAAAGTCATCTCTATTTAAAAGATCATATAAAATACAAATTTAATAATGGAATTATTTTTTATCGGTCAATAATAAGAGTTCTTTTGAGTGCCGGCGAAGGGGCCGTATCATGTATGAATACCATGGAAAATAATGAAAAGACAAGATATGAGTTCACTACGTGTATATCACGATAAATGTTGGACCATGTTGATGTGGAAGGCATTTCTTTCTTCTCGAAGATATGACAAAAGGTATATGGAATTCATTGTGTACATAATTACTTTTTTTCTGCTGAACTCAAGATGGAATTCAGGTCGGCATTTATAAATACTTACCGTCAATTCAAAATATTATTTGATGCCTAGACAGAAATAGGAATATTATTGTTAGTAAATAATATACAGCGCGACAAATAAATTGGAATGCTTATATTTTGATGATTATGTGAATCCGATGACAGTACCGCAGTGTAATCAAGGTAACGGTATTGCAATTGACATAGTCAATTTCTGGATAGATGATTAATAAGATATGATACTGTAGTTCGGTGCAATCCGTCCCTCGACATTTAAACGTAAAAGGACACAAGTGAAAAAAAGAATAATTCGATAATGTGTATATAAAGAAAAGAAAAAAAAAATTTGATTATTATTATTTAATACGAGATCGATCCAGAAAGTATCCGACCTTATGGTGTAACAAGAAAAGAAGTTAAATCTGGTGAATGGCAATCAATGTCCCCTTCTAAGTACTCCCCTTGGGAGACCACAATCTATTTCTAACAATCCTTCCACTTTCAGAAACAGTCCATGGTTTTAGCTTTCAGAATTGCTCACAGCTGCTTCGTCGTATTCATTTTTATCTTCTTCCTTTAATGTTCTGCACTGCAGTGTTCTGACTTATGCAGATGATATGAAGATATTCTACAATCTTTCTCCGTCAGATTGTTTATTTTTATAAAAGAAATTTAATATAATGGCTAACTTAAGAAGACCAAGAGTCCTTACATCTTTCAGAATTCTGCAGATCAAACTTATAAACAGAGTCACTAATAAGGCACCTGTGAGCATAACTTGATTCGGTCTTCAAGATCTGCAGATTACATATACTCCATCAGAAATTCTACCCCACAAATTTTAGGGCTATTTGATATGGTACTGTAGGATATTTAACAATCAAAAAACCCTTAAAACTTTATGTTATGCTCTCATTCGAACTATACCACAATATTCTTTTGTTGTTTGGTATCAGAACTATGCTATATCCAAATTATTTTAGAGAATATTCAGAAGAGATTTTTAAAATATTTAAGTTTTAAGATTGCTAGATTACAAATTATTATTGGATAAACACAACTTTCCAAATACTAGCATTAAAAATAATAGGAACAATTATTATTGCCACAATAAAATAGAATAAAAGATAATCCTTTAAAGTTCTTGAGAAATAAAAGAAGCAGAGGTAGATTGTAACTTAAATCCATGGCTTGAAAAGAATTACAGGCATCGAACAACAAGAAGAAGGATCGAACAGGCTGAGGAGTATTGGGAAATGAGGTATATTCTGCGAAAACTGGAAACGAAGGTTGAAGAACTCTAGGTTCTACCGCGAGAATATTAAAAAAGTTTTAATTTACGGAACTGTATTTCTGAACGATCTCAATGTGTTCGTTGAGGTATAGCATCAAGGCACAACAAGCAGGCATCTCATTAAGAATCTGCAATTCCTCCAAAGGTCTACGCTTTGAATCAAATTTCCATAAGGATCGTGATGGAAAGAGTATTGGAGAATGCAATATTTTCGCCATTTTTCTTCACAATATTCGCTATCCACTTCAAAAGCAATACTGAAATTGTACATAAACTCATTTCAACAGCGTCCAGGGTGATTTAAGACCAATTTTAAGAAATTATTTGACTTATTTACTGTGCCAAGATTAATTTAATAATTTTCGCTTCTTTCTTATTCTGAAATATTCATTTTTTATGTCAAAGAAGACATTGAAATACTCGAAGCAATGCAAATAATGAAATGAAAATAGATCAGCCAATATACTATAATATGTTTTTTTAATACCTCTCTTTTTCAATAGGGAGAAACTCTGACATTATAACAGTTAATTTGACAAGTCATACCACCATTTTATTCAGTATTGTTTGACATTTGATTATGCAAAAACTTGTGGAAATTTATTTCTAAAATCAGTGTTCAGTTAAAAATGTTCACATTGTGCTTTGCCCAATTTACGGCATATATCATCGGCGAACTGAGACGCCTATTCGCAACACAATTGAAAAATTTTGCACTCAATTTACTCTCTTGGACTCCCATCCACCAAGGAGATTGCGTAGAGTGTACTCTGACGAAAATATCACCGCCGTTTAGGCCAGTGTTGAGGATGATCCAAATTCATCGATAATTCATCGTATGCCAGAACTTGGCCTGTACCCATCGACTTTATGGAAGATTATGCGCAAGATCTTGACTTACATGCCTATAAGATTAAATTGGTGCAAGAATTGAACCCAACTGACCATCGTTTTCAACGTCAGTTAAGTAATTTGGCGCTTGAACAGTTGGAAGTCGATCCACTGTTTTATGGTCAAATTGAGTTCAGTAATGAGGCCCACTTCTGGCTCAGTGGCTTTGTGAATAAGCAAAATTGTTGCATTTGAAGCGACATTAATCCACAGACTTATCAACTACCGATTCACCCCGAAAAATGCACTGTTTGGTGCGGTTTGGGGCCTGATGCATAATCAGGCCATGTTTCTTCAAAAAAGAAGATAATCGAGCTGTTACCGACAATACCGACCGGTATAGAGGTATGTCCAACGCTTTTTTATTCCCAGGTGTACATGAACATGGTCTGGAAGACCCTTGGTTCCAGCAGAACGGCTCCACATGGCGAAAGCATCGATTTATTGAAGGAAGTGTTCGGCAATAAGATTATCTACAGAAATAGACCAGCACACTGGTTGTTTTATACAATTTAGATGAATAGCTTAGCAGTTCTGATATGAATAGAACTGGATAATACACGGGACAATTGCACGTTTTAGTATTCAAAGCGATTCCATTATGGTTGATACTTAGAGTCTTCTGACCTATTTAGAGTCTTCTGACTTACTTAGAGTCTTCTGACAAATTTTTATTCTGATATAGGTATACACATTGTCGATTCGCAATAAAAACTACACATTTATAATATTTATACAATTTAGATGAATAGCTTAGCAGTTCTGATATGAATATAACTGGAGGATACACGGGACAATTGCACGTTTGTTAGTATTCAAAACGATTACATTATGGTTGTTACTTAGAGTCTTCTGACATATTTAGAGTCTTCTGACTTACTTAGAGTCTTCTGACCTACTTAGAGTCTTCTGACCTACTTAGATTTTTCTGACTTACTTAGAGTCTTCTGACTTACTTAGAGTCTTTTGACAAATTTTTATTCTGATTTAGGTATACACATTGTCGATTCGCAATAAAAACTACACATTTATAATATTTATACAATTTAGATGAATATTTTAGCAGTTCTGATATGAATAGAACTGGAGGATACACGGGACAATTGCACGTTTGTTAGTATTCAACGCGATCCATTATGGTTGTTACTTAGAGTCTTCTGACATATTTAGAGTCTTCTGACTTAGTTAGAGCCTTCTGACTTACTTAGAGTCTTCTGACCTACTTAGAGTCTTCTGACTTACTTAGAGTTTTCTGACAAATTTTTATTCTGGTATAGGTATACACTTTGAGCCTCTAGAATATTTTTTGTAGGGCTACTTGAAGTCATTGGTCAATGCAAATAAGCCAACCTTGGAAATCAACATCGAGCGCACCATACATAACATACGGCTTTAAACGTTCGAAAAATTAGTCTAAAATTGATGCTCCAATGATGCCTTAGACGCTCCCGTAATGGCCATATTCCCGAAATCATCTTCCATCATTAATGTCATAAAACTATCTTACCGATTAAAAAAAAAAAATTCTTATTTCCCTAACACTTGCGTTTTTTATTTCAATTTATAATCCTACGCCTCTTAAAAAAAACAAAAAATAGATTTGTGCTTAATGATTTATTTAAAAAAAATCGATTGATTGAACTTATATTAATTTCATTTAATTTTAAAAGTGCTATTTGCTGTTGTAGTCAACATGCATTCTATGTAATTGTTCCTATTTTGTTACAATATATAGTGTTTACATATATATATCAAGTATCTTTATTACAAATCTCCATTAGTTTTCCATCCTTGGTGTACATATCAGAAGAGTCCATTGTACACAACATTATATACACATATTTTTTGTTGCATCCCTTATTTCCTTGTTTCCTTCTATATAGATAAGTGTTTACCGTATTCTACGCGGCTAGTATCGAACGTGAATAACGACAATCCAGTTTGCATATGAAAGCTTAGTAGTTCCTGTATATGGTTGCCTGTGTTGGCCTATCCGATCTCGAGTAACCTCAGATTCCCGGTACCCGTCATTCACAGTCCCATCATATCTATATACATATCGCGATAACAAATATATATTCCAACATTGGATCTTTGCTAAAAGTAAATTGAAAATTAGAAAGTTGGAAGTTAATCTTGTTGAGTGTAAATACTAAAAAAAGGACAAAGTTTATGCCAAGTTTTAATGACTTCCACATACGAATATGTTATTAATTGAATTAGTTTTATTTGTACTTTAGGTGGCAAAATAAAAATTATTAAAAACTAATTATTTATTTTATTAATTAATTATTTTATTAAATATAATTACAATCATTACACCAACATAGGTAAATTAGCTTTTACTAGTTTACCTATTACGCTATTACCCTCCTAATATGGATTATAATTTTTTCATGAAGTTGGTTTATGATCGTCCATAAATTGTTTTAGAATAGGCACAGGATATTATACGTTTCCCAAAATTCTCATGAAAGTATACTATCGTATTTCCTCTTTATCTAGCATGTAGTCCTATTGAAACCATTAAGTATCCTGAAAAGTTTTTGATGCTGTGAATTTTTTTGAGATCGTTCAGGAATGAAATTAAAATCTGTTGCTATATCATAACAAATTCTTCGTCTTCAACGAAATAAGAATCCACTATATACCAAATTTATACATATTCACTATGACATGGCTTCTCTAAGCTTCTCTGGTCGTTCAAAACCAAGAAAACCTGTTGTCTACCGGTTGGTAAATCCATTCGAATAGCTATAGCATTCGTCAGAAACCATACATTTGAAAAGAACGTTAAATCATCATGGTATCATCATTAGTAATATTGAAGCTAACTCTTCCCAGATTGTTCGATCTGTATTTTATAAGCGAAATATCCTATTTCGTGAACAATCTTCTTGTAGACAGACGTTTGACTAAAATTCATTTTCATAAACGTTCGCTAGAAATTTTTGTTTGTGGTAATACTTTTTGTGCCTCTAAATTTTTGAAGGAATCTTAACACATCCATATTAATTGGTGCTGGCTTCTGAAGCTTTTCTCTAAATTGATTTTCAACTACTAACAAACTAGGTCTATTCGATTGCCCAATTCCATATGAGCTAGAATATTGTACAACTAAAACAAAATTTCTTTGTGTTGTCCAATTTCGAATCTTTTTGAAATTACATTGCTTGGTATTAAATGATAATATAACCAGCTTATATAAATTGATCAATTCGAATTAACATATCTGATAACTAATTAAAGAAATTTCACTTACTTCTGTAGTTGAAAATATTTATGGAATTTCCATGGCGTATATTAACTGTATAAAATACTATCTTCTTATCAAGATTTTCTTGTTTTCTTATCTAAGCTACCAATATTACTTATTCATCGTTCTTATCAAAACAAAAGTCTGTCGAAAACTATAGAGAAAATTGATAAAATTGGACTCTTTACCTTCAATACTCAAGCAGTAATAACCCATGTTATTGTTATGTGTACCTGTCTTTTCTCGTGCTCTCAGTAACACCAATACTGCCCTCTTCAGGAAGCAGTTCTACTTTACACAACGAGGGACACAATATATTTTTACTATCGACCAGTAGATGGTGCTTTTGACATATGTAATCACTATATTCTTAAAGTTTGACATTTGTCAATGAGAAATCCGCTATAACTTAAAAATTGAGTCTGTAGTTTGTTGACAGTGACAGTTTTAAGACAGTGGGTTTGTAAAATAATGGAGATTACTCGTGAAGGTTTTCGTTGGGTGATTTTTTACGATTATAAAAAAGGCTTAACACCACAAGAATGCATTATATCGCTTCGATTAATTTTTCGTAATAAAACACTATCAGAGAAGACAGTTTACTATTGGTTTGTTTCGTCATGGTCGTGCCTCAGTGAGAGTTGAATCACGTAAAGGTCGACCAAAAACTGTTGTGATTCCAAAAAACATCGATGCTGTGCGGAAAAGGATAGAATACGATCGATATGTGACTTACAGTGAAGCATCTCTTGGCATATTGCAGACTGCAATTCATTCGATTTTACATGAAGAATTATTTGTAAAAAAAATATGTTTCGGATGGATTCCACATAACTTGACCGAAGCACAGAAAGCAGCTCGTGTCAATTGGTGTAAAGAGATGCGCAAAAAATTTGACGTAGCAACCGCAAAATCCGTATACAACATCGTCACAGATGACGAAACATGGATATATGCGTGTGAGCCGAAAACCAAACAACAATCTACTGTATGGGTGGTCCAAGACGAAGCGAACCCCACAAAAGTTGTTCGTGCAAGGATCACTTCCAAGAAAATGATCGCTTGTTTCTTCGGCTGTACAGGAAACATCGCAACAATTCCTTTAGAGGATCGATAAACTGTTAACGCTGAACACTATACAGTAATTTGTTTCGCAAAAGTTGTAGACGAAATCAGAAAGAACAAACGAAAACTTCGCATTATTTTTCATCACGACAATGCGAGTTCCCATACAGCACGTCTAACAGTTGACTATTTGAAGGAGAAAAGTGTTGAAATAATGTCTCATTGTCAATATTCACCTGACTTCTCGTCGAATGATTTCATTTTGTTACCAACTATGAAACAAAAAATGCGTGGACAGCGATTTTCAACACCTCAAGAAGCAGTCGAAGCCTTTGAAAACCATGTTTCTGAGCTACAATCTTCAAAGTGGAAACAATGTTTTGAGACCTGGTTCGTACGCATGCAAAAGTGTATACAAAAGTGTATTTTGGTAAACAATAAAATAGTTTGTTCCCAAATATTTTTAGTTTTCTTCCCAGATTTTGTAAAAATACAAATAATCAGAAACAAATACCGAAAGCATCTCCTGAAGAAATCAGTAGTAAGCCTACCAAAGCCTACCTTAAGAGGAGACTGATTTAAGTTACATGAACATAATTTATGAGTTTACAGCACTAATTAATACTATTTTAACTTCGCTTATGGAATTAGAAATGAATACTCGTCTGATTTGTTTTATTTTCAAGAATTTTGGGATATTAAATCAGAATAATTAAAGGGGGTACAGAATAGGTGTAAAATCCTACCATTATTATAACCACCTATATATATATATAACACCCTAACGCTAGAGACGAGATACATTATACATTCACGATTTTGACTCTTTCTTCTTTATTCCTATCCTAATGTCAATGTCTTTAATATCTAGAGATAACGATTTTGATTCTTAGCTATACATTCGTCTCTTCGTCACTTATTAATACTAAAAATGTTTTATGTCACTGTGGATTTTTATTTGTTCATTCTATAATATCGGATGTTTCTGTATGATTTCATTAACTGTTGCTTCGCTTCCGAAGGCGATTGTGTAGGCCTTTTAGGCAAATTTTCTTGAGTTTTTGTATTGTTGATTTTACTGAAAGCAAGGACTATGTTATGTTATGTTCTTGTAATCATGTAAACAATCCTCTCCCAAAATATTTTCGTTTTGTAATATAACTCACACCGTATATGTATATAAATGAAATATTTTACATGTAATTATCATTTTAGATCTAGAATTTCGTACCTAGCGTAAGAAGATCTTAATCTCAAATTTAAGGTGGATAATTTGATGATTAGTTAAGTTCTGGTCTGTCTTAAACATTCATTTTAATGGAAGACCGATTTTACTTTTAATTTAGCATTTAGCAATAGGAATAGCCGCCTAGCTTGTGTGCCAACTCGGTGTTGTCGACAACTAATTCCTTTTGCGACCTATTGTGTCATATATACAATTGCATATTGTTGAAACAGAAGGATTATGTGACCTCGACAGACAGAGTCCGCAACAATGGCTAGCATAATACTCCCTACAAATGTTCACATTAACATCGAATAAGAGGGTTGGACTCCTGCAGGACACTCGGCATTGCGTGCTGTCTGCAAATTGATCTGATTTAATCCTCTCCATTGTTAAACTACTTCGCCTCCAAACTTCAGGCAATCGCCATATTGCAAAACAAGAGAAAAACGCTTGAAACTACACTTTCACACTTCCTCGGTACCTAAAATATTATAACTCAGGGTTCTGTATTAAATCAAATACATTTTACATTGTATATTCAGAAATAAACATGAAAACGCGTATATATATTCAAATACTCGTACATTTCGCCACAGTATTTATTAATGTTAAAATTTAGTACAGTATGTTAAGGAAAACCATATTATATCAACGTGAAATATAATTTTTTTTAGAAAACAATCTTGCTCTGGTTAGCATTACATGTACATATGCATTTCCATATCATTAAATAAAAGCCATATAAAACCCAATTTTATCTATATTAAGACACATCAACTTAAAAATATATAAATTCAGTCTATTGAAAGAGATAATCAACAAATACTTTTTTTATAGAATACCACTGACAATATTTCCCGAATAGAATTCCGGACTAGAAGGTAATTTGTAAATTAAACAAACAAGCATCGATAATATGTTTTTTTGAAGTAATTACTTAACATTCCGTTGTACCATGGAGAGAATACTGTAAAATGATGGTGAATACAATCGGGGAAAAATAGATTAATATAAAAAAGTACTAACTAGTACTATTTTGTTAGCAAAATGCAGCTATATAAATGGAAATATCGAAACGCAAATGAAATAGAAATTTTATTGTTAAATACATTAAAATACATACAATAAACGAGGGGAATTTCATAAATTCCACAAGGAATGTCAGTGTCAGAATCGCAGTGAAAATGACGTTGATTCGTTAAAAACGCAAAGACGGAACTCATGAACTTATTATTACTTTAGTATAGTTTGTTTAGTTAAATATTTACACTTTAAGTAACGAAAATTTTGAAAAAAAAATTTCTTGGTTTTAAGCAAGCTATTGTAAGAACATATTTCTAATCTACATGTTGCTCGTGTTATCATGGAAACTGTATTCAATTTGATTTTTTTAAATGAAATATCCTGTATATTAAATGTAGGTGTAGGTTTCCGCGGTCGTTCTCTAGATGTAGATCTCGGTTTCCGGGTTGGAACCGCGTCGAGTTAGGCGTAATTGCCTTAGGCAAATACAAAAAATTTATGGTTTCAAAAATATTTAAGTGTTCCGGAACATTTTAATAATCCTGTATATAGAACTTTAAAAGATTCCTAACTTATTTGCGAATATGATACCATTTAGAACTTTCTTTTTAATTCTTTGCATGGAAAAATAGATTTTGTTCAACTGATATGACAACCCTATAAATGCCCTTTTAAAATTCTCCTATCTGCGTGTACTTTTTAATTAAAATTACCGCCTTGCCAATAAATGTATTTTATATTTTTTAGACGAAACGGTTTCGCCGGTACAATCGATTTTTTTTATATTACTAGCAGTTAACTATTTATAACATAATCGAAGACTAATAATGTAGTAAAGTTCAATAACTGATGATGTTTATTTGTTCTTGAATATTTCATGTATTTAGTTCTAATTCTGACGGCTTAATCATAAAATAACGCTATTTAATAATTTAAAGGATTATTATTATTATTATTAATACTTCATCGAACCAGTGACGCAGCAGTACTGGGTGCAAAAGTGCTATAGTGCAGAAGGTGCCTTGTGCCACCGAATAAACGGATATCGGTGCTTGTGCAGGTGCATATGTGTTCGGTGCATTAGTATAGACCTCAGTCAAATCGGTAATATAGTATGGCAAATTTTCTCTAAACAAAAAAAACCTGTAACAGTTTCAAATTTAATTTCTTAATTTAACAATAATTAATTAGTTTCCAATAAAGTTTAAAGACACTAGTTACACAACTTACTAATTAGATTATACTTTATTATTAATCAAAACAGAATATTTAATCTCCTTATTAAAATAATAAGGCAAGTGTTATAACAAAATAATCACAAAGCAATTGCATATAATTAAACCTCTAAAATAATTCCTAGAAATGCAAAATGAAAGCTAGTTTAAACTGTTGAACGAAAATAGAAGTCACAATAGCTAAAAAAAACTTCAAGCCTCCTTGAACAACTTAACTCCACAGAAATATTACATTCGAGTGCTTTAGAAAACTATATATCGTTTAGCAATGAAATTCTAAAATATATGATAAGAAATCAGAATCCAAAGCAATAAAAATCCAGAGATTAACATCCAGACAACATAATAATAATAATGCCTTTACATCCTCCAACAGTCTAACATGACATATTACATCGTAGAGTGATTTTTGGCTATCGGCATTCACTCTAAATACCAAGCACTAGAAGCTTTCCCATGTAGTTAGGCATAGCATATAGCCACCAATTATTTGAGGAATGCTAAGAAATTTAAAATCAGTTGACCTAATTAAACGTTTCGATTCTGTCTGGAAGAAATTGGTTCCGCGGTTCTTGTAATAAGTGAAAGCTTGTTGGAACGTATGGAACATAAGTTTTGAGAAAAAGTTTGACGAACTATGTTATTACCAAAAATGGTCCAAACTAGTTACCCCTGGGCTAAAAAAGATGCTCGTTTGTTAGTTACTATGGTGACATGTTAGATTTGTCAGAAATAGTTTTGAAAGATTTCATACAAAATTGAAATACGAAAGTCTATATATGATTTAGTTGGACGAGTACCTAAACATTTTACGATACCAAAATATTGGACTGGCAACTATTTACCGCACAATTAAGGAATGTGAAGAAGGTATGCCATCCATGAATTTACCGAAAAGTGGACGACTTCCAGTTTTAGCTCCACATGAAGTAAACAGACTCATCCAATCTACTCGAGAGAGTTGGGACGTCTACGAGCACTTTAGGCCGTAGATTTGGAATTGCGCATAGGACTGTTGGCAGAATTTTGACTAAAATGGATTAGAATATCGAAAAAGAAGCCCAGCAACCCAGCTAGAGAGAATCCCCAGATGCTGTCGAACGTTTAGGCGTCAACATTTTATTGGCAACAGAGTTATTGTTTTAGGCGATGGGAAATATTTCACATTATATCTAAATTGATAAATTTCATTAATGCTTATCATCCAAATGATGATGTAATATTCTGGCCCGATCTGGGTTCGTGCCATTATGCTAGAATCACTCAGAACTGGTGAATTATTTACCTAAGGAAGACAATCCCCCAACGTACCCCAGGCGCGCACCATTGAGGAATTTTGGGCACTACTGCGCAGGAAAGTTTATGACAATGGTTGGGAAGCCTAAAATGAATCACAGTTACGGGCCAGAATATTGCAGAAGATCCGAGAAGTGAATATAAACGTCGCCCAGAGAGTTCTACCAAAATTGCGCGCCATTGAGGACCATGGGCCCTTATCAGTTTTGTGAATTTAGTTTTTATATGACGCAATAGTGTATAATAATTTCCCAATGTTTATGTTTTAATAAAATTTTTACTACTAATCGATCTTTACCTACGATTTTTTTCTGAAAACTTATGTTCCATACGTTATGATATAAAGGAAAATGTTTTCTATTGCCATACTTAAATAAGATAAACTAGGAAGCAGTTCGAATATTTATATGCTAATATCTCTTCTTAAATATTCTAAGGTGTTATGTCAATGTGATAGTCCCAAATATTACAAGCCATATTTATTTCATAAAGTAAAGATTTTGCGCAGAGAAGAATTATATTCTTAAAAACTATTAATTTAACGGAGCATGTTTAGAAGTTTTTCGAACTGAAATAAGTTACAATAAAGACTTTCATAATCTTTATACTAGGTCAATTTCACAGGTTGCTTATTCGGGTAGCTTTACCAAGATTTCCACTTTATTAAAACAATACACGCAACACTTCAGAATCATAAGTTGAATTCCTGAATATAAAGAAGTTATTAGACATTATTTTCAAAACAGCAAGTTGTGTATTCTCCAGAGCTGTTCAACTTAGCTTTAGATAACAATATGCGACCATTTACCAATGCACCGTGTATGTTGATGACCAGTGCTAATTACAAGATATAAAAGAGTGCTTAACAGATAAAGTTATGGTTTAATTAAACGAAGTAAAACGTTCAGAAAAGCAGCTAATTCAAAAGCAGAAAAATGTAAAGATTTCGATTGACTACGAAAACTGTATAAATAGTATATTGACAGGTATATACAGGTTTGAGCTTAGAAGACAATGGTTGCAGATAGTTGAAGAGGAACTCAGAAGAAAAAGGGGACCAAATAAGAAATTAATGAAGTCAAGTTTGCTAACTAGAAGGCATCGGTCTTAAATAAAACAAGACAGTCTTGTAGGAAATAATTTTCTCCAAAAAAATAAGATTCAAGCTGTTTTCATTGATATAGATTCCAAGCTAAGAAAAAAGATATTTTTTTAAAATTTCGTTAAAGTTCTATCGATATGCCAATCTAATACTGATGTAACTAATACTGGTACATTTAAAGTATCTGTCTAATGAATTATATAAATATATTTCACAGATTCGAAAGTAAGTATTACATATTTAATTTAAGCAAAAAAAATCTATGTATAAAAACCAATTACCGATATGACTTATGGCCAAGAGCACATCGCACACTGAGATAACATGTTTAATACACACCCGGGCCGTGGCGAGCTCCCCACTCACCCTGTATCCCCCCAAATTATTCACTACACATGTAAAAGTAGCATCTCGACCTTGGGCCACCGTGATGTTTTCCAATGGATAGAGAAAATCAGGTTCATATCCAGCTGTTGCAACTGGAACAAATCAAAGTAAATTATTAGATTTGGATATTGCATTAACAGTTTTAGCAAGAGGATGATAAAGTGTTTAAGGGTTTTTTAAGTACAAATAACAAACATTTTTTACCATTCTTGGATGTTTTATACATTTTTAAAAATGCATAATGAAGATTTCATAATATGTAACTACAGAAAAGATCTTCATTTTCAAATAAAATGAAAGAAGACATTTAAGGCAAGTTTTTAATTTTGAGAAAACGAAGCTTATCGTATATCAAATTAAAGCCCGTTTGGCATAGATTAAGAATATAGTTTATTGCGTCTAAGCCTTATTTTCTTGGTTTAGACGCCATAAACTATATTCTCAATCAATGCCAAAATGCTATGCTCGAAATGAGTAATTTGTGCAAAAATAATACTATTTTTAGATTTTTTTCTGACATTATGGATTAAAATTATTTTATTATTATATTAACCATTAACAACTCGATCATTTTGAATTAGTATAGAAAGCCAACTTCATCTGGTTGATTCATTAATTGTTATTTTGATCATCCTCTCAATCAAAAGTATAACACCGCCATAGCTATGAAAAACAGAATGGCACATATAAACCGTACTATCTTCTTAAAAGACAATCTTAAAGAACTTTTCAGCATCTTCGTCAACAATGACTATCATAGGCATATACTGTACAAATTGATATGTAGCTCCAACTTTTAGCATGGCCCTACTGAGGACGTTCCTGCTGACAGAGTGATTTACAAGAAATTCACATATATTGTTGGTCTTACTCATTAAATTATATCAGAGTTTAAACAATTTAATAACATAAAAATATCAAAATACAACACCTATACTTTGAAAAAATTATATAGTAAGACTAAGGATGTAACACCTTTATTTTTAAATAGTCATGCTGTCTACAGGATACCGTGCTCGGATTGTCATGGCGTGCAGGTATATCAAACATCGCAATGACTAAAGCAACGTATCGCAAAACACAAAAGTTATGTCCGTATTGGAAAGAGATCCTTGTGCACTGGTAGATCATAAACTTGGTCTGGAACATACATTCAATTTAGGCGATCTCAAGATCGTGGATATTGAACACAACCACAAAAAAGATGCGTTTTAGAAATGGTCCACATCAATGGAGACACAAATAGAGTAAATTATAAGTTAGATACGAATGGACTAAGTATAATCTATTGTAATATAGTCAGTGTTGTCTGATTGTCGATCTGCCAAGTTTTGTTAACTAGTCCTCGTATTATTTAATGTATAGTTTATTGTTTTGGTTTCGATACTTTTACATGAGTTTTTTGCTATGTGTTTTATATTTTAACATATACGTATATATGTTTTTAAAATGTTGGCGTGAAACCAATAGCTAGTCAATTTAATGTTTTAATATAGTATAATCGATTGTAATATGTTTAGTTACGTCATTGGTAATTTAAACTCTGTATTCGTAAGTACTTTATTACTGTTATATGCATTAATATATTGTGGGTCTTGTTAATCTTGTAGCATCTCCTGAAGAAGCAAGTAATTGTTGCGAAATATAGAGAGTGAAATAATTGAATTTTTATTTCACAGACCGCTTACCCGTTTAAATTAATTATTCACTTATCGATATGCATATATATATATATATATATATATATATATATATATATATATATGTGCTTGCTTGTATAGTCAAATAGATTCATAATAGCATAAATACGAAATCAAATTGCAAATCTCAATATATTACGCACTACCAGAGAAAGCCTATTATGTTCAGGAACACAATGTTAACACTATCAGCAGTCACTGATCTGACTTAATGAAACACATTTCCATACATTTTTGTCACAATATTTAGAATACATGAACTGCTAAAGATGTATATCTACATATAATGATTGTAGATAGACCCACATTAATGAAAATGAGGAAAGAAAGCTAAATATATAGTTCCAATACGTATAGTATCAATGAATACATTAAACAATGTAATTTATGGCATCCGTAGCTACTTCCTATATCATCACCATATGATAACACCTGTCAGACTTCGGAATGAAATGATATTGATGCTTTATATCCACATTTACATGTTTAGATATTGCTTAAGAACATACGTATTAACTCGAACAATAATAGAAATTAAAAGAGTGATTTGACATATAGATTGCTACACTCTATATACGAGGAAATATCAGAAAATAACGAGACTGGTGTTGTAGTACAAAAATTAAACATTTGTTTAGAAAACTTCAGCAAATATTCTTCAAAGTACACTCCATTCTGTGTAATACACATGTCCCATCGTTTTGTCCGCTTGTCATGAACATTTGAAAAACCATTTCTTGAGAGTCTATTTAGTATACCCATCAGAAGGAAATGTTATCTTGCTTTTATTTCCATTTCCTGATTTTAATTCCACTTTCTCTGAATATACTCTCCAAAACTCAATTAACAGAGAGTCTATTGCATCCAGTGTATTTTGTAATTGGGTTTTGGATTTTAACTGGACACAAGATGGTCTAAGCACCTTAATTTTTACAACATTACCAGATGCTAATGGGCAGGATACTTCATTAAAAATTACGGATTACGTTGCCATAAAATATTACGACACTTTATATTCCATTCTTGCTGTACATTATTACATTTTGCAAGAATCAAATAAATATGACATACTGAAAGTAATATGGAAATAAACGAATACCAAATTAATCGTATATCTCGCTTCCTCATCCTTCCTTAACCAACAATTATTTTAATTAAAAAAAAACAGCTTCTAATAAGCAATTGCCTTAAGCGACGGACCTAGTACATTTTATTGTCCGCTAGCTCATATACAACCACTGTTAATAATATCCCGTAATGACAATAACATTTCTGCTTACACGCTACTTACGATCATTTCTCGCCACTGTTCCCGCTTCCCTTTGTCTATTGAGTTCACATCAAACAATATAAGCTGGGATAAATTTGCTCGTTGTCATATTCTACGCCGCTTGAATGAGAACAGTGTGAAATCAATTCTCTAGCAACAAAATAACTCGATAAATGCATTGGAATTATGCCATAAAAATTGTGTTAAGTATTACCACTGATGTATAAAAGAAGCTGCATCTTAAAACGTGTTAAAAATTGTTTACTTTAAAATAATAGAAAACAATTAAATATTAAATAAAATTTGCGATTAATTAATATGAATATATTTATTAGTTCTTATCTGTTTAGGTTTAACTAACATGTAAAACTTTACAAATTAGCGTGTGAAATTCAATATCGATAATAAATCCTTGAATTGTGGACTCAAGAAAACAACTCAAATTGTTTGGTAAATCATTTCCTTGTTGCTCCAACAATTTGGGAGGAAAGGAAATCATTTTTAAACCCAAGCCTTATTATGCAACTTGAATTAATTATTGAATTCCTAAATCAAAATATGCTAGCATACTGTAAATTTGTATCTTGAGCAACAGCTCACTTAATGTTAAACTTTAGCTTAAATTCTTTACTGTTATGTCTTGTTGTTGAGAGGAAACTCTTAAGACTGGTGTCCCTTGTTACGATATTACTATTGTAGTATATATGTTGAGCACTTGTGAAATTATTACACTATTAAACTTAAATAAAACACCTTATATTTCACAAACAATAGTATATTGACTATATGTACATTTCATGTGCACTGCACACATCATCAGTAGTTACTAAATTTAAAAGTATTATTTTTTAAGTACATGTATAGTAAAAAATATCTATTTTTTTGGTTAGGGGTGTAAAAATTACAATTATAAATGGTCAAAAAAAAACAAACATGCATATAAAAATATAAAAATAAAAAATTATGGTCGTATATTGTAATAGTGCCTGCTAAAATCTATTGAAGTTCCAAGAAGGACAAATTATGGGAAAGACCGTTACCTATGAAAAACAAGACATCTGACTGTGTTTGGCATGTCGGGTTCTATTAAATAACAATATAGTAGCGTGAAAAGGAAAATTAGTTATTAGATACTGTAGGTATATAATTTAAAAGTTTATTATTAATAGGTGACATGTCATTGTTAAGGAGGTAATTTTTGTATTTTTGCATATGTATGGCTTCCCACATGTCTAAATTAATTAAAAAATGTAATAGCAAAAATTTAGACATGTGGGAAGCCATACATATGAAAAAATACAAAAATTACCTCCTTAACAATGACATGTCACCTATTAATAATAAACTTTTAAATTATATACCTACAGTATCTAATAACTAATTTTCCTTTTCACGCTACTATATTGTTATTTAATAGAACCCGACATGCCAAACACAGTCAGATGTCTTGTTTTTCATAGGTAACGGTCTTTCCCATAATTTGTCCATCTTGGAACTTCAATAGATTTTAGCAGGCACTATTACAATATACGACCATAATTTTTTATTTTTATATTTTTATATGCATGTTTGTTTTTTTGACCATTTGTTGACCATTTATAATTGTAATTTTTACACCCCTAACCAAAAAAATAGATATTTTTACTATACATGTACTTAAAAAATAATACTTTTAAATTTAGTAACTACTGATGATGTGTGCAGTGCACATGAAATGTACATATAGTCAATATACTATTGTTTGTGAAATATAAGGTGTTTTATTTAAGTTTAATAGTATTACTATTGTGTTTGCAAGTAGGTAAAAATAACCCCCCATAAACCCCCCCCCCCCATAAACTATTACATAATTAATAAATTCAGGCCGTGTCAGTTGTATGGCCAGATGATAACTATGGAAAATTTCCAAAATAAATAATTCTTGGTAGTGGTACTTACTGGCAATAATACCCTTCAGATGTTTAAAAATATCATTTTATATTATTATTGCTAAAGTGCAGAGTCAGATTTGTTCTATCAGATCTAGTTTTCGAAATTCACTCTTTCTGCCCTATTTAGGAAAAATTCGCCAAAATTAGATATAATGTTTTGCTATGTATGTAACTTTTAAAATATTACTATTTGATAACTGTTAACTGAAACACAAAAAATTGGGTAGGAGGTATTTATTTAACAGAAAAAAAAATACATTTACAACTTTCAATCATTAGTTAAAAATTTCCATTTATAAGATTTCTTTGCGTTTACCGGAACAGTCTCGCTGAAGATTCTAGCAGTAATCGGCCATCATATGGGTATCCCATCTTCCTTGGTACCTTTCTTCCATAATGCTGACGTCTTGGTGAAATCTTTCCCCCTGTTCCTCACTAACATCACCTAAGTTTTCTGGAAAACGATCTAAGTGTCTGTGAAGGTAATGAATCTTGATGCTCATGTTACATCCGAGCGTGTGAAAGTTATAAAAGCATCTGTTCTACTAATTCGACGCAATTTGCGGCTTTATGATTTCCAAGAAAATTAACCACTTCAACAAAAGAGCACCAGACTCACGCTCGTTCATTGATTCCGTGAACTGCGAGTTATTTAAAAGTTGCCATATCTGAGGACCATCAATAATTCCAGCCTTCAGTTTTTATGTGCTAAGCCTTGAAATTTTTTGTTTCAAATACTCAGAACACGGTCCATCTCGAGGTAAAGCCTTAACAAATTGCTTCATAAGCCCCAGCTTGATATGCAGTGGTGCATATATGATTTTGTTTCTGTCAACCTATGGTTCGTTAAGAACGTTGTGTCCTCACTTCTTAAAGGCCAATTTCTGGTAATTCAGTGCTGGACCTTAGCTCTGCTGTCCAAAAGGCATAAAAAACAAGGATATTTTGCGCAACCACTTTGTTGCCCGCGGAGAAGGTTTACCATTCTTAGATCGACATAAATCACCCACTGATACTCTTCATACTTGATATGTTTCAGGACCAATGTTATTGTCTCGTATTCCTCTTTCATAGTAGTGGAATGTCCAATAGGTATAGAACCATATTTATTACCATTGTGTAAAAGTACACATTTTAAATTTCGAGATGAACTGTCTAGAAAAAGACGCCATTCACTTGGCGTGTATTCAATTAACCCCATTTTCTTCAAGAGACCCCTTATGTCATTACAAAATACTTGTTTTCTTTAGAGAAATACGGCAGCAGATCTTTCTGTCTGGTACGATAAAATGTAATATTACTAGCTGAACACAGTAAGTTCTTTTCCCTTAATCTGGAAGCTAGTAATTCGAACGATAACTTTGAGAAGTTCAAATCTCTAACAAGGTCATTAACTGAAGAGTTGGAAACTCGCTGAAGGTCATTCATAATCACTATCACCTTCACTTTGCTGAAACTGCACCTCGTCAAACGATCTGAGTCATCATCCGGAAGCATAGGTAAGTTACTGAACGTTGGAATAGGTATTTCTTCAGAATGAGGAAGAGGTCTCCTTGCTGACTCCATGTCTCCATGTCCATTTACGCCGGTTATTGTGATTAAAGCCTTTGATGTTGACAGAACAAAAATAGCAGTCATCATGATGGTTTTTTGGCTCCCTCCATACCATAGGTACTCCAAATTTTAAGGTTTTTCTCTTTCCGTTTGTCCACTGTCGCAAATGTTCTACGCATGTTTTGCATACAAAATATAGTGCCCAAGATTTAATCCTGGTCTCCTAACTACACGCCAAATATGCCTTTTTTATAAAGTGAGATATGGGTTTTCTACTTTCCATAAAAGTGTATTCACCACAAATGTAACAGAAATTATCTGGGTGGTTCACACAATTCCGTCTGCTTGTAGAAGCCACAACAATGGCTTCTACAAGCACACTATTGCGGATTTCCGGTGATCATTGCTTAAGAGTGAACCACTTGAAGTCACAGTTGCTAGATTTTCTAAACGTAAACACGCTTTGGATATAAGGGGGTTGATGGATACAGGCTTACAATTGCATATAGAGTGTCATCAATTTTGGCCTGATCATTGACAGCAACTTAAAATTTAAAGCTCATGTGCACAAACTTACCCAAAGATGTTCATTGCCGTATTAGAGTGTTTTTACAACAACAGGAAAATTATGAATACTTGCTTTGGGACTATGCTTTGTAATTCTTTGATTTTATCATGTTTCGACTACTATAATGTCGTGTATTTATACTATTATTACTAATTAAGTATTAGTTGTAAACCTAAATATCCAGTTCAGAATAAATTCCATTGTTTAGTAACGGAATTTATTGATACCTGTTTAACAAACGTGAATTTAAAAATAGATGATCAGATTAAGCACTAATAAAACTAGGTAATAATGCAAGCGGTCTAATTCATAAAGTAATGAATTTGTAAATATAACAGCTGACACTTCTTAGAATATAGACAAAGTTTTACAATTAAAATATGACAAAATAAAATTCTATTTATATAGTGGTTTCAACTTGAAAATGAACGTTGAATATTGATGAAATTGTAAATGTTATATTTCAATTCTATATACTAGATTTACTTATGTTTATCATATATACAAGTGAATAAATTTCGTTTTATGACGAAATACATGCAATGTTGCCATGGCCACTTCTCCAAACATAACAAAAACAAAAACCATGTTACAATCTGGTGAAGTCCTAGTTTTTTTTTTACAGAACATCGTCCAGGTCACGTCACAAAATTCAACAAACAATCAGAGGAAATGAAGTCCTGTTTTTTATTTTAAGATAATGATCATCTTCATGTCACCACAAGCCATACATTTACAAAGCGGGTGATCAAAAGTATAATTCTTTTTTGAAGAAAATCTCGCAAAATAATTAACAAAGCGATGAATATATTATAAATTTATAAATTCTGATTTTATTGCTGATTCTATAAAAGTTGATAAAAGTAAAACCTTACCAGAAAGTTGTTTTAATCCTGAGAATATTAAAAAAACATATCTGTACGCGTGGACATACACAACGCATACATCTACGCATTGGTTACTTCTACGTACAGACTCGTGTTTCTAAATAATCTTAATTCTCGTCAGTGTACGTAGAGAAGCATGGTAGTGAACTCCTTGCCGATAAGAACACAGTCTTGTACATCATATGTCATGAGAATAGGTGAAGTACACAGTGAAACTTATCAATATTTAACCAACATCAAGTGTAAATAGAGTAATACGAAATTATAAAGGTAAAGAAAATACACACTTGGTTATTTGTTTCACTGCAATTTTATTTACAAAATACGGACAAATTTGTTTCGAACTTCACAGTTCATTCTCAACTGAACAAGAAAGGTTTACTTAAAATATGAATAGATAATTTGAAAAGTGGGAGTAACACTGTGAAACATAAACGTGAGTTAAGTATTATTGGGGTTTTTCTAGTAATTAACGAGAAACAGCCTTAATAATAGGGGAGATTACAAACTCTGTTTGTTCATTTACTATATTTAATGATTTGTTTATTGCTTTAGATATTTCCATTATTTCCAAAAAGTCTAATCGTTTACTTTTATTTGCAGAGTGTAAAATTTCAAAATTATTTATTGATACCATGTGTTCTTCATTTATACAATGCTCGGATATACCTGAACATTTCTTGGAATATAAAATTGCTTTCCTATGTTCTTCTATTCGTGTGCGAAAACATCTTCCAGTTTGACCTATGTAGAAAGCGTCACAGTCTAAACAGTGTATAAATTAAATTGTTTAGACTGTGACGCTTTCTACATAGGTCAAACTGGAAGATGTTTTCGCACACGAATAGAAGAACATAGGAAAGCAATTTTATATTCCAAGAAATGTTCAGGTATATCCGAGCATTGTATAAATGAAGAACACATGGTATCAATAAATAATTTTGAAATTTTACACTCTGCAAATAAAAGTAAACGATTAGACTTTTTGGAAATAATGGAAATATCTAAAGCAATAAACAAATCATTAAATATAGTAAATGAACAAACAGAGTTTGTAATCTCCCCTATTATTAAGGCTGTTTCTAGTTAATTACTAGAAAAATCCCAATAATACTTAACTCACGTTTATGTTTCACAGTGTTACTCCCACTTTTCAAATTATCTATTCATATTTTAAGTAAACCTTTCTTGTTCAGTTGAGAATAAACTGTGAAGTTCGAAACAAATTTGTCCGTATTTTGTAAATAAAATTGCAGTGAAACAAATAACCAAGTGTGTATTTTCTTTACCTTTATCATTTAATATGTTTCACCAAGTGCCTAGCGAGACCTCAATCAATTATATAATACGAAATTGTTACAAAACATAATCAGAATATGTACAAATGAACATACACAACGGATATATGACGCATCTACGTGCAGATACGCGTTTCGAACTCATCTTAGATTTCGTCAGTATACGTGGAGAATCATTCCAACGAACTCATTGTCACTAAATATAACATAATTAATTTTGTGCGTCACATGTCATGAGAAGATGTATAAATAAAGATACACGTGACCTAAGTGTTATACTCTGAAAACTAGCACACACTTTATTATATTAATACAACTGGTAGTGATAGAGCTTAGCTGTGGAAATACATACATAACATAATTAAAACTACATTGTATGGGACTTTATTTTTATATTATAAATCATTATTTGATAAATATTGCGTCGCATAATATCAAACACATTTTAAAACCTTTATTTTATATTTACATATTTATTTTAAACAGTTACAGGTAAACAATGTGATTTTATATCGCATTTAACAATCCGAGAAAATCTTTCAAGGGAAGAAATAGTGTTTTTTGTTTTATTACAAAGCAATAAATCTAGTTAAAAGAGAGATATACAAGTTTCCGTTTGGTTCGGTAATATACATTCGATAGATGTTCGATTTAGGTAGCATTGATATTCGCGCGAATTATTCACATTAAAAGCAATAATTTGACTAATATTATGGAATAAATCATTGTTATGGCGTCTAATATTTATTAATGTTGTTTTTATGATACACTTTCGAAAGTTTTTATTTAGGAAACAAACAATATGTAGTGATAGTAATAGGTAGTTCTTGGTATCGTTCTTGAAGATGTTTCAAATAATGTTTCAACAATAACCATAAACGCAGAATTTGCCATTCTTGCATTAATAAGAAAAATTTATGCCGTTTACGGAGAAAACGTAATTGCAGAGAGTACAGTATGGAAACGGTTTACTTAATTTGAAGAGGGTCATTTTGACGTAAATGATTCTCAATGTTCAGAAAGGCCATCAGACTTTGATCACCTAAATCGTTTAATTCATGATGATCTACGTCAATTTAACTCAGAAATTGGCCATTCTCAAGGAGTATAACCAATTCACCATAATACATTTACATTCCATGGGTAAAATTCAGAAACTGTCTGTTTAATTGCGAGGTGTTTTGAGCGAAGCAGCAAGAATAATCGTTTCAACATTTGTACCTCTTTGTTAACTCCGTCATCGTTTAGTTCATCAACACGCGACCGTTTCTAGCTCACAATGTTACTGGCGATGAGAAATGGTGCCTTCGTGTTAACATTAAGAAAAAAATGACTTAAGCCTAACAAAAAGGCAACTTTTCAAGCTGATACTGAGACAAAGAAGACGTCATCTGCTTAAATTCCTACAAATGAATGTAATATAACCAACAATCTTAAGATTTACTGGCAATAATTCCGCCTTATTCTCTTCATCTCGTTCCCTCAGATTTCCACCTGTATCTCTCTCTATTAAGCAACCTTCGAGGAATCTTTAATAACAATCTCGCAATTCAAAATTAACTTGATGCCTTCTTCATCTCCAAACCCCCAGATTTCCTCAGGAGTGGTATCGAAAAGTTGTTAGATCGTTGGAAGGGAATTGTAAATAATGGAGAAGAGTTCATGTATTTTGTTTATTAATAAATTAATAAATAAAGTGAACTCAAAGTTTAATAAAATCACAATAAAAAAATCGGAGCTTATCGTAGTGAGAGCTTGTTGCTTAGATAGAAGATTTGAAGAGTGATCAATGTTTAATATTGCAATTCTCCCAAGCCAAGAAATGTGATGTTATGGAGATAATATTTCTGAACACATTGATAAAAGTTTTGTTAAATTTCCAATTACATATTTCATCACAAATGTTATAATTTGTCTGGAAAAATTAACAGGAAAAAATTACGAAAACCGCCGATGTTCACAAGATAGACCTACGGTATGTAATCTTAGTATTTCAAAACACTTCCTGCTTTTTAGAATTTTCATATCGTATTCTTATAACAATATATGTGTATAAAATATAGAAAATCTCGTAGACCGAAGTCCCGTTTCTAACAGGTAATATGCGGAGGTACTGTTGTGAATGTGGCGTGTTAAACTTTACTAATTATGCAACATATTCTTCATAATGATCATTCAAAACAATGACGTAAGGATTATGTAGGAAACTCTCCAGTTAACGAACAAATTTCAAATGTATGTATATGCTACCAAACACTTTATTGATATTGTCAGTACGTATAGCGGAGATATGACGGTATAACCCCAAAAGCACCAATATACAGTGTGTTTCACTTTTCATGGGGACACCTAAATAACTTTTTTATTTTGAAAGCAATCAATATAAAATTTTTATCAGTTGTATAGGCCCCGACAACGCACCTTTTTGTATGAATAGAGTTTTTATAAAGTAAATATCTAGCCAACTATAATTAAAATAAAAAGTAGTGTTTCAAGTAAACTCATGCCAGCGATTAAGATAGAGCAAAAAAGTATTAGGAAAAGTTTTTGCAAATCACTCAAGAACCCTTAATACCAAATTTCGTAGAAAAATGTTCTTTTTTAAATTCTTCTACATTTTTATGCTATCAGTAGATAATAGTTTGTTATTGCAATAATAAGAGTGCCATGAAGCAAGAAAACGATTCACAAATTTTATTCAACATTAAAGAACAAACAAAACAGAAGCAACAATTTAACTAACAATATTTTAAATAGGATCTTTTTCCACTAAATCACCTTGAAGACGGATACATTTTTCCAATCGCCTTTTGTGGTTCAGTACAACCCGTCGTAATACTTCTGGAGAAATTTCTCGACAGGCTTGTCGGATTTTCTGACACAGTTCCTGTATGTTTTAAGGTCTAGATGCATACACAGCATTTTTAATAGTCCCACAAAGAAAAAAGTCGAGTAGTGTAATGTCAGGTGATCTAGGAGGCCACTCTATTAAAAGGGCTATTACGGCCTATCCATCTTAACGGAAAGTTTTCGTCTAACCATGCTCGCACTATTCTTGCGTTTTGAACTGGGGATTCATCTAGCTGGAAGTGTAAATCTCGCCTCATATCCAATGGTAAATCATCACGCACATCAATTAATTCAGTATTTAAAAAATTTAAAAACCTTTCTGCATTTAGCGTATCAAAAAAGAAAAATGGGCCAATGATTTGCGTATTTAAAATTCCGCACCACACGTTAACTTTCTGCGAATATTGCCTTTTACAATTGATAAACCATTTTGGGTTTTCTGTTGTCCAGTATCTCAATTCTGGGATGAAACAATACCATTTGTAGTGAAGGTAGCTTCATCACTAAACATTATTTTTTTTTAAATTCTCTGTCATTTAGAAAATTGCCTTGAGCCCATAGACAATACTCCATTCTTCTATTTAGATCTCCTTCTTCAATGGCGTGTAAATATTTTGGCTTATACGGTTTCAATTTGTGACGACGGAGACATCTCCAAATTTTGGAGTAAGAGATATTTAAATGTCTAGCCATATCTTGTAAACTTGGGTGAGGATTATTACGATACGCTGCTAATATTACTGCATCGAAATAGTGTTCTCGATTGTTCAATTCATATTGACGTGATTTAGCAACATCTCCAGTAGTGTTGAAAATGTTATTCAAGTATGCAACAGTTCGATGACGGATGGGTTCAGGATGTCTCGCGTTAAACTCTCTTGCAGACTCTCGGGTAGAACGTACATTATCACCAACAATTCGAATAATTTCTACTTTTTGAGCAATACTTAAATGTCTATCGGCCATTGCTCAGAAAAATTCAATAGTTTCAACTGAAATAAACTGTTTAGTACGAAACTGAAATAACAACTGAAATAAACTGTTTAGTGAACTGACGTTTGGGATTTGAACTGACAAATTATTTTCTTGCTTCACGGCACTCTTATTATTGCAATAACAAACTATTATCTACTGATAGCATAAAAATGTAGAAGAATTTAAAAATGAAAATTTTCCGCGAAATTTGGTATTAAGGGTTCTTGAGTGATTCGCAAAAACTTTTCCTAATACTTTTTTGCTCTATCTTAATCGCTAGCATGACTTTACTTGAAACACTACTTTTTATTTTAATTATAGTTGGCTAGATATTTACTTTATACAAACTCTATTCATACAAAAAGGTGCGTGGTCGGGGCCTACACAACTGACAAAAATTTCATATTGATTGCTTTCAAAATAAGAAAGTTATTTAGGTGTCCCCATGAAAAGTGAAACACAGTGTATGTATATGTTTCAAATATTCACAAGGCAAGTTTATTGTATACGGTATAATACGGGTTTAAAAGAAGAACTTACGTAAATGGGATTTAAGTAAAACACTTATACTAATTTCCAGTATATATTACACTTTATTATATATTAATAAATGGATGACATGTTTCGCTACGATGTAGCTTCTTCGGATCTTATATTACTACTGAACACGCTCTTCACAAATGTATGGCTTTTTTCTAAACTATTTCAATGGGTTGCACTTGTCTACATTAGAATCGTCTCTTACCGATATATCGTCTAAAATTATTGTTATTTTAATATTTAATGAAACCAGTTTAAAAGTGGGGAATTATTAAGGTCTAATTGGTCATTTAACAATATATCTGCATATTTAAGTTTATTTATTTCTAAGGATTCCAGTAAATTTAACTTTAATCCTTTTTGTTGTGACTGTAAAATTTCGAAATCTTTATTGAAACTATGATTATTTTCCAACAAATGAATTGCATAATTGGAATCTGTCTTTTTGTTAATAAAACTTTTAAAATGTTCCTGTATTCTTTTCTCAAAGCTCCTACCAGTTTGGCCTATGTATGTTTTAGGGCACTCTTTACAAGTTAGTTTGTATACTCCGGATTTATTACTTTTGCTTGTCTTGGATTTATTATTTTTTATGAATTTCCCTAAAGAATTATTAGTTTTATAAGCTACATTTATATCTGTTTTTCGTAAAATTTTTCCTATTTTTTCACTTATCGGTCCTATGTATGTTAATAATTTATAATTGCTTGGTTTATCTTTTATTATTGGGTACACATTTTCTATTGCTTTCCTATATTTCTTTTTTCTTAAAATTGTATCTACTATATTTGGGTTATATCCATTATTTTGCGCTATTTGTTTAATGATATTTAATTCTTTAAAGAAGTTTTCATTATTTAAAGGTACTGATATTAATCTGTGTATCATACAATGGAATGATGCTAGTAGGAGCTTTGAGAAAAGAATACAGGAACATTTTAAAAGTTTTATTAACAAAAAGACAGATTCCAATTATGCAATTCATTTGTTGGAAAATAATCAGAGTTTCAATAAAGATTTCGAAATTTTACAGTCACAACAAAAAGGATTAAAGTTAAATTTACTGGAATCCTTAGAAATAAATAAACTTAAATGTGCAGATATATTGTTAAATGACCAATTAGACCTTAATAATTCCCCACTTTTAAACTGGTTTCATTAAATATTAAAATAACAATAATTTTAGACGATATATCGGTAAGAGACGATTCTAATGTAGACAAGTGCAACCCATTGAAATAGTTTAGAAAAAAGCCATACATTTGTGAAGAGCGTGTTCAGTAGTAATATAAGATCCGAAGAAGCTACATCGTAGCGAAACATGTCATCCATTTATTAATATATAATAAAGTGTAATATATACTGGAAATTAGTATAAGTGTTTTACTTAAATCCCATTTACATATAATGGATTTCCAGCAAGTATCGGCCGATTCAATTAAATTTAAAAAGAAGAACTTACTGTTTTTAAATTTGTACAAGCGTAAATTTTGTACATAAATAACGTTTTGGCGTTAAAATGCTTCGTATTTTTCTAAAGCCCCATTATATTTTTGAAAGATTATCCGATCAACTCGAAATAAGAAAATAAATATTATTTTAAATCTTTAAAGCACTGACGAATCTATAGCAAAGCGAAACACGTACCTGTATATCTAAATAATATGGACACTTTTGTGTTTGCCACACCCGAGTTTTAAAAATACTTTTATATTATTAAAAATGTTTCTGTTTTATACCAATGGTGAGGTAATTTTCGTCAAAATAACGTTGAAGAGAACAACATGCGCGGTGAAAGTAAATTTAGAAACGTCTGTGGAATTTCAACCACGAGGAGGACTACTGTGGGCCCACTGTCGACAATTTCATTTAATATAGTTCTGGGGAAGGCAATAAAAGTAGCAAATATAAACTGCAGAACAAACCTCTTCAACTGAAGTCACCAGTGCCTTGCATAAACAGAGAAAAACATCCTGTTAATGGCAAGAAATAAAAAAGAGTTACAGTCCATGACGCAGTCATTATTCAAATAGCATGGGTCCTCAAATAATTTAAAAAAAAATGTCACAATATTCAAATTAAAGGTGGTATGAACACCAGTCAGTGGTAGGATATTTTTAACCTTTGAAGAGGTAGATAATTGTATGTATTTAGAAGTGTTGATAGATAACAAATGTAATGAGACCACATAAATAGACTTAAGAGTAGCAAAGAGTAATAGAAGTGTAGGAGGATTAAATAATGCACTTACATCAAAAGAAGTATAAAAGTTAACTAAAATAGGTTTAGATAAGTCTCAGATTGGTCTCAGTACATCAATACTGAGACCAACTCTGACATATAGCCATGAATTGTGGATAATAAATAAGAAAGACCTAGAAACATTGGTGGCCTGGGAGAAAAGGATATTAAGTAGGATATTCGATGAAAAGGGGACGGAGAAATGCTAGAGTAGACGAACAAATATATGGAGAAGCTCGCATAATATAGTTCATAAAAAAGCTCCCACTTCAGTGGCTAGGTTATCTTGAGAGACTAGAAGACCACAGATTGATTAAGAATATAGGACGGAAATTAGACAGAAGGGAAGATATGGATATGAAAAAGGAAGAATGCTGAAAATAATAAAATGATGCCTTTAGCCATGTACCCCAATATATAAGACTCGGCTATGGAGGTTCAGAGATGTCGGGGCATTGTCTATGAAATTCGCGTATACGTTTTAGAGATTTGAGGGAGAAACACCGCTTTTATATGCGCTATTAAACTGTCTACCTCTAGATAACATCTTCGAATAGTTTTTGACACAAGAAGCCCCAGAAAGCATGTTTAAGAGTTGGTTTTTTGAAATTTCCAATTCATTTAATATATTTAACACCTCATTTACAATAACTTCGGCTAAAAATTTTTCTAGTCTTTTACTAGCTGGTAAAATTAAAACTGTTGGTTTCAGAGATTCCATTGTTTGTAACCTTAAGCATAGAACTTTTTCCAAGATGAAAATCTACAGGTGTCAACTCAGGAGAACGTGCAGGCCAACGAATGGGTGCGTTGGTTCCTATCAATTTTTGATTAAACGTTTCGTTTAATAAATTGGTAGTGCGTAATTATGAAGAGGTTCCCTATCCTGTTGAAAATAAATACGGAGCCTATCCAGTACTGACATATCATCTAAGAGACCATCTAGAATTTCTGTTAATAACCATACATAGCGGTCTTCAGTTAAAGTACCATGATAGAAAACTGAACTAACTTTCTATTGCCCGTTAATCTGCACCACACATTTCAACTAAACCGGTGCTGGGGATAGCGTGGATCAACTCTCAGAGGATTTTCTCTAATCCAATAATGCTGATTTTTTCTTATTACATATACCTGAACTAGAAAAGTTAAATTCGTCAGACCATAGAGTTTAAATTAAATTATCTGGACGTTCATTATAAAAACTTCTCAACCAATTACAGAAAACTAATCTTCTGTCTGCATCGCCGGGAAGTAAAGCCTGAACTTTGTGGTGTTACGGACGCAACTTATGCTTTATTAAAATACCGTGCACTGTACTCTTTTTCAAATCTAATTCTCTGATACAACTTCGAATGAATTTTTCTAGATTGGTTTCAAAATAAGCTAACACATTTACTTCATTTCCTTTGTCTATTAGAATATCCTTTTTCCTTCTTCGCATCTTAAATGTTTCTTCGTTACTTGGAAATTTTCTATACAATCATAGAAAACAAAATTGATTCGGTGATTGACGATTCACATATGTGTTTTGATAGTAACGAAGCGCATTTCTTGCATTTTTTTTACAAATCAGATATGCAGTACTAGTTTGTTGTATCGTAATCAGCCGGTCCGATTACATATAGGGTTGACGTCAAATCAGAGAAAATCGACAGTCGCCATTTTTGGATTTTTAAATTTCATCGCCTGAGGTTAAAACAAATCGCGAAAATTTCGAAACGCTATAACTCCCTCATTTCTCATCCGATCGCCGCGAATTTAGCGCCAAGTCAAAGATCTCGTCGTGAGAATCAAAACGCGTATACAATGTGCCACTTTAAGACCAACCACGCGAATTTTCGCAAAATCGACATTTTCGATTAGTAAATTTACGGTTTTCCTGGCATAACTCAAGAATTATTCGTCCAAGAGCCTTCTGGTTTGGACTAGTCGATTCAGCGTGTCAAAACGCGTCGGTCTGTATAGGTTAGGACATCTGGAGCCAGCTGGTTTCCTAGATACAGAGAGGCGACGAAATCGAACATTTTGGCGAAATTTTCGCGATTTGGGAAAATTTTCAATCTCGAATTTCTACCCAAAGGTCCACCATTAGGTTTTCGGGGCGCTAAAGAAGACTGTCTGAACGATTTTCCGCTGAGAAATCGCGATTTCGTTTTTTTTACTTTTCACATGTCTACAGTTTTTCTTAAATATTTCGAGAACCAAAGCAGATAGCGAATTCTAGTTTGTTGTATCATAATTAGCCGGCCCGATTGCATATACGTCAAATAGAAAATAAAACTGATTTGGTGATTGACGATTCACTCATTGATAGTAGCGAAGTGCATTTCTTACAGTTTTTCTAAAAATCAGATATGCAGTACGGTATTAACAATTTCAATGGGCTTACTATTTGGTTTGGCTTGAAGTGAAACAAGCCTACTATTAATAGTGTTTCCTTGACGTCAACTAAAGTTCAGCACAACAACTTTATTATGCGTTTAAGGACAATAGTATGTGAAGCTTTTATATCACAAATAAAGCTATCTTTCAAAATATGTACAAATATACGAGGTTGAATTGATTCGGCATTTACTTGATGAAGATCCATAATTTAAAATAGAAATAAAACTACGGTTCTAATCTTCACTCTTTAATCGTAACACAAAAATTGTTTCGCCAGCACAGTGGCTTCCTCAGGTGCTTACAGGGCAACGTACTCTTTAGATGTAAGCACCTGAGGAAGCCACTGTGCTGGCGAAACAATTGTCGTGTTACGATTAAAGATTAAAAGTGAAGATTAGAACCGTAGTTTTATTTCTATTTTAATATACCAGGTATTTTATCAAAAAAAAAAAAAAAACTAAATTTAAAATTTCTCAGAAATGCGTAATTAAATTGTTTTTTGTGAACTGTATAGTAATCAGCGGTGAAAATACTAATAATTTGCTAATTTAACCAAAACTGTAGCTCCAAAAATAAGGGAGATAGCAATAGTGCATCTATAACTTTGGACTCTGTGTATAATACTAAGAAACATACAATGAAATTCCACAAACAAAATGGTGTGTTAATTAGTTGTGTCCCTAAATAAAGGTTTTTCTGTTTTGACTGATTACGCCACTAACAAAATTTGTATTTCTATTCGAATGAATAAATAGAGCTTAAATATAATTCTAATCTATATATTAAAAAAAAAAGAAAAATCCCGCCATATTTCGTATCATTCATCCTGTATTTGTAATTTAGAACTTCAACGCATCGTAATATTAAAACCGTATTTCAGCTACGATATTGAACACCTTGTTCTCGTTCTATATTGTAACGCGAAAAAATTCGGCGTTCAGTTTTTCCATTTGGAATAAAAAATGTTCCACTAATTAGTTCGAACGATCTGAAAAACTGATCCGCAACATGATGGATAAACTTTTTTAGCCGCACCTGTCGAGAGTGTGTTTCCATCTTCGTCTATTAGGTGGGCGAGCCGCCAAACACACATATCTCCGCTTGTTATTCTTTTTCATGTGTGTGACCTCGTAGAACAACTGTCTACACAGAAGATAGGACCACTTTGGCTGACTACACGCAGGATAAAGTCAGAAGACTGTAATTGTGTTAGTGAAACGAAGTTCTTCTCGGACACTCTAGACTTGCAACAACACGGCATATGCCATTTTCTATTACCGAAAGTGTAGATAAACATTCCCTGTGTTTGCAGCGCGGTAGCAATGCAAACAGTTACACTTTTCTAGCTTATTTGTTGGTTTTCAATTGATAAAATACAGACACATATTTATGGAAAGAGGATTCCCATCAAAACCTAAAAAATACTTGTATTTTCATGGATAGAAAAAAATATATACATGTTGTCTATAAATGATAAAAGTATAAATCAATTCGATAATTAAGAATACTTTCTCTGGTCGTTTGGAAGTTGTTCTTGTAGTTCTCAAATTCAATTATGAGAGTGAGATTTTTCTGAATTGTTTTCTTATGTTTCATAAGTTCCACTGTCATTTAATAAAGCAATTGTTAATGGTTAACTTTTTTAATGATGTCCGACCAGAATTAAAAATTTAATAAAATAATAACCAAGGATATATAGTGGCTTATTATTTTTAAAAATTATATGTATATATATATATATATACGTATATTAATATATATATATAAGTAGATTAAATTAGTAGGCGATTTAAGGTCTGATTGACTTTGACATCTATATATTTAAAGCAATCTTACATGTTTCGACACATAGTATATATATATATATATATATGTATATTGATAAAATAAATTAAAATCGGGTAAGCGGTCTGTCAATTAAAAAACTCCTTTATTAAATAACCCTATATTTCACAACAAATTTGTTGCTTCTTCTGGGGATAAAAATGTAGAGTTGAAAAATAATAAAATTGACGTACAATAAAAAAAAATAAAAATGAATCGTTTTTATTTTTTACCCTTCTTTATTCTTCTTTACGGCTTCTCGTTTAACACTCAGTGTTAAACGTATATGAAATTCCATGCCTTAATTGTGAGAAGACGTACATCGGCCAAACAAACAGAAGGGTAAACGTAAGAAAAGACGAACACCAAAACGAGAAAACTTCGTCTATGGCTCAGCATGTAAAGGAAACGTCCCACACGATAGACTTCAGCAATATCAAATTATTGGCGAACATAGAACATATGAAAACCAGAATTATCAGGGAAGCTATCGAAATTGAGAAACGTCCGGACAATTTGAATTCGCGAGATGATACCCAGAGGCTACCAACGGCATGGAAACCAGTATTAAGCAAAGAAGTTGTCAACAAGAAACAACAAACAAAAACACCTACAACGCAACCCAGCCAACACACTCCAGCTACAGGCCCAACGACACGAAGTTACGCACACACTCAACCAAGTGTAAACAACCAGAACGCTAAGCGGGTATATAACCACTATCCTAAACTCGACTACGTCAGTTTACGAGTAACCAGAAGCAGAAGGAGGCAGTTATCGCAGAGCTGAAGATGGCAAATGTGATTTTGCCGAAACGTCGTCCAGAAACCAGCACTCAGTTACAAAACATATATATATATATATATATATATATATATATATATATATATATTTAGTGTTTATAAGAATTATAGGGCTTTAAGTTTGGTGTGTAGGAATTTTAGGTTTCTACCGCTTTGGTTAAAATAGCACACCAAAGCGGTAGAAACCTAAAATTCCTACACCAAACTTAAAGACTCAACACCTACACTAAAACAATCACACACAATATACAACATACCCTGCAAAGACTGTGACAAAGTATACATAGGCCAAACAAAACAGTTACTACAAGAAACATTGAGAGGTCACAAATACGCAAAAAATCAAACTGCTTTAAAAAAACACCAATTGACACTAAAACATAATTTTGATTTTGATAACACCAAAGTAATAACACAGAAAAAGAATACAAAAGCTAGGGAGGTCTTAGAAATGATCCATATTTTCAAAAACAGCAGAAAAATCAACGACAGAAACGAAATTGATGGACTTTCTAAACTCTATTACCCACTCATTAAACAATAGTTAAATAACCCCCCCCCCCCCCCGCACGCACAAACATAAACCAAAAAAATTTTTTTTTATCAGTTCCCATTTGTAAATACTTTAACTATATACCCCTAAACACGGTCCTGACCACTTTGCTAATTCCAAAATAGGACAGAAATTAACCTCTCTGAACCAAAACACAGACACTTACAATATTTGAACCAGTGCGGTCGGTCCTTAATAAAAAAAAGTCTCGGATGTCCCCGATAACACATGTTGCACAGAATGCGTGTTTTTGAAACCCAACAAAAGAAACGGTGAGTTTATTGTCATTCAATGCTTTCGTTACTGTATTTGTAGTTTAATTCAAATTTCCAATTCATTTATACAGATGTAATCACCTTAATTTTTCCTTACTTATCATTAATCTAATTTTAATTTAATTTTAACTTTAATTGTTAATTTAATTGGTTAATTCAGTTTTTTAATCTAATTTTAATTTTAATTGTTAATTCTGTCTCACAAAAGCAAACACAGTTCTCATATTTTCATTGTATTAATTCTTGTTTCTAGTTACTTGAAAAAGACTGAATAATAATAAAAGTCGAAACGTCGTAGAATAAAACATCAAAATTCAATAAAAGGTCGCTAAACCAATAAAAAGTCTATTATTTTTAATATATATATATATATATATATATATATATATATATATATATATATATGATAAACGTAATGCTAATGAGAACTCATAATTAGTGAATTCTCACATACATGCCATTGCCGCTTTAATTCGTTGCATCAATTTCTACACATGACAAAATCACCTTTGTCTAAGAATGTAGCTGCAACGTGTCACGGCGTATATAACCACGGCGTCAGTATGGAAATGAAAGCCGTATCTATTTCTGGGTAAGGAGTATTGACAATTAGTGATAACTATGAAACATCGATGTCTACACATCCCGGATGGATAAGACTTTCACACATTTTTTCATATATATATATATATATATATAATAACTTCGTGACCTTGGTATGATATGGTAAACCTAATCAGTAGGCGATTAAAGGTCTGTATATTACTTCAAAATATATGTATTTAAAAAACTCTACATGTTTCGGCTGTATACGCCTTTTTCAAGAGAATACAAAATATGAATGACAGGATATAAATGTCAAGTAATTAAGTTGCTATGGTTTAAATTATTCAAAGATACATTCTAGTAATAATAATAAATCATGCCTTAGTATTCCAAAAAATAGATAACAAGGTGTGAAAATATGTGTTGTTCGCTGCTAGCAATTTGTGTCTCCTTCTGGGTATGAACTTGTGTGTTGGTTGCTGCTGGCAGCTTGCGTCTCTCTATGGGTGTGTGGTTTTGTGTGAGAGCGTAAGTGTAGGGTTTTGTATGTCGGTGCATTCGTGCGTGTGTTTAGTGATCGGTCGCATGAATTTAGAGAGGTCGGAAAACCAGCCGTTGCGTAGGGCCGCCAACCCTTTCCCGACAACTTCTTTACAATTCCGTGCAGTACTTCGACGGTCTGACCCCCGCCCCAACGAGGCAAGGCGCAGACAGGCGAAGCGCACCCTGTACGGGGTTGCTCATCGCAACTAAGGGAACACTCTTAGTGGCTACCTCGGTCGACGATGGTCACACTTATGCCATCTTAACGTTTTCCGCCGAAGCGGGGGCATAGCACACACGTCGAACGTGTGTGTGCTGTTAACGCCAGCCTTGCCAGGTTGTCGCCCAGGACCGGTCCTAGTGGTGTGTGCATTGCGCGGCGACGAGATAGCGCCGCGTAGCATGGCTACGTAATAATAACTCATGTCTTGCTTTTCCCTGCCTATCCCTGTTTTCTGTTTTTTGCTGATGTGGTCCTCTACTGGGTTGCAGCCTAGCATATGCGCTACAAAACTCTAGGGGGGTCTGCCCGTTGGGCAGTCAGGTGCCATTCCGCCTTTCCAGCAAGAGTGAGGAACCATGCTACGCGGCGCTATCTCGTCGCCGCGCAATGCACACACCACTAGGACCGGTCCTGGGCGACAACCTGGCAAGGCTGCCGTTAACAGCACACACACGTTCGACGTGTGTGCTATGCCCCCGCTTCGGCGGAAAACGTTAAGATGGCATAAGTGTGACCATCGTCGACCGAGGTAGCCACTAAGAGTGTTCCCTTAGTTGCGATGAGCAACCCCGTACAGGGTGCGCTTCGCCTGTCTGCGCCTTGCCTCGTTGGGGCGGGGGTCAGACCGTCGAAGTACTGCACGGAATTGTAAAGAAGTTGTCGGGAAAGGGTTGGCGGCCCTACGCAACGGCTGGTTTTCCGACCTCTCTAAATTCATGCGACCGATCACTAAACACACGCACGAACGCACCGACATACAAAACCCTACACTTACGCTCTCACACAAAACCACACACCCATAGAGAGACGCAAGCTGCCAGCAGCAACCAACACACAAGTTCCTACCCAGAAGGAGACACAAATTGCTAGCAGCGAACAACACATATTTTCACACCTTGTTATCTATTTTTTGGAATACTAAGGCATGATTTATTATTATTACTAGAATGTATCTTTGAATAATTTAAACCATAGCAACTTAATTACTTGACATTTATATCCTGTCATTCATATTTTGTATTCTCTTGAAAAAGGCGTATACAGCCGAAACATGTAGAGTTTTTTAAATACATATATTTTGAAGTAATATACAGACCTTTAATCGCCTACTGATTAGGTTTACCATATATATATATATATATATATATATATATATATATATATATATATATATATATATTTGTAACACTCACTTCATTTCATTTGATTTTATAAATATGGTATTATCATGTAATTGGTTATTGTGACTGTTGGATAATAAACTTATTATTAATTATTATTATTATTATTATTAAAGGTAGACAATAGAAGGACAATACTTGACATTTCTAAGACTGAGAATATTAATGAACAAGAGTAAAATAATACTGGAGCCTTGGGAACGAAAATAACCCATAAAAATTCTAGGTGAAGTAAAAACTGAAGAAGACTGCTCAAAAAAAAGAACAAATCAGATATCCAGATGCAATCCAATACATCAAAATTAAGATTATTCCGAATTGATAGGTTGTCACAGGCTAGGGACGGTATCTATAAAAATGGATAATGGTAAATATTCTTTGTGCAAATAAACATAATTTAGTTAGTAACCGATTTATTATTGGTATTGAAAGGTGGATCCATTATTATTTTCCGGAATCAAACAAAAGGCACGTTGTGTTTTGTAGCGTTTAAGTATAATTTGCAAAACCTGTTGCTACAAATTGTGGCTTTAAAACAAAATATAATGGCGATGAAAAACTCACAGCAACTGTTAGGAACCTTGTATTGAAGAAACCAAAAAAAATATTTTTACAACAGATTAATGATTTTATTGACATGATATACCATACAGCGTTCATCACACTTAAAAGATATTTCAAAAATGTACGCTGAATTCGCTGTAAGAGATTAATTTGAATGCTATAAAAGGGATTTCAAGTTGTGGATGCATATTTGAGCTTTGAAGTAACTTAAGTAAAGAAATCAGTCTTAATGTAACCGCAGTTATTGAAATATTTGCATGTACGAATAATGAATCCAAGAGATCTGAAAGCAGCAGTTGGAGACTAAGGACATGATCTGAAAATGTAAATTTTTCGCGAAATATCACGCCCAAGTCATTAATCAAAGACTGACGAGAATTATTATTTATGGAAAGATAAGACTAAAATAATCTCAACGACGATCTACCAATGCTAAACGAGTTTGTCTTTCCCAATAAAATGCAATGATCAATTAAGTCAAATACACTAGAAAAGTCCGTGTAAATAATATCCAGGTAGCTACCAGCATCAACAGTCTGAGCTATTTCCTAAAATATGAGTGCTAAATTAGTTGTAGCAGAGTTTCGATATATAAATCCAGGGTGTGCAAAAGAAATGTGGTCTGGTGCTATAATAATTTGCAAATTTTAGCAAGAAAACATTAGAAAAACTTGTGGCAAAAGCCTTTAAGAATACAAACTGTATAATAGAATCATGAAGTCTTGTGGGAATTCTAGTAATATCTTGCTTGAAACGAGCAAAGTGCCAGAAGAACTGTGGATCAGTTAATATATGAATTAAAAGCTAGATTTAAACTTTGAACTTTTCTGAATTCATGTTGTAGTAATTGGATTGGGTGAAGTTCCGTTTTTTATGGTAATATAATTTTAATTTTAAATTTGCACCGATAAACAAACAGACCATGCAGGAAAAATTAAAATTGCTTTTAGGAATTTTCTACACACATCTACACAAACATCCTTTCAAGTCTTCGATCACGAATTGAAATGAATTCGCTTGTATGTGTATCGAGAAGTTGTATGTATTGGTATTCTATTTTATTTTATTTTATTTTATTTCCAAATGGTTCGCCCTAATTAGGGTGGCTGGTTGGGCGTTTAAATTCGTCTCAAATACGTTCATTCGCAAATGAAATATATGGCGTAATACAAACGCTTACCTGTCGACGGTCGAATGGGCTTCTCTCATTGGTAAACATAAATCACCCGGGGTTTTTGTTTTTAGCGGACGTTAAACTTGAGTTGGCTTTTTGAATAAAGAGGAAAATTAGAGCGATCTTTTGACTATTAACTCGCAGATATTCCAAAGACGAAAAATATTCATAAAACTTCCCATTAATTTATGAAATATTTTAAGTATAAATGTATCAACATAATGAATAATTAATCTTAACAAAACAAAAATATCTATTGTAGTTTTTCTAAATTCTAAAATAACACTTCTTAATGTATAAGTATTCATATACAAAAGATGGGTGTTTAATTCTTTAATAGCCCTTAATACGTGACAGTATGGCACCTGAAGAAATTATAGAAATTATAGAAATAGAGAAATTGTAGAAATTGTAGAAATTATATTTACAGTTAAACATAATCTATACTGATCAGAAAATAGACTGGAACAATTAAGGCGCTGACACCTGATTCACAGACAAATTGCAATTTAATCATGGCACAGATGTAGGTATCTGTGGAATGTTCCCTAGGAGGAAGGTATCACTGGATCTAGGAAAATACATTATGGTCCTTCAGGCTGAACAGGAAATTCATCAAGCCGACTGTGCAAACAGAAAAATTAACATAATGACCGATAGTCAGACGACTATTAAAGCCATTATGAACCCAACTACCAGGTTAAAACTGGTGAAACATTGCAAGCAAGTCCTCAGCAGACTGTCACGCAATACAATACTGTGCTACTGATATGGATGCCAGGACATGACGATAATAAAGATAATGCGTTTGTCGATGAATTGGCCAAAGAGGAACTTTATAGGACCAGAACCTGTATTGGAATTCCCAAATATTCCGCTGCAAGGGAGATCTGGTTATGACTAGAAAGAGAACATAAAAAGAAATGGAGGTTAACTCCACACCAAGACAGTAATAGAAGAGCTGGATGCTGGGATTTCAGACAACCTACTTAGAAGTAATAAAATAAAAAATAAATTAAAACTATCACCAGCTTGATAACCAGACATTGTCCTTTAAGGATACACTTGTACAGAATGGGCTTAGTTAACGAGCCCTGGTGTAGGAGAACTGAAGGGACTCAGGCAGAGCCATTTCGGAAAAGATCTATTGGATCCTAGAAGGGTACCCAAATTTCCTCTGACGAGGCTTTTATCGAGGATACAAGACGGACGGAGTGGAAGTGAGAGATCTGTTGGGAATGGTAAAAAGAGCGTTATGTTCAAGTGTCTGAACTTACTGGTGTTCAGCCTTAAATAATTATAATTAGCCCTGAACAAGTATATTTAGTTCGTTGCCAGTCTCGGCATTGATTGTTGATGCAATATAAAAGACGAGAAGAAGATAATAAAAATTAAAATTGGGGGCACTGGAAGATGGAAGAGATAAAAATCGCAGAACTAATGTTCGCAAACGATATGGTAGTAAGAAAATCAAATTGGTGCCAAGATTCAGTGGTGTATTGCTGTCCAGAGACAAAACACCGATGCAGACTCAATTATTGAAGTTAGTTAAGCATCAATTACTTGATCGCAGAGCTGCAGGAGAACCTAATCTCACTATTAGGTATGTTCGTGACGTCCCCACTATTGTCAACGCTCAGTTCGTCTCGGGAAACTAACTGCGTCCTACACAAGCAACGCTAACTTCAGATTTATTTATCAAAACGTTAGCGGTCTATGTACAAAATTAAATGCAGTCAGAGAGATTAGCAATGACTATTCAAAATTCAGACTATAACTAAGAATCGAACCTAGAAATGATAAAATAGCAGAAAACCAACTAAGATCATATACACATTTATGCTGAATGCCTCAAAGGAGAGTCACAAGAAGAGTGTATGGAACAAAAATATCAGGAAAAATGCCAAGAGGAAGAACCAGGAAAGCATGGAAAAATGTAATAAAGGAAGCGGCACTTGATAAAGTGACCCAAAAATAAACTTCCTGGACATGCTGCGTCAAGAACAGCAGCAGTATCTATACACCTGAAATAACTTTCAAATATTAATAGCATGAATTGATCTTTTGAAAAAAAAAATTCTTTGCACTTAAAAAAACATACTTTACTAGTGACTCGTCCGTCAAAAACATTTACTGTTTGCTTGTTTAAGCGGTTATTCAATTGTTAGCCACGGAAGTACGTTCAAGATATGTTCAGTAGCAACATTAATATGTTTCTATTGAATAATCCCTGTATATTATGGTATATTTTAAAATTATCGGGATCTTTAGTTCGCAGGTAAGGAGTTTCGAACTATAAAAATGATAATAAGTTTTGTGTAATTAAAATTAGAGAGGGATGTTACGTGAAACGGAATGATGGTGGCGTCGGAGCGAAGTATGTATGGTATTGACTGTTGAGAAAGCGTTTGGTTGGTCTTTTTTGTGTTGCAATGACGGCAGGTAGTGAGACA
Organism: Melolontha melolontha; assembly: GCA_935421215.2. NCBI lineage: Eukaryota > Metazoa > Arthropoda > Insecta > Coleoptera > Scarabaeidae > Melolontha > Melolontha melolontha. Next base: position 38,986,354 of record OW285244.1, on the reverse strand, counting down.
ACATCGATATTATAATTTGTCGCTGTTTTGGAAAAGCGGGTTTCGTGCCCGAGTAAACAGAAGAAAACTTAGACGCGAAAAGTTTCTCCGTCCGACATTACTCAAGCCGACATCTTACCGGAACGTTGCCTAAGAGGAAAAGTTTGTTTAATTTTGTTTGGTTTGACGTTAAGCTCGCCTCCTGTCACTTTCATCCCGTCTTCTTCGCAGTGCGCGTCTCTTGTTAACCGCTATGTTGTTCCAAACAATATTTGCTTTTAATCTTATATTGAAGTTTATGAATAGTTACACGCACCATCTTAGATCGAGCCATGTTCTGCTATTCATATGCTGTATTCACCAAATTATAGGATCCTTTACAATTGTGAACCATAACCTAATTGACAAACTCCTAAACTTAAGAAGAAATTTTAATCAATATCAGAAATATCACAGTTTTAAATTTAGTCCCATTGTCTACATAAAATCGAGGTATCCTTGTGTGTATAAAGTTAATAAAGTAAAATCGATCTAAATAAATATACACCCTGTATATCTTTACGCTTAGACGCTCCTTATTTACACATAATCTTTCCCAACATAAAGTAAAGATACTAACAGAAAGTTTTTTCCATTAAATGGAAGTTAACACACAAATTAACAATAGGGGTTCCTTCTGTTAATACAAGGGGTGTTTCCAAAGTTATAATTTATTAATTTGATTCATTATCGTGTATATTACGAGGACAGATCAGTAATTAATGGGTTTGAAGAAAGAGCAACACTTTATTTGTTTTTCGAGTTAGTAATCGTTCAAAATCCATTTCGACGATAAGGTTGCTTGTTATTTGAGTAGAATGCTAAGTGTGTGTCAATTAACCAGTGATAAAGTTTGTTTACCAAGACCAAACTCCATCGATTGCAATCATGAAGCTATAGACAATCTGGCCAGCCTTGTATGCGTAGTGGATCTTCTAAAGACGTCTGTACTCCAGATATGATTAAAAAATACAAGATGACAATCGAATAAAAGTTTATGAAATAGCAGAAGCTCTATGCCTCTCATCTGAATCAGTGGTTTCGATTTTGCATAACAAATTGATTATGCAAAAATTATATACAAGATGAATGCCGTATATTTGTTGATTGTCGGCCACAAGCACGAACAAGAACGCATTTCAGTCCCCAAGTTAAGGCATGATCCAAAGGATTTTTGATGTCGAATAATAACAATTGATTAAACCTGGTGACGCTATTATATACTAAAAATGAGACAACAATCGAAACAATGGACTAAAGCTGGTAGAAATTCTCTGAAGAAGGCAAGGAAAGAATATTTGGTCGGAAAGTTTACCAGATTTGGGCATCTTAATCCTTTTGCCAACTGCAAACCAACTGCTGGTATGAGAAGCTAATCACTAACACATATTTCGAACAGTTTTATAAAAGTTACTTATAGGTTACAATTAAAATATTCATTGTAGTATATTGAATAATAAAATATTGTTCTGCCGAAAACTTTCTTGTTCAGGCTCATTAATTACTGAACATGTATTTTTACAAAAAGTTCTGTGCGTCGATAAATTATTTAATTATATAACAAGTCCTCATGCCAGACCTCCAAAAAGTTTTTGATAAAGATTGAGTTGGTCCAAAAACATCGCCACATAATACCAACTTATTTCTAAATCGTGTCAAATGTTTCTGATAACGAGTCTGAACCCAAATTGATGTTCAGAAATTATTTCTCTCTCGTCAAGTATGAGTCTTTGCAAAGATTATTGAGACTATTGGAAAGAGGTTCTCGCGTACTGGTCAGAGTTACAATCCCATCGAACATAATTTCTCAGCATACGTAATTAAAACTTTTATTTCTCCGTATTTTCTTTATATTATCCGCAAACCATTACCGAACAATATCAACTTGTTTCTAATCGTGTCTGATTTTTCTGATAACGTGATGTATTTGTTCTCCAACTAAGTAGTCTTATCTGAATCCAAATTGGTGTTCAGGAATTATTTCTCTCTCGTCAAGGATAAGTAGGAGGCTTTGCAGTTTTTGCAAAGATTATACACACTGCTGACGGAAGGTTCTCACATACTGGTTAGAGTTATAATCCCATCGAACATAATTTCTCAGTATTCGTAAGAAAAACTTTTATCTCTTTCCTTTTTTTTATATTGTTTCAGTTGTTTAGTTTATTGTTTACATACTACCAATGCACCTAGTGAAAAAACGAACGTTTTTTTTTCTAAAAGTTTCGATTAAGTTCCAAAATAGCATTTATGATAGAAATCTGCCCAAAGATAATCAGTGTGCATTTAGATTGGAGAACAGCTTCCTTTTGAAAAATAGTTCCATTAACAATTGCAGGAATTTTACAAGCCAGGAATCTACAAATTAGTGCAATAATATTTATTTATTTACTAACACATTGGTTCGAGGAAAATGAAGATAAAAAGTACAGAAATCTCATGTGAAGAATGGTTTAACAAGAAAATTAAAGAAAGATCATAGCGCTGTTAAGTGGAGAAGCCTGTGAAGGAAGTTAAGGCTGACTCCAAAATCTCTAAAGAAGAGGAAAGACACCTTCAAACCAAGAAAGAAATAGTACGTGATTAAAGCCCCTAGAAGAGTAAACACCGTTGACCTTAAACCACAAGTATTTCAAGAATCGGAACAGAACTTGCTCAGGCAGAAAATGGATACGATATCAAACTGGCATATTCCAAACCTGATCTCACGTATTATACAAGGAATTCAATACGCTCGCCTTAAAAAATTGACCACAGTTATATATGAGTAGTATATATGTTGAGCACTTGTGAAATTATTACACTATTAAACTTAAATAAAACACCTTATATTTCACAAACAATAGTATATTTACTATATGTACATTTCATGTGCACTGCACACATCGTCAGTAGTTACTAATTTAAAAGTATTATTTTTTAGTACATGTCTAGTAAAAAATATCTATTTTTTTTTTTTTTTTTTTTTTTTTTTTTGGTTAGGGGTGTAAAAATTACAATTATAAATGGTCAACAAATGGTCAAAAACATGCAAATAAAAATATAACAATAAAAATAAAAATAAAAAATTTATGGATGTATTGTAACAGTGTCTGCTAAAATCTATTGAAATTCCAAGAAGGACAAATTATGGGAAAGACCGTTACCTATGAAAAACAAGACATCTGACTGTGTTTGGCATGTCGGGTTCTATTAAATAACAATATAGTAGCGTGAAGAGGATCTATTAGTTATTAGATACTGTAGGTATACAATTTAAAAGTTTATTATTAATAGGTGACATGTCATTATTTAGGAGGTAATTTTTGTATTTTTTCATATGTATGGCTTCCCACATGTCTAAATTTTTGCTATTACATTTTTTAATTAATTTAACATTATCTACGCTGAAATTATGCCCGGTATCTAAATGATGTAGAGCTAATGCTGATTTATCTACATTGTGAAGTTTTACATGAGCTAAATGTTCTTTGAAACGAGTTTGAATATTTCTTCTTGTTTGGCCGATATATAATTTTGGGCAGGAATTACAGTTAATTCTGTAAATACCTGATTCTTTCAGTGGGTCTGTGTTAACTAACTTTGTTTGAAGATATTGTTGTAACTTATGAGTGTTGGAAAAAGCAGGAGTTAGATTATATTTTTTTAACAATTTAGTTACGTTATTCTGCCAACTTTTGTGAAAAGTAATTTTGCAATATTTTTTGGTATTACTCTTTGTATTTGGAGTTAATCTGGTTTTAAAAGTTTTTAGCTTCTTCTTTTCTAGTTTGTTTTTGATTTTATCCACCAATTGTTTATCGTATCCGTTAGATTCTGCTACTTTTGTTATGTGGTCTAGTTCTTTCTTAAAATTCACTGGTGATAGAGGGATTGATAATAATCTATTAATTAAAAAATAAAAACTACTTTCTTTATATTTGTTAAAAGTGTCTGATTGTTTATGTATATAATTGTCAGTGTGTGTTTCTTTTCTGTAAATGTCAAATTCAAACTTCCTGTCTAAAATAGTAATTTTTAAATCTAAGAAGGGTAAAGATTTGTTTTTATCCAACTCGTACGTAAACTTGATTGATGGATATTGGGTATTTAATATATTTAAAAACGAAACTGTATCGAAAGAATCAGGTATCACTGCCAGAACATCATCTACGTATCTTGCCCAAAATTTGGGAAAAAAATTGCACATGGTTTTGACTTTGTTTTCAAAGTTGTTCAGAAATATTTGAAAAATTTGAAAACAAAGTCAAAACCATGTGCAATTTTTTTCCCAAATTTTGGGCAAGATACGTAGATGATGTTCTGGCAGTGATACCTGATTCTTTCGATACAGTTTCGTTTTTAAATATATTAAATACCCAATATCCATCAATCAAGTTTACGTACGAGTTGGATAAAAACAAATCTTTACCCTTCTTAGATTTAAAAATTACTATTTTAGACAGGAAGTTTGAATTTGACATTTACAGAAAAGAAACACACACTGACAATTATATACATAAACAATCAGACACTTTTAACAAATATAAAGAAAGTAGTTTTTATTTTTTAATTAATAGATTATTATCAATCCCTCTATCACCAGTGAATTTTAAGAAAGAACTAGACCACATAACAAAAGTAGCAGAATCTAACGGATACGATAAACAATTGGTGGATAAAATCAAAAACAAACTAGAAAAGAAGAAGCTAAAAACTTTTAAAACCAGATTAACTCCAAATACAAAGAGTAATACCAAAAAATATTGCAAAATTACTTTTCACAAAAGTTGGCAGAATAACGTAACTAAATTGTTAAAAAAATATAATCTAACTCCTGCTTTTTCCAACACTCATAAGTTACAACAATATCTTCAAACAAAGTTAGTTAACACAGACCCACTGAAAGAATCAGGTATTTACAGAATTAACTGTAATTCCTGCCCAAAATTATATATCGGCCAAACAAGAAGAAATATTCAAACCCGTTTCAAAGAACATTTAGCTCATGTAAAACTTCACAATGTAGATAAATCAGCATTAGCTCTACATCATTTAGATACCGGACATAATTTCAGCGTAGATAATGTTAAATTAATTAAAAAATGTAATAGCAAAAATTTAGATATGTGGGAAGCCATACATATGAAAAAATACAAAAATTACCTCCTAAATAATGACATGTAACCTATTAATAATAAACTTTTAAATTGTATACATACAGTATCTAATAACTAATAGATCCTCTTCACGCTACTATATTGTTATTTAATAGAACCCGACATGCCAAACACAGTCAGATGTCTTGTTTTTCATAGGTAACGGTCTTTCCCATAATTTGTCCTTCTTGGAATTTCAATAGATTTTAGCAGACACTGTTACAATACATCCATAAATTTTTTATTTTTATTTTTATTGTTATATTTTTATTTGCATGTTTTTGACCATTTGTTGACCATTTATAATTGTAATTTTTACACCCCTAACCAAAAAAAAAAAAAAAAAAAAAAAAAAAATAGATATTTTTTACTAGACATGTACTAAAAAATAATACTTTTAAATTAGTAACTACTGACGATGTGTGCAGTGCACATGAAATGTACATATAGTAAATATACTATTGTTTGTGAAATATAAGGTGTTTTATTTAAGTTTAATAGCACAGTTATATATGCTTATTAAATGTGAATTTCATATCAAAGCTAACACCAAGGTTTTTAATGATTCAACACGTGTTACATTCGTATCTTCAAGTTGGTAATTGGCAAAGAAACGGTTATTAGACTCGATTTTAACTGAAAAATCATTAATCAAAATAATGAAAAGAAGTGGTCCTAAGTTATAGCCTTGCAGAATTCCAGAAATGGCAATATAAGATGTTGAAAAATAATTACGTACACCTAAATTAATTAAAGATAAGTTAATAAGTGCGCATCAGTGAATTCATGCAAGCGCTGGTATTATAATGAGGCGGATATAGAACTGGGTCAAGTCGAACAGTGTGGGAACTTACATTCTAATTTATATATTGAACGCAGTAGTGACTATCAATCAGATTATTGACAATTTTGCATAAAACACCAAATTCTGATATTAATCTACGATTCCTTAAAGAAGGTAAGCATAGATTTTTAGACATTCTTCTTAATGCAAAACATTTCTACCAGGATTGAATTTGAAGTTGAGGTGCTTAACGAATATTCTATCAATACGCTCAATTCTATTAATATAAACATCATAGCACGGGCTCCAGATAATAGATACGTAATCCAAATGGCTACGCACAAGTGATGAATATAAAGATACCAATGACTTAGTGTGTTTGAAGTCACAAGAAACACGAAATAAAAATTCCAGCATTCTTAAACGTTTTTTACGAAACATAAAATCTATGTGAAGATCGAACAAAAGTTTGTTATCGATTAATATGCCTAGGTCTTTAATGTTATCAACCTTAGACAAATCGTGACTTGGGAGGTTATATGAGTATTCAATAACATTAAAGTTGCCAGAGAAAGTCAGAGACTGACATTTGCTAATATTTAAAAATAGTCTATTAGCGTTGCAGTAATTAAACAAATTGTCTAAGTCATTCTGAAATGCAAAGCAGTCATCAATACACCCCATCCCGCAATAAAATTTAGCATCGTCAGCATATTGTAAGACGCCATAACTGTGAATAGTTGCAGATGTCGTTAATGAAGATTACAAACAAGAGTGGTCCAAGATTACTGCCTCGTGGAACACCCGATGTCACACGTATCTATCAGACTTTGAATTTTGAACAGTCACGTATTCGTATATGTCATCAAACTGTGTCCGGCCGTCCAGTGCGTCAGCAACGTATTGAGAAAATATCACAAGGTTAAAGACAGTAGATTGCTTTTCCGTGAATCCATGCTGAATCAGTGACTTATACCTTAATGTTAATGAAATTTCTATTAAATTATTTAAATATATATTGCTTTACAACCTGTGAATGTCTTTCAATTGAGTAATCCTAATAATTTGAAACCGGAAGTAGTCTCTAGCGTATCGTTTCACGTGTTATATTTTTTAAAGGTATTTCGGGAATTAAATTGTCGTAGCTTGTATATTAATTTTATAAATTTCTTCTTACGTCATAGAAGGTAAGAAAGTTTCCTGTGCGCACATAATAATTCATTTTTATTGATATAAGGGAATATATTTTGTTAATACATAACCATTGTTAGTCACAAGGGGTACATTTGTAGAATAAAAGTAAATTTGCTTATGGGCGCCACACAGCTGGTGAGAACCGTTTTCGTACATATATAATAAAGCATTCGGATGCATTTTATATACAGACACTGTATACCTATCGTCACTTGTAGTCCGGAAGGAAAGAAAAGAGAAAGATCCTATTCCGGTCAGGAAAAGTGGTACGGTGTACAGCCCGAAGTGATAAACGCAAGCGACGCATGGCCCGGCTCTACACTTTATTGCCGACGTGACTCGCGCTTTTTCAATTTCGAACGGTGCGAATGATTGGCGCTGAGGGTGCGATTGCCATGATGACGTATCGACTCGGACAAGCCGCACTTGGCCGAACGCCGTCGACTGATAAATGTTCAGAGAGCATCGGGCGCGTCCTGCGGAATTGGATGCAAAAACATGATCTGGGACTCGAATTGGCCCACGCGTCACAAATCCGTTGAGATTATAGCGACTAGGACAATTTTTCCGGGCGATTCATTTCAACTCTGGCCATCTCTCCGCTTCGACCGTCCGCACAATACTCAGGACGATCAGTCCGACTGTAAAACCCTTGAGGAATGTCCAAGATCGAATGTTATTATTCAACGGGATAACAAAATTCACACGGGACCACGAATATATATATATATATATATATATATATATAGTATGTGTGTATCTCTAATCCTAAAATTACAAAAGGCGCCACTAGTTCCTAAGCTTATACTGAAGAAGATCGGCAAAGAAAGAAGAAATTTCACATTCCTCACAATCGTATCACAATCAAGTATATATTATAATAACAAGAAACTGTATCTGTACACATTGATATACACCTCGCATTTTCCAACGTTTATTTCAGCCAAAAGCATTGTGTTAATGGACACCTACATACGTATCTTTTTCCTTTCTGCACCGGCATAGCTGGACGAGAGAAAATCTCTATTTTCGGCGTAGTCTCTTTTGTCCGTCAGACGTCACTAGATTATCTGGTGCCACTTGATAGGACGAAATTTGCAATACTTGTGAGGCGATCCATGAAACTTTACTTCACTAGCCAAACTGACGAAGTCTATTGAGACAGAAACACGTGTCCTTGGCTTAAATAAACGTTGGAAAATACGAGATGTATGTCCACGTGTACATACATGTAATGCATGTCTGTTTCCTTTGGTAACCGTGCTTAACGTATTGACGCACTCAAATTTATTTAAGAAGAAACTGGTTCATCGTCACCTAAGATTTTTATCAAATCATAAACATAAATCGTGAGAAATTTCACAATTTCCGTGCGTATTTGATAGGAGAATCACGACATAATGATCACCTTGTTGCTATAAACTACATGGTCAAAGCAGTACACAATTTTAGATGAATGGTGCAGTGGACACACCAATAGCAATTCCGAACTATATGAAATATACTCGATGATATAGAAATTGCAAATACCTAGTACTTGAGAACATTTTTAAGTTAATTTTGTTAGAAGTACATAATACAAAATTAACTTGGGTTGGCTGTAGACATCAAATACAAAAGAAAAAAGAATGTCAAAATGGAAAATTGTACTGAATGCTAAACATGCTAATATAAATAACTTATAAAACCCGTCCTGCAGCAATAATTATCTAAAACTATTTCACCATTGACCACAGTCCTCGATGACCATAGTAGTATGTCTTAAAAAGGAAAGAAAAATTTTCACATCTTTATCTCGTGTCAGTTTTAAAATGTTTTTATAAACTAGTTCAGGACTCCTATTTTGAAAGTAATTGGGTTTTAAGTTAGTGCTGGCTGTATGCTAAAGTATTAAGAATTTTATGAAACCAATAACACAACCTTTAGGTTTCGAAAAAGATGTAATGTAAACACTACATATGTTTCACCACACTGTGGCTTCATCAGGTAATAATAAATTATAAATATTTATCATCCCCTGATGAAACTACAGTGTGGCGAAACGTATGCAGTGTCTGGATTCAACAACACAACATTAATCTTTCGCTTTAGCACTCCTGGTCTTCTTGGCTTCTCTCTTTTAATTTTAGAACTAAATTCAGTACAGGATACTGGAATTCTCTATTCGTTGCCATCCTCTCTGCTCCTTCCTAATTAATTTTGTGTTTTTGTAGCCCCTTCATTAAATTTTTAGGTTGGTCTTCTATATATAATTGTTTCAGCTTTTACTTGATGAAATTCCATTATAACTATTATCAGGATAAAATAAAACAAATTTTAATGAATTTCACTTTTTAATTAACACTGTAACGATCGTTTCGCTCCAACCTCAGCTTCATCAGACATATAACTTCTTCTATGGTCTTCTATGCTTACCATGGTTCTTTGTTCATTCATCAATTCTTAGCAAGTAGCCAAATATCGAAGCTGAGGTTTTTCTATCTCCTTTATTGCTGGTTCTGCTTCTAGTTTTTTCCATACCTTCATCTCTTACTTATGGTTGACTGTTATTAAGTTATTATTAGAGCAGACCAATTTCCGTGGGCGCCATGTGCGCCGATGTGAGGATGATTGTATTGCATCAGAACTAATAAAAAGCATTCAGTATGTGTTTGGTACTTGCTTAGACTGCATGTAAGTGTAAGCATACGTAATAACATATCGTCGACACATAAATCGAGAAAACGACCGTTGTCAGAAGAAGTGAATAAGTTTATTATGGATTTTCCGGACTTAATATACGATGGCTCAAAAATTAAATGTTTAGTGTGCAGTACAATCTAATGTGTTGGTCAAAAACACATTGTAAAGAACACGTAAGCAGTTCGAAGCACAATAATATCAAAATTAATCTACAACAGTTTATACATGAACTATGTGTAACTATGATTATGCGTACACTGCCGTTTACCTTGTTAAGTAATGATTCATTTATTTCATTTTGGAATAAATAAATAAATAAAGGATTTTACCATCGGTGCGTAAACAGGTTGAAAATAAAATCAAAACCGAACTGAAAAATAAAAAACTGTGATTATGTGTGGACGAAATAACTGACAGCAAAAAACAATTTGGAGTTAATGTGATGGCGCGTAATATGGAACCACATCAACCAACGTCTTCAATTTTATTAGCATCAAGACGACTAGAACAATGTAATGCCGAAAAAATTTCAGAGGTGCTATTGATACTTTGGAAAAATTTAAACTTTCGAAAGACCAAATATTAATGTTTATGACCGATGGTGCCGCAACCATGTGTTCTGTAGGCCGGTCTCTTAGAAAATATTGTCCTAACTTGTTACATATTACTTGTAATCTCCATGCTCTACACCTTGTGGCAGAACAGGTTCGTAGATGTTATCCAGAGGTAGATGCTTTAATATCGAGTACAAAGGCAGTATTCCTGAAATCTCCAAAAAACGTATTCGGAAATTTCACGAATTCACGAATTTTACACCTGAGCTACCACAGCCGATTCTGACTCGTTGTGGTACATGGTTATGGGCGGGGTTTTACTATCATGAACATTTTGAAAAAATTAAGGACGTCGTTTTATCATTCGATCCGAAAGAAAGTGCAGCTATCAATACAAGCCAGAAAAAATTTCAAGATTTTATTAATTAATTTTTTATTTGATGTTTTTTTATAGCTTCTTTCCATTCCTAGGTTGGTTTTCTATGCTTACCATGGTAGTTTGTTCATTCACCAATTCTTATCAAGTAGCGAAACATCCAAGCTGAATTTCTTCTATCTTCTTTATTGCTGGTTCTGTTTCCAGTTTCTTTCATGCCTCTTTATTTCCTACTTAGTCTTTTTCTTGTTATATTCTTTATTTTCCGAAGATATGTCATATTTGCCGCGTATACCTTGCTTTCTTTATGCGTTAGTTAATATTATACTTTAACTGTCTTAAGTTAATGTTAGCGTGTAGCGACCGTTGTGAGATCTGTCGATTACGACAATTAACAAGTGATATATACTAATAAAATATTAAACTTCTTAGGGAAATTTTATACTCGCATAAAGTGCGAAATGAATATTACCAGCTCCCATTCATTAAAAATTCCATGGTGATTGTACGACTTGTACAGTACCACTCCTACAGGAACAGCAGATGAAAACGAGCTTGAATAAGTTGTTCATGTTCGTGCGAACACATTACTTTTGATGTCTATTAACTGTCCAAGAAACTCTGATATACAAAAGTCAAAAATTTAAAATTTCCTCCGCATAACGCTCATGAGTTTCATAAAATTGACAAAAAACGAATATTTAGAAAAAGAAAGACTTTTATAATAGTTCTTTTGCTTATTTCCTACCATTCAAATAGAAAAATACCCTTGAAGTAGGTGTGTATCTCGAGAATTGTATCCATCTCTGGAGTATTATAATCGCAAAAGGTAGTTATTAAATAGAGTATACAGACAATAATACTCTATACGGAAGTAAAGTTACATTTTATTTTTCCTGTGGTAAAGAAATGCAATTGAGGCAGACAACGGTCTGAACACACTAAATGGATTAACATCGTAAAAGTAGTCAGTAACGGTAATTAAAGCAAGTGTGGCACATGTGGATCCGCGATGATGACATACAATAAGTTGAAACAGAGTAAAAAGCAATTCTACTAAAAACCGGCGAGTGGGATGGGGAGTGTATCATACCGGACGATTTTTGCGACAATGCTCACTAACTTCTCCGGTCTTGTAATTTTGCTGACGGTGCCAGACGAAGCGGAAACCGTTGCATGGAAAAATATAAACGTGTGGGGTGGCATCTTTTCTAAGTTTCTCGCACACCTTTATAATAGTAATAGTAATCTTTCTTCGCTCTTCTGTTCATACGACTCGCATTGTGAAATATTCCTAGATGCAAATCGTTGCCTGGCCTTGTCGTTTTAGGTGCGACAAGTCCTTAACTACTACACCGAGGCCCTTATTATTATTGGTGAGGAGAGAACGCAACCGTGTTTCTGCTTCGGACGCTGGCGAACACTAAATCTACATCTGGTGTTGGCAGTCTGCCTCGTTTCTCTATTCGCAAGACCTAGTATGCATATAATCATATATACATATATATATATATATATATATATATATATATATATATATATATATATTAAAAATAATAGATTTTTATTGGTTTTAGCGACCTTTTATTGAATTTTGATGTTTGTTTACGACGTTTCGACTTTTATCAATTCAGTCTTTTTCAAGCATCTGAAAACAAGAATCATTACAATGAACATGAGAACTGTGTTTGTTTCGTGTGATATAACAATTTTAAATTTAAAATTATATTAAGAAATGAATTACGAATTAGGTTAGTATTTTACGTAAAGACACGGCCATTATATATATATATATATATATATATATATATATATATATAATATCTTCGTGACCTTGGTATGATAAGGTAAACTTAATAAGTCGGCGATTAAAGGTCTGGTTCATTACTTCAAAGTATATATATTTAAAACAACCCTACATGTTTCGGCTATGATGCCTTTGTCAAGGGAATTCCCTTGACAAAGGCATCATAGCCGAAACATGTAGGGTTGTTTTAAATATATATACTTTGAAGTAATGAACCAGACTTTAATCGCCGACTTATTAAGTTTACCTTATATATATATATATATGAAATTATGGTTTCTCGGGTTCTAGGCCCGTGTGAGATGTGTCCTGGGAAGGATTGTTGTCTCGACGTTTCGACGGGATCGCACTCGTCATTTTCTAGAGTTGTTCTTTCACTTGACGCTGAAGAGTAACAGTTACTCTTCAGCGTCAAGTGAAAGAACAACTCTAGAAAATGACGAGTGCGATCCCGTCGAAACGTCGAGACAACAATCCTTCTCAGGACACATCTCACACGCGGCCTAGAACCCGAGAAACCATCATTTCATCATACAACCGCGAGAACATCAAAATTATCATATATATATATATATATATATATATATATATATATATGTATATACAGTGCGTCCATAAAGTATTGACACAAGCCCGTAATAACGTTATTGAGCATTATTTGACAAAATGCAAAGATATGTCGATTAATGTTTTTTATTAGCTATATTTAGATGGATTTTGTATTTTCCGTCGATCTTGAATAAGTTATGACGTCATTGATAATTTGTTTAAATGTCAACCTCATTTTTTTTTTGTGGATGTTGAAAACTTTTACAATTCTTTATTCGATTATGCAAAAATTTTGGTTCGAATGCACCGCTTTAGAGATATGGGTAATCAAAGTTGCAGCACATATAAGGGCGGATTTAAGTTGGCAACACTTTTTTAACTGGCGGCCATTTTGTCAGCTGTCAAGTGATTTATGTTTAGTTTGGTTTGGCATTTCAACATGAATAGACTGACTCCTGAACAACTCTTCCAAATTGTGCAAATTTATTTTGAAAGTCATCGTTCTGTTCGAAATACGTATCGCGCACTACGTCCATTTTACGGTCAACATAATCGTCCATCAGAGCAATTAATTCGATTAACTATGGAACGTTTTCGCACCACGTTTACTCGTTTACACGTTTACTGTACAGTGCGTACAGAAGAAGTCATTGCTGCTGTAGAGCGTAGCGTAGAGGAAGACCCGAATCAGTCTATCCGCCATCGTGCACAGGAATTGGATATGTGTCCATCCACTTTATGGAAGATTTTGCGGAAAGATCTTGGTTTGCGTGCTTACAAAATCCAACTCGTGCAAGAATTGAAGCCACACGATCACACTCATGCAAGAATTGAAGCCACACGATCACCTAGCAAGGCGTAGATTCGGTGAATGGGCCCAAAATAAGATTGCCGTTGATCCCGATTTTCATAAGCGAATTTTGTTTAGCGATGAAGCTCACTTTTGTTTGAATGGATACGTCCATAAACAAAACTGCCGTATTTGGAGTGATGGTAATCCTCAAGTGTATGTTGAGACACCGTTACATCCAGAAAAACTGACTGTTTGGTGTGCTTTATGGGCTGGTGGAATCATTGGTCCGTACTACTTTAAAAACGATGCTGGTCAGAACGTTACAGTCAATGGTGACCGCTATAGAGCCATGATTACTGACTTTTTCGTTGATCAATTGAACAACCATGATGTGCAGGAGCTGTGGTTTCAACAAGACGGCGCAACATGTCACACAGCTCGTGCCACAATTGATTTATTGAAGGAAACGTTTGGGAACCGTATAGTTTCACGTTTCGGACCCGTGAATTGGCCTCCAAGATCGTGCGATTTAACGCCGCTAGACTATTTTCTGTGGGGATATGTGAAGTCGCTAGTCTACGCCGATAAGTCCGAAACGATTGGCCACTTGAAGGACAACATTCGCCGCGTTATTGCCGATATACGGCCACAAATGTTGGAAAAAGTCATCGAAAATTGGATCTCCAGATTAGACTACGTCCGAGCCAGCCGTGGCGGTCATATACCAGAAGTCATATCTAAACTATGATGACAGAAGATTATCTTTCGAATAAAGTAAATTTCATGTCAATTTAAAAAATTCATCTTTGTTTTATTCCATTTCAAAGTTCTATACCTCTATAAAAAACACCTTTTATAATATCTCCAATAACGCCATTACGTTTCATTTTCTTATGTATCATCAGTAACGGTGTTATTTTGTCATGAGTTCGATTTCTAGCAAGTGTGTGTATCAAATGTACCAAGCGACGAGTAGTGATAGAATTTGCCCGCGCATCGAAATTTACATGCGCTTGAAAGCTGTTCATGGCAATGATTGTGTGGATGTGAAGAATATTCGTCAGTGGCTTTGACGTTCAAAACTCGTCAAACGTCATAGAGGAGAAATGAAGGTGTTTAACGAAAAACGATCAAGTCGACCAGTATTACTGACGCATGAAAAGAATAAATAAAGTGAATACAATGGCACTTCTAAAGAATATGAAATATTTGAGAGCAGCTAAAGGAATTACACGCAAACGTAAAATAAGAAACGAAGCAGTAAGAGCAGCGCTTGATATCAAACCAGTCCTAAAGGTATTAGAGAGAAACCAACTCAAATAGTTTGGATACGTGTGCAGTATGAATGACGAATGACAAGTCAGAACAATATGGGAAACAAAAGTACAAAGGAAGAGGAGATGTGGAAGACCTTGAAAATCGTAGAATGATCAATTTTCAGCGATTCTAAAGAAGAAATGCAAGAGTTGGATGGAAGCTAAAAGAATGGCGAGATTTATAGTTTAAGTTGTAACTGTTAAATGAAATGTTATTTTAATCACCCTTACCCCTAGGGTAAAGAGGATTTTCAATTATATATATATATATATATATATATATATATATATATAATGGCACATGACTTTAATTAAAAAGTATATAAATAATAAACAGAGCACTACTTACTTTAAATAGATTTTTTCTCTTATTTATTTTTGTGTAATTGAATTCTCAGGGAGATTCAGATTCTCAAAGGTGCAATTAATATCAAAACACCCCTTTTCAAGAAGATAAGAACAAACAACGTAAACATTGAAATGCAAATATGAAACGCTTTGTCTAGTAATATGTATGACTGTAAATTAGATAAATCACACCAACTAGCAACATCAAGATGTAAACAGTTTAATATAACGAACAACGAAATAAAATTATAAATTAATACAAACTAAATGGAGATTACTATAAGTTGATTTAGATATATTCGGTGACTTATAATTAATAACGAGCTCTTTTATTGTTCATTTATATTTGGGAAGAGACATTGTCACATGAAGCCAGATCTGGCGAATTTTCGTCAAATTGGTTTATGTAAAAAATGATCGGTGAAACGGCGCATTGTTATGATGCAGCGACGAATTTCCTGCTTACCAAAGGGCCGTTTGCGTCTGATATCCTCATGAAGTCGCCTAAAAACATTACAATAAAACTCGGAATTGACTCTTTGGCCAGCTGAACTATGGCGTTCATCTCAAAAGAAAACAATAAGCATGCTTTTCACATTGCTTTCCACTTGTCGGCATCTCTTGGGTCTTGGTGAGTTCGGACTCTTCCACTAACTTGATTGTTGTTTAGTTCCTTGATCGTAAAACATAAATCCTGTTCTCGTCACCAAGAATCACTCTTGACAAAAAGTTTTCACCGTCTGCAGCAAGTTGTTTAAGCACAATTCGTTCCTGCTTTTGATCGTAAGTCGGAAATCTAGGAACAAATTTCGTGGCAATTTCGGTACATGCCCAATGCTTCAATCATAATTCGCTAACATGTACCAGATCGGCTTCCAATTTTATCGCGGATATCAAGAATAGTCCTTTGACTTTGTTGCATTTTTCGCGAAGTAATGTAAGTGTAAATATGCTTTCTACATGCAAATTAATGGCATTTTCGCGAAGTAATGTAATTGTGAATATTCTTTCTACACTTTACGACGCTATTTTGTTCGAATTTTTTCATAGAAGAAAATGGTCGAACAATGGTCCGGCAAGCCAAAGGTCGTGGGTTAGATTCCTACTATATATATATATATATATATATATATATATATATATATAAATGAACAATAAAAGAGCTCGAAATATATATATATATATAATATATATATTTCGTCGAATGTTTTCGCGGTCGTTTATTGAAACGTTGTTCTTCAGGATATTTCGCCGCGTTTGGATGATTTTGTCCTGAGAAGAACCACTTTCTTCCTGACGTTCATACAGGACACACTATCGACTTCGACGATACAAGGACAATAGCTCGCAGTAGAATTTTACGTACAGAATAATAAGAGAGGCTATATAAATTGAGAAATGAAAAAATTGTACGAACAAACGTGACGACGGGCAGCGGTTGCCTGACACATGGAAGTTCGCCTTGTTCAATAGACAGATTACGCATAAGCGACGTAATGATAATAACTTACGACAGACCAGTGACACCAACACGGACCGAACACAAACCGATCGATCAATAGCTGCGAGCGACAGAACAACCGTTAAACCAATCACAAAGAGCCAGACACGCGTCCCCACTAATACGGAACCATATAATACGAGCGGCACAGGAAATCGATGCACTCTTGAAGTTGCAACGAGAAGATCCTCAAGAAAAAGGCGAAAGTGATGTCACCGAAACGTCAGGAAGAAAGTTGTCCTTCGCAGGACAAAATCATCCAAACGCGACGAAATATCCCGAAGAACAACGTTTCATATATATATATTATTACGCAAAAATATTATATTTTCAATTAAAATCTGAAATATGGCGTAAATTACTCTTAAAATCCAAACCCTGCGCGAATGTCGTCTTGTGAGAACAGCGTAAGCAGTCGTCGGCACAATAAGCACTGATATATACTTTACTATTTTTGAGAAAGTAGATGCACATCACCGGTTGGTTCATATTTTTTAAGAATCTTACACACTTTTATTTATAAGGTGGCATATTTCACACTGGCGCCAACGTATTTAAATTAGACATTGGTACACGTTTTGCTTGTGTTCGAATTTTATACTTCTTAAGTGCAGACCGAACTTCGACATGGTCTATGCATTAATTTTGGAACCGCTCTTTTCACTGATTCGCCGCTTTCTTTCAGAACCGCTCTTTGGGCTAGTTCGTTGCTTTATTTGGGACCGCTCTCTAGGCTAGGCCACCGCTGTATATAGGACCGCTAATTATGCTGATCCAACGCCGTCCTATTTAGAACCGCTCACTCCGCTGGTCCGTCGCCGAGTAATAATCTATTCTTTTGCTAATAGATGTACGATTCATATAAAGTACTTTTCCATATATAAATAGATTACGAAGGCTATCGAGCACGTGGAGATCACATAAACATGCAATACATATCAAAAATAAATAATACATACATGAGAGAATACATGTATGTAATTACAATACATGATGGAATAATTAGCATTCTGTCTATTATTTATGATTAAACTAAAATATAAAAATTTAGTAAAATAGATATAGCATTACAATATGCAGATATTTTAACCTGTATGTATCACGGGGATCTCACAAAAGATTCTTCCGCCTAATGTTTGAAGTACATACATTATAGATCAGTGTACCAATGAGACACATACGTTAATGTTAAATGGAGGTTTCTTTTAAATTCATTCACTAAAAATTACCTTACATTCCCTATACATGTTTCTATTAAACAATCCTTGTAATAATTATTAAAATATCAAAAATAACTTGATGTGAAAATGTAAAATATTCAATGTTCAATGTAAAATTTTGTCGCCATGTCTTCTACGATAATTCTATTTCAATGCTAACTTTTCATGAATCTATACTTAAACTTCTTTATTTATTTATGAAAAAACAAACTCCTTTTAGTTATTATCTTCCGATCATTCTAAATGGTCAAATCTTCAAGTATAACAACTTAAAAAGAAATTCATCGCCAAGCTAAAATATCCTTCTTCAGAAAGAAATTTATTCTGCAAACATCACTTCGGGTAAAATAATGACAGTCCTTTTGTATATCATTAGTCATTACTTCCATTCCCTTAGTTTCCACGGTTTTTCTATTAAATAATTTTCTCATTCATTTTCATTTTAACTTAGCATTAATTCTTCCTTGCATTCTTAATTAATTCAATCTAAACTGTTTTTATTATTCTTTTCCGGCTCATCTCCCTTTTACCTTCTGATAATGAATTACCCCTTTTACCGATGTTCATTTTCACTTTTTGCACCCTCTCGTTGTGGCAATTCTAAATTATAGCAGCATGTGATACCATTAATTATATTGATACAGTTTTTTTTATTCTTATAATCAACACTTGCATTTTAGGCAAATAATTTAAACATTTCTTTATTATATCAGGATTTTGAATTATTTTTATTAGCATTTTTCGTTTAACACTCCTAGTCTGATTCCGCTTACTAATAAAAGCGCAACATTTGCTTTTCATAGTATTCGTCTTTAATCAAATATGTTGCGACCAAAATGTCTTGTAAATGTCAAGTTTACATAACCCAATTATCAAAAATGCAGCGTTACACGAATGAACAGCGCATAATAATTGTCAAAACTTATTTTAAATACGGGGAAAGTTTTTTGGTAGAGAAAACTCGACGGTTAAGCGATTGATTGAAAAATTTGAACAAAGCTGCTTCGGTTGTCGATAAGAAAACACCAATTCGTCATCGGCTGGGATGATCTACCGAAAACATTTCCACAATAGCTGAAAGTATTTCTGATAATCCAACAACCTCGACTCGCCACCGTTCACAAGATTTGGCAATTTCAAGAACCATTTTACGGCGTATTTTAAAGATAGATCTTCATACAATATGAAACAAACATGTAAATAATTTACATATCTGTAACTATGCACATGGACAATACACCTCGTATTTTCAGCATTTACTTCTGCTTAATACATATGTTTCTGCCAATATAGGCGTCCTCAGTTAAGCTAGTGAAGCAATTTATACAAATTAATACAAACCTGTTATAAACAACTGGTTTGTATCTGTATTTAAATTTACTGAAATAGCCCGCAAAGATCAAGCAAGTTCCGTCCTATAAGAAGACAACTATTTAATAATTGACATCTTACGGGCGAAAGATACATTGTCCGGAGGGCTTTCGCCCGTAAGATGTCAATTATTAAATAGTTGTCTTCTTATAGGACGGAACTTGCTTGATCCTTGCGGGCTATTTCAGTAAATTTAAATACAGATACAAACCAGTTGTTTATAACAGGTTTGTATTAATTTGTATAAATTGCTTCACTAGCTTAACTGAGGACGCCTATATTGGCAGAAACATATGTATTAAGCAGAAGTAAATGCTGAAAATACGAGGTGTATTGTCCATGTGCATAGTTACAGATATGTAAATTATTTACATGTTTGTTTCATATTGTACAAACGCTTTATACGTGCTTAACGTATTGTCATACTTAAACAAAACCTTTTCGTATAGATCTTCATCTTTATCCATATAAGGTGCAATTAACTCGCCAGTAGATAATGCGCAGTTGCTTGCATTTTCCAACTTGGTTTTGCTAAATCATGAAATGAACTATAATTTTTCGAAAAAAATCCTGTTTAGCGATGAAGCCCACTTTTATTTGAATGCGTATGTGAATACCCAGAACTGGCATGTTTAGGCTACTGAAAAACCTAGACGAATTCCTGAGAAAATATCCACAAAAAGTGACTGTTTGGTGTGGGTTGTAAGACGGCGGAGTTATTGGGCCATATTTCTTCGAGAACGAAGCCGGGAACACAGTTACAGTGAATGGTGACCATTACCGTAATATGTTAAGAGAGTTTTTGTGACCTGCATCGGTCGGTATAGACCTGGACGATGGTTCCAACAGTATGGAGCAAACTGTCACGCAGCACAAGAGACAATACCGAGGACATATTTCCAGATCGTGTCATTTCAAGCCAACGCAACCAAAATTGGCCACCGAGATGCGATTTCTGGCTGTAGTATTTGTAAAGTCTCACGCATATTCCAATAATCCAATAACAATTGATGAGCTTAAGGAGGAAATTCAAGGCGTCATTGGTGAAATTGAGCAGTAAATATACGTAAATGTGATCAACAATTTTACTGAAAGAATAAGAGTCTGCCAGCAAAGTCGTGGTGACCATTTATTGGATATTCTTTTTCATACTTAATTCGAGATTATGCAATAAAAAAAAGTATTCATTTAAAAGAAAAATATGTCTTTTAGTAAAGAATTATGTGTTGCTCTCTTATTGGACCAGCCTTTATACAGTTACATCGCTCGAAATATGCCAATAAACTAGTAACTATTATAAAGTTCAAAGACAATGGCTATGAAAGTAAAATTACTTCAAACACCATTTATTGTATTCCAAAATTCCTCCTCACTTTAGAAAAACTTCATGTGCCCATAAAAATTTTTCTTTGAATTTTGTCGACATTGATGAATTGTAATATCAAAACCTTATTTGATTAATGTTGCATGGTATTTTCAAAATATGCAAATGAGAAAATATTATAAACATCTTCACAATTGTATCATTACCAGAAATTTGGAATATAGTTGAACGAATTATTGCATACTGTGACCAATAAAATGTAGATTTAAATATGTCGTACCTACTCTGGAACCAGTCACTCGGTTTCTCTGTATTAGTTACTACTGAATTGTGACATTTTAAATAGCTTTTTATGTAACCTTCGTTTGAAGAAAATGGATCTTTAACAAGAAGATTATCGCTCACATTGTATGACCGTATTTATATAGTGACCTACAAAGTTCCATGGAAGAAAATTGGACTTTAAAAATGTAACGACGCCAGTACACCAACCTCGTTCGTTACTGAGGAGCTCCGATGCAGAAAGATGCTCAAAACGGGCATGTAAACTATCCCGAGTTAGAAGAATGTTAAAACATTCATTCACCAAGTTTTCATATGGATCTGCAGTGATATCTTCGAATGAGGAAGATTTATTCCCTTTAAGTATTCTATGCCTTAACCGACGAGCAGATGGCACGACGCGTCAGTACGGAAATCTCGATCCATTAAGAAGAAATAGTGGACGCTTTCTTTACTATGAGAAGAGTTGTGGAACTCGTAATTCTGAAAACACCAAACGAGTCGAATCAGAGTAGTAAACTGAGCAGAATTATTGAAGCACTCATAAATATTTGTCCTCATTCGAGATTAGGCATGTGGTTTTACCACCTTGACAACACTTCAGCTAATCGCTTCAATCGTACCGTCTTTAACAAGAACCTGACGTAAGACGCTGGAACATCCTCCCTGTAGACCAGATCTCGTTCTATTCGACCATATACTGTTTTCCCATCTGAAGAACATGCTGAAATGGAGATAGTTTTCCAACAATGAGGATCTTCTTAGAGAATGAGATGATGAGTGTGTTCAGCTTCCAGAATAAACTTAAACGAGTTAATTTAAAAACTAGTTTTGAAGAGTGAACAAATCCATAGAAATAGGTGGAATTTTTTGGAAAAATTGTGAAAATTAAAGCTTTATTACAATAGTTTAATACATAGATCCTTTCGTAATATATAATTTATGTTACATTTTCATTTTAACCCCAATTAGTAATACCAAATTGGTATATGGAAAGAGATGTAAAATGCTTAACATTCGCGTTGCAAGCTATATGGAATAATTGCTCCAAATTTGGTATTATTAAGATCTGAAGAATTTGTAAGAAATAGCAAAAGTAAATACGTAAAATTGGGCTCTTAGGTATTTATCCAAATTTACGTACAAATATTTAATAGAGACAATTTTCATTAAAAAAGTCGAATAACAACTCATCAATTTACAGCAATGTTGAAGATATACGTTTTAGGACTTGAAGTCCTTAATTTTTCCAGGATCCTTCTCAACCTTTCGCAAGTTCTTATACATTCCTTCATTCTAACCTCTTTTCTTTGAGATATCGTACTATCTCATTATTTTACTTATGTCTGGGTTTGTCTGTTTGTTTTCCTTTTTGAATTTTACCATATTTAATACAATTTGTGCGGTATTCGTATTATTTAGTATCATCGTAGTGAGTTTTTATTAATTCTCTCTTAATTTCAGCATTTTCTACTTTAGATTTTTATCTCGTTTGCGTGTGATGACCTTGTTTGCACCTTGGCTAGTGTTCATAACCTTGGAATCATAAGCCAATATTAGGAGAAAACAAAGAATTATGATAACTCTACTGCTGAACTAAAAACTTCAAATTGGTTTTAATTCAAGCATCTACTTCCCAGTCTTTATTTTTAATTTCTCTCTGCTCCGGTTTCATGATAATGTTCTATAAATTTGGTAATATTATCATAACTTCCTTTTTGGCTCAGATGTTCCTTGCAAACCTTCACGTTGAATTGTAACTCGTTTTCTTTGTTAAATTTAAGCTGTAGTAAAGATCAAAGCATATTATTAAAACGATATTAATAACTTAATATCATTTATACTTAATTTATGTTCTATATAAGGAAAAAATTAAGAAAAAAGAGCAATTAATTAATTCGAAGAGTAAAAAACCTTATCAAATTAAGATGACAAAATCTGAATTATCGCATAAATCGAATACCTGGTACTTTCTACAGAACTCGAGAATGGATTACAAAAGAGTACTTCATCAATTCAACCAAGCATCAAGAAGATACCACTTGTCAAATAAACACAGACAATATCTCACTATCTCCACGAAATCAATGCGCTATAAATTAGAAATAGAAAATAAAGTCATTGAACAAGTTGCATCCGTCTCCTATTTTGCCTCGAAGCAACTATATATAACCACGCGGCGTAACTGGAGAAATTAAAAGATAAGCCAGCGAAGTAACAGTGATAGCGAGAGTATCTTCCTAGTTAGATATAAGTTAACATTAATTGACTATTTTGCAGTAAAAGATGTCATAAATGAATGTAAAAGTAATTTAAAATTTATTAAAATTCTCGTAAATAATCTGATTTACACTTTTAACATTACTTTCGCTTTGTAATTAAAAATAAATAACATAAGTTCCTATATTTTTTTATCGACGAAGGATAGTTATGATTAATTTTAAAAATTCAGTCAAGCATCTTTTCCACAGATCTACACCTCTACACACAAATTTGAACATTATTAGCTTATGAGGAAACATATCCAGTAATGGGACACACTGCACTGAATGGTTTCGTAAAGAATATAATAATAATAATAATAATAATAATAATAATAATAAACCCGCACAGGCTAGCCTAGAGATAGGTTACTGGGGACTAGCGACCCCACGGATTCCTGAGCTAACCGTTGGGTTAGGTTAGCAGCCCCAATGAGGTACACTTGCTCCAAACACTGGATGAAAATGATACTGTGGTGGGTCGGAGGAGCAGGATCCAGGTAGAATTAACCAGCAAAGACCGAAACAGCAAATTGGAAATGAAACACAAACATGGCATGCTTCAGTAGAAACAAAGAACGCAGGCGAGGATGTTGTTGAGATACCTTCATCTCAACCCACTTCGTCAACATAACAACTAAAGCGCCGGACCCTATGTGCCGTGAAAATGAACCCCCCCTACATGGTGGGAAGTGTTATTATATTCTTACTAAGAATGAAGCACGCCATATGGAGGAGAGCTGCATAGTTAGGTTACGGAAAAATACCTGGAAATAGGAAATAATAAACAACAATAATAATAATATTATGATAGTTATGCCAGCCATCTTGTTCTCACGAACCGATGGGTTAACACACTGGCAACCAAGGACAAATTGAATGTTCTTGTGAATGGAGGAAATGATAATAACAATAATAAACTTTATTCCGTATTACATCATACATGTATGGAAAATGTCAAGAAACATTAAAAAATGGCAAAAATAGTAAAATTAACATTCACATTAACATTAATAACACAGGCCTGCATAAAATTTGTGATGACGTGATTTTTGTTTGTTAAGCTCAGTTTTTATATAGCAATAACTAATTAAAATACAGTTGGTCTCTACCACCCACAGATTTTTTTTGCACAAAAGAAAAAGAAAAAATATAAAAAAAATCTTATAATAGGCGTTTTAATACATTTTAAAATGAATGTACTACTTCAAATTCTAGGTATTAACCCAAAAATGATTTTCTGTTGTGGTTTTAAAGAAATTTGTTAAATAGGCACTAATTACCTGATGTAAATCTTTTATTACATGTATTAATTTTGGACAAGATTTCCGGGAATTTTTACCTGCTAAATCCTATTTATTATGTTTTCACTTTATTAGTACTGCGAAGATGGATTTCAAGTTTATCACTCCAAACAAAATGTATATTTTAATGTCATTTACTTCATTATAGCTCTGAGTGTCGATCAGTAAACAAGTAAAATTAATTTGTCTTTAGTGTTTTGCGTGGTATTTGATAAATAAACATTGCTTAAAAATATGTCTAGCCGGTGTTGCAAAACAAACCAAATGATTTCTGTTATATTTGTGGATATTTTGTCATGAAAAAGTTTAAGAGACCAATTGGTGAATTTGTGAAAAATGCATATTATGATTATTTCAAAATCAAATTAGGAGATCAAGATAAAGGCACGTTGTTTGTAAGGTATGTGAAGAAGGCTTAAGACATTGGACCAAAGGGAATAGAAAAAGCCTTCATTTTGGAATACCGATGGTTTGGAGAGAACCGCAAAATCATCATGAAGATTGCTACTTTTGTCTTTGTGATATTAAGGGGCGTAATAGAAAAACTTTGAAACATATTTTTTACCCAAACAATATTAAATCAGCTATCAGACCAGTTCCTCACAGTGATCATGTACCTATACCTATACCCCCCAAAGTACTACAAGAAGATATTGAAACCTCTTCAACTTCCGGCTCCGTGCAGATGGATAGTGATTTTGAACCATCAACCTCAAGTCAAAACCAACCTCAGCTATTTTCACATGCCGAACTGAATGATTTAGTAAGAGATTTGGGACTTTCAAAAGATCTTTCTGAAGTACTGGGGTCTAGGTTGAATCAAAAAAATTTGCTTGCCCCAGAAACTAACTTCAGATCTTCCTTTACCTGAATATGACGGAAAAACAACCAAACGAAGCTTTTCTAAAAAACGAAAACGTTTTTTTAAGAAGCATAAGAATAAATAACTATTTCTAATAGTTTCTATGTGTATATTTTTGTATTTTTTTTAAATATAATATAAAACTAGCTTATACTTAAATGAAATAAATCGTGGTTTTTCTATATTTTTTTATTTTACTGGTTTGAAAAATAACCTTACGTGATACAAAAAAAATAAAAGCAGATTTGAAATCAGCGCTACCCAATTACTAGAAAACAGTTAAAATTTTTAAATCAACATTCAAAGAGTTGAAAAATGCAGGCCTGTGTAATTGTTCACATATAAAACAAAAGTCCACAATCAATTTTACTGCAAGTCAGCGCACTATGATCAAAATACATGTTCCAGAAAGTCCTGTATACTGTAGAATACTTGTGATGTTAGCAGGCGGCATTTTGTCTTTTTTTCAATTTTGAAGAAAACTTAACAGATTTAAGCCACAATCAATCTTCAACAATGAGATGGGCTTAAAACTGAATGGTTCATAAAAAACAAATTGTTGGATCAGAGACCACAATGATGTCTTAAATAATCCTAAAGATATTGAAGGCCTTCTCAGTCTTTAAAAAGATTTTTGGGTAGATGGAGCAAATACAACGTACTTTTTTTAAAACAGCGCTGGAAATGCAGTGACCAGTCTTGATAAAGACACACTAAAAGCGGTAACACAAAACTACCTGGATAGGAGTTATCAAACATTGAATTGTAATACAACGGCATGGCCAAAAGAGCTAAAAAAGCTAAAGCTATATTTTACAATCATTTCTTGACAGTCGTGTTCGGTAAGGTTTAAACAATAAGAATTAGACCATTATACTATAAGGTTGAAGCTATTAAAACTTGTTATAAAGAATGGGCCTTCCGTGAGCTAAACTTTCGATGTTTTTCGAAAATGACTCCGCAAATAGTTTTCAAATAAAACACAAATCCCAATAGTTCAGCTGGATCATGCAATTTGACATTGAAATACCTGTTTTGCGAATTTTTATAATATCTCATGCTATGTAATGAATCGCAAATAATTTTGGGTTTTAAAGCCAAAATTCAATGTTCAAAACTTTAACTGAAGAAACTTAGCAAGACTAAATAATCTACTTAGAAAGTCCGTCATTGGCAATAAAGCATGAATCTTTCGTCGCTAATGAAGTTCCAATGTATCTGAAGAATAACGATAGCTTAGAGGATTTGTCTAAGCAAATCCTTAAGATGCTGACGGTATGTAAGACCTAGGAAGATTATATTATTAAGTTAGGGACATGTTCCTGCGTATTTCAAAAATCTTCAAGCGTACAAAACTTATCCAAAATGAAAAATTTTTGATACAAAAATATAAATGTTATGAAAATGGCATATTATTAATTAAAGGAAAAAAAATTAATTTTATCCACACAACTGCTAAAAGAATATTTCTTAAATTTAATAATTTTAATTTACTGAATAAAATATATATTCTCAAGATTCGATATATTATTCAATAAATTATTAGAACATCAATATAAGCAAAGATAATAAATTGACGTATTCGTAAGACAATAAAATAGAATATAAAGAGTTATAATCGCAAATATGATTTACACAGAACTCCAAACGAATAAAAAAGTAAATAATGGTTAATAAATAACATCAAAGAATTGTATTTAAAATTTCATTTTAAATACAATTCTTCTATTAAAGCCCAAACTGTCACGAAAGCATAACATCAACACCACACAAAACTTAAAGTTTGTCTACTTATTCCAGTTAAAAACAATCAATCAATATAATTACATGAAGCTCGCGTTAAGATGTTTAAATAAAATTCTAAGGTTATTTTATTGTTAAATTACATTAAACTCATCATTACTTCTTGTACAAATGAGAATAGTTATCTTGACATATGTAAAAACAGTGGTCGTTCCGATATTTAATAAAACGAATCACCAATCTTATACTGACTTAAAATCAATAAGCTTGCTTCCTGTTCTTTTTAAAGTATTCCGAAAATGTTACCAATACTTGAATTCTGAATTAGTTTTGTTCGACCCTAAAAAACGCATACAATGCTGTAAATAATAAAGTAGTTTATAACAATGATATTTCACTACATGTGTTTACTTAATTCACTTTGCATAAACTATATAAGCTCAGAACACAATTTCAATGTGAAATTTGACTTATGCTGATAACTTGATGATCTATAAGGAAAATTACCAGTGCTACTGATTGTCATGAGCTGGATGACAACTTGAAGTTAACACTCGTGTGATGTAGAGAAAAAACATTTTTAAATATTAAAAATAGACCACTAAACTTCTTTGTGATGTAGATTAAATTAGGATTCCTAGAAGATCTGAAATGAAGGACTTAGGAATTCTGTTTATGGATCCCTTTAATTTACAGGTCATATTTCTGGTGCCTAAATCTTTGGGCGAATTTCTCAAAAATTTACCAATCCTTTACCCTAAAGTTTATGTCCTATACTTCCATTCGAAGCAAATTATTTATCTGATCGTTTTGAGCTGGATGACAACTTGAAATTAGTGCTCATGTAGTGTAGAGAAAATCATCTTTCTAAATATTGAAAAATGTGCCATTGTGATATATTCCAGAGTTGCCAGACCACTAGAGTTCGTTATAATGGAGACCAAATTGGAATTTCTCGAAAGATCTGAAATACAGGACTAGGGGATTTTATTTGATGGATCATCATATTTCTGGTGTCTGTAAAGGTGTTTTCAAATTTTTAGGGTTTTTCATATGAACTCCTCAAAACTTTGACCTCGATTCGAATAATTTGATACGTGTGGCTACTGCATAAGTGGCACATACCTACATATGCCTGTCAATGCACAACAGAGCGAATGTAATAAACGGTTTGGTAACCGGCAGCAACTACTGCTGAAACAAAAGTAATGCTGGCAAGCGTATTGCGTATCGAATTTTGAATAAAGAGATATACTAACAACAGAAAGAAATGAACTAAAAAGAAGAAACGAAAACTACTCCAAAAATAAAGTAGTAAATTAAACTTAATATTTATAAAAAATTATAGGATAAATATACAATATAACAAAATAAAGCAGATTTTTTAAAATACTAAAAGTTGTAACCAAATAACACTGAAAGAAACGAAACCAAAAACGCGCCAATGTAAAATAGAATTTTTGAATGAATAGACACAATAACAACGGAAATAACAACATCTGCTCGACGAATGCAATCGAGCATGCAAATAAGGGGGCTGTTATAACATGCATACTATACATGATACGGCCACAACTTTTTATCGGGGCAATTGGTCATGCAATCGCTTCAATCCGCTCTCTGGTCATATATGATATTCAAGGCAAATTATGTATTGTGTGCTACCCATTTTACATCTATCAGCAGATCGTTTTAAAAAAGATATAAGAGCGTTTTCTTTTAGTTGTATCCATCAACAGCAGTGGGAAAATCGGTGACAATATTGAGTATCATTTACGGAAAAGAATTACTATGGATAATCTTTGAAAACAATATTTAAAAAAACCTTACCACAATTAATAATCGTATTCTAAATACGTATTTCGACAACCAAGTTGTCATCATCAGTAGGTAAAACCACTAATCAAAGTGTTGAATACAGCACAGTGAAGGTTTACACGGCGTCCACGTATACACCAGTATATACGGGGACGCCGTGTAAAGTTGTTCCCGATTTTATGCGTTAGCTTTACTGCACCCCATGTTCGACACTTTGATTAGTGGTCTTACCTACTGATGATGACAACTTAGTTGTTGATATACGTATTTAGGATACGATTATTAATCGTGGTAAGGGATTGTATTCCTTTTTTGGGTTTTTCTTAGCCACAATCTTCAAAGAAAGACTTTTGAAAACAATATTCTTGAGAATACTTTTTGCGCCTAGAAATTTGTTACAGTGCTGAGGTTTCGATATACTACAAACAATATCTGGAGACATATTTTCGTTATTTATTAAGTTATTAAGTTAGAATATTTCCCCCAGGTATTTACTTTACAAAAACGTTTTGTTCGAACGATGATTGGTAACTGACAGCGGAAGAAGCCTCGAGTCATGACGGTCATAACGTTATATATCTATAAAACGATTATTTTACATTTAACTTATATAAATAATTATAATTTTGAAAGCACAGTGTGTGATATAAGCATGTAATTATATTTTAGATTACATTCGAAGTTCTTTATTTAAGTTCTTTATGGTAAGTATACTTGTCTGATTGGTGTGTTTGTTGTCGATATTTGCTGCCTGAAATTTTTAAATGAATAAAGTTATCTTGCAATTTTGTAGCTTTAGAATCAACGAAAACATATAAACACATCTGAATCACATAAAAACATTCTTCAAGCACCTTAGAATACACTTTGACGAATTTCCTTAAAAGATTGCATTTCATTTCTTAGTAAGCATTACATAATAGAATGGTATGTTTTAATGTGAACCTCTCCCGCGGGTCGCCGAAATGCACCCTTTCCACCGGTCGGTTTCGTCAGTCTGAATAATTAACTAACCACCCTGGAATCACAATTTTGGTACGTGTTCCGCACCCCAATGTTCTTCCCAGCTAACAATATACTTTATTAACGAGCTTAGATTGGCTATCAAGCCGCTTATGATCGTCCCGGAAAATCAGCGATCTATGTTCTCTATAAGAGAAGTGGGAAAGGACGGGAAGAATAGGTCTCAGTGTTGGGCATCCGAAGGCATGATGCGGTCCATGACGGTCCGCATAGGTCCACCATACGGAAGGTCCGTACACACCCCGGTCTGCATGCCGCTTTGCACAAATGCATTATACAATAATTAAATTCCATTTCGGTCACATTTATACTGCGTGCGGTTTGTATCGTGTGACGTACCCCTGTTAAATTGCATCGCGTATACCTATATTACAATTCCACATACTCATAATTTTATTACTGCAGTGTCCTGTCCTATGTACCCCATTTCCTGCAACCCCTAACGCCGAGGTATATCCTCTCTTACTTATTATTAACTCACTTTTTCTATCACGCCTGCCGGCCGTTTATCGCACAATACCTGATAATATCGTATTACTTGCTTTGTATTATAAACACGAGCGCAACTTCGTATTTAACTTACAAACCCTTGCAAAAAGATTTCTAAATAGTTGGGTGAATAATGGCGCAGCATTAACGTATAAATTATTATTATTTTAATTAACGATCTCTCAGACCAGATCGAGCCTAATAACCTTTACTTTGCCGATGACTTGAGGTTGTTTTCTAGAGTCTCCGACGCGAGGGACTGTCTTCGACTACAGGCCGATCTGGTTAACATAGAGACTTTGTGCAAAAATAACAATTAAACCCCGTTAAATGCAAGATTTTATCTTTCACCAAAAGACTTATTAATTACCAACTTGGGGATATGAGTATATCACGTGTTGTAAGAATTAAAGACTTGGACGTTACCTTCGATATGAAACTGACCTTTAATGAACATACCAGCAATATGTCTAAGCAGGCCACACAAACTCTTGGTTTTATTATCCGTAACTGTGGTGAATTTTCTAACGTGAGTGTATTAATGTCCTTATTTAATTTAATTTGGAATATTCCAGCTTGATATAGTATCCATTTTATCAAGCACAAAAACGTCTACCTGAGCAAGTTCAGCGACGATTTTTGAAATACATGTGGTTTAAGGTGGACGGCGTCTATTCCATAGTGACATTGATCACACTCAACTCCTTTCTCCCATCAACGTGCCTTCTCTTTCCTTTAGTCGTTTTGTAGCCAGCCTCAACTTCTTTCATAGGCTTCTTCACAACGAAGTTGACTGCACAACGCTATTATCTCACTTTAATTTTCTTGCCCCACTATTCTTAACACGTCCATCGCTGTTTTACAGAATTGGATATCGAATGATTGCCCGTCGAATACCATGCCAATTCGAATGCATGGATAACGTCGTTAATTCTTCTAGATTGGCTGAAAAGTTGGGATAAAGAATTGCAACGCCAATCGAGATCCATAATTCTGATTCTAGACAGTTGTGCTGCTCATCCATACACCGACACTCTAAAGGGCATAACCCTTAAATACCTTCTACCAAACACAACATCCTTGACTCAACCCTTGGACATGGGCATTATTAAAAACCTAAAAACTAAGTACAGAACTAAACTAAAAAATTTCATTTTAGAAAAAATTGAATCAAACTCAACAGCTAAAGATGTAAGCAGTAAAGTCAACATTCTGCATGCCATAAACTTCGTTGCAGACAACTAGAGGGATATTAATAGGAAAACAATAAAAAATTGTTTTATTATGCTTATTGCAATTTTAAATTGAACTCGCAAAGCTTGAGTGAAAGCTCCGAGAAAATGGATGAAGATGTCAACGATGACATTGTGTTGAAAGAGATGGGAATACAAAATCAAGAGGAATTCGCCGATTTAGACAAAGATTTGAGTTGCTGCGATGAAAAGGAAGGTCTTGATGAAGATATCATTGGTGAAATAAAAGAACGCCTACGAGAAGCCGAAAATGTTGATTCTGACAGCGAAGAATAAATCAAGACTACGATCGTTTCTTTGCCCTGAAGCACGAAATTGCATCGAAACGTTAAGACAATTTTTTTTGCGGAAGGGAATGAGGGAAGGCCTCTAGACGCCCTTATCACGTGCTTCAATTTTGTTAATACTGAATACCAGTATACATACCATACCAGTATACATACCAGTATACATACCTAACCCCGTAACCGTAATTAACCCCGTAATTCGGATTTTGTTTTATGTACTATTGCGGCCGTTAAATCTCTATCAAGTTGCTTTGCTTTTTGAATATTTACCTACTTACTGTAAACCTGACTTTGTGTCAAACTTGACATTCATAATATTCTGACAGCATATCTTTGGCGAACCACTAAAGTTAAAAAAAAAACTTAATACAAACTTGAAAAAATTGCGGTATTGTAAATAGAAAAACGATTAGAAAAGTCATAATTTTAATATTTAGTGGAGCTCTCGGTTATTTAAAACATTTCGTAATCTTTTGGGCATAGAAGCGATTCAATTTCGCATGTTATAGGTAAGTGACGCCTATCGTTTAGAATTGCATTTATTAATTCGTTTCTGTTTTGTGGTCGAAATTCATAATTGTATAATTTGCGGTCGTATAACTCCAAATATTTTACATAGGGTTTAAATCGGCGCTATTAGTTGGTTAGGGAAGGTCATTAGTACCTACTATTTTCATTCAACCAATTTCTTACAATATTTGCTACATAAATAGGTGAATTATCCTAAAAATGAAAAGAATGATATTGTTTTGTAACATAACAAAATGAAGTTGTGTAGGTATAATATTACATATTGGAAGATGGAATTATGTTGAAACCTAACTTACACGGACGGAAGCATCACATGATAGAAAAAGGTTTAATTGCCTGTATGTACCGGTAAACAAGCTAACACATCGTCTACATATACTTATGTACTAATAAATAAAATGTTTGCAAAGTGTTCCTGAATTTTCTTTTCTAAATTATATATAAAAAATTCAGCTAGAAGGAGGCTAAGTGGGTTACCCATTATTAAACCATTCTTTGACATGTAGTATAAATTATCGAAATAAAAATAATTTTGGTCTAAGCATAAATGTAATAAATCTAGAATATCTTGTTTAATTTAATAATAAAATGTACATTATTTTTTGTTAAAAGTTTTACTAATTTTAAGACATCTTCAGGTGGAATAGAAGGAAAGAGATTTTGTACATCAAACGAAATCAATTTACTATTATGTGGGAGGTTAAGTTGCTTGATCTTATCTATTAATTCATATGAATTTTGGGATGCTATATTTAGGTTTGAAGTTGCATTTAATATTAGAAAATGTACATAAAATCCATTAAAATATTCTATTTGACAGTTTTCTTTTATGTAGTGATTACTAGGGTCTTTCATAATCAGATTAATCAGTAACTAACAGTAATGAAGTAATCACTAAAGACCACCATTCTCGGTTGGCTCACAGAGGCGTGGACTAATAACACGTTTGGGAGACTCACCCAATGAGTGCTTCTCGTGCTATATGTATGTTACATTAGTACAGCAGGCGCCAAATAAGATGGCGAGCGGTGGGAGTAAATCCACCCAGCACTAAAAATAGTGGGAAACTTTGTATTTGGTTTGGTAAGTGGGCGTACACGTTTTTAAAAACGATTACAGGGCATCCCCTTCGTTCGCCATCTTATTTGGCGCTTCCTATACATTGTGAAGTTATTTATAGACGTATTTACGAATATGCGTAGATGTGATTCGAACGCCAATTCGCGCAGGATTAAAAGTAGTGGGGAAATTTGTATTTGGTTTTACATCAAATGTCAGATAATTCTAACCTCTGAGCGTGTATCACTTTATGATCCCCTAGCAAAGGCATTATGTTCCGTCAAACGTCAATGGCAAATGTATTCTGACAATTACTTGAGTAGTGGAGGTGAACGTTTTTAAAAACGGCTTCGGCGCACCCCCTCTTCGCGCCAACTTAATTGGCGCTTGCTATAGGTATATCAACATATCGTTGAGCATTTAAATGGCCATTAATAATATCCAACGCTTCTGGTCCTTAGACTGGCATCTAGCCCCACACATAGACCCCCAAACCTTCCGATACTATTTGTTTGCTGTATAAATTTCTCCTCGAACTTGTGACCTTTCGGACGGTAAACTCTAAGTTTTCCATTGTATGTGTACTGGAACACCTTTTCGTCTAACAACACTATACTTCTCCAAAAATTCGGTGCCCGATTTTGATATTGGTTGGCGAACTGATTTCTTCTTCTTTTATGTTCATCACTTAACTGTGATTTCATTGCTGCTACACTGTTCAGAAGACCTGCACCTTTTAATCGTTTCCTGGCCGTCCTTACTAATGCAGAAAAATTTGTTTCTTCAGTTGCTGTTTTAGCAGTAGTAGGATGTTCATTTATAAACTCTATCAAATTGTTGTTCATTTCTGGAGTTGACTTCTTTGGGGATTCAGAACCAACTTTCCTACGTAAGTCGTGTGTTTGTAGTCATTTAGTCTTAAATTGAAAATAGTGCTTTTGCCGCAATCAATTTCATTTGCTACACGTTGCAATGATCACTCTTCCTCCTGTTTGGCGATAGCAAAACGCTTTTTAGCGTCCGTAAGAACATGATTTGGCGTTATCTAGTTGAAATTCATATATTAAATTGCACTGACAGTAATGACAGTCATTACAAATTGCAAATATTGAGTAAGCCGCTGGATAAAGTCACATTAATACAGGAAAAGTGAACCGTGCCCGCAACTGTACATGTATTATATTTATTGTTTTTATTTATTGTTTATTATGTATGTATACCATGTGGACGCGTGCGTCCGCACTATAGCGATACCTGTAGTGTAAGCAAAACACACAGAGGTGTCCGTGTGTTAGAACGGTAAAGAAGTAGACGCAATGTTCTACTGGATTACAACAGATCTAGTATTTCGCATATCCCTATGATGCACTCGCATTTGTCCAAAAAATCCACATTTATACGGTGTTGTCGCGCAATCGCATTAGCCGTCGCTCCCGCATATTGGTGTTAGTTGCAATTTTTATATCGTCGGGGGAACTACTCGCTCACACTATTTAATAAACCGCGTTGTTGGTAGGTAGGTAACGGTCATTTAAAATTTTTTATAATCGGTTGGGTTACTGTTCGTGTCAAGAGGGAGGTTTATTTGAACACTTAACTAATTAATTTATTTCGAATTTAATTATTGCTTAAGAATAACATTTTCTTTTAGCTATTTGCAGGTTTATTGCAATGTTGAATTACAATTCTGTTTTAAGAAGTAAATATTTTATTTTTTAGTATTTTATTACAATAGTTCAGTTTTTAGAGTATAATACTACTATAATACTAAATATTATTTTCGTTAAGAAGTTTTTTTATTTTAAAGTCTAGGAGTTCTGATTATTTATGTTTGCTCTTTTATGTTGTTTATGAAGCTGTGATGAGTTACTTCACTGAGATGTTATCAGTGATTATCTGATGCTTCAAACAACTGCAAATATTTACTTATATCGGGAACACAATACCTCCTACACTGCTTTTCACTTGATTTGCCTACGAATACATTTATACGTATAACTTATAATACGCCCGCTGTTGGTGTGGCAATTCAAGTTGGCACGCCCATTATAGTCGACCAGTAGTTACTAATACATGCATCGCGCTATCGATGGCGGCCACACTGTATAGTATTGAAGACCACAATACTAAATGTATGTGTTTGTAAATAAACCAGTCAATGCACATCGAGGTGTTTTTCTTTGATTTATTCATGATCTCTGATTTATTAGGACCTCCGGATTATTGGTACGAAATACTTTTCACATTTGTGTCCCGATTATGTACATGAAAATATTTATAGTAAAGTTTAATATTTAATAATTAGTTTTAATAGAACCACGATATATTTTGCAGACGTAAAGTGCTTAAATCCGTGAATATAAAAGTGACTCCTCTTATTTCATAAACCATGTAAATATCTTATCTGGCAATACAATGAAGACACTGTTAATATATTATTTCGTACAGTAAACAACTGGCAAATAAAATTTGAGTTTTGAATATTCTATTTATTATAAGTGCATGTGTATTATGAATATACAAGTTTGATATCCATCAAATGAATTTGATAAATACTTACCTAAGAATTGCAGGAAAATCACGAGAGCACAATCAAAAAGAAAGATCGTTAAAGAAGAAAGCGTCTTTCCAAAGGCCATTGCGGCGGGATTCAATCCACACCGGCAGCTTGGCCGCTAACTTCCATATCCCTGTAACAAATGAAAGTCTGAGTGCCGTTTCCGTTTACTTTCCAAGACCGACACGAACTCTTATCGGTATCTTCAAACAGAATACAGAATACCACCGACGACTTTCAATGTGTTACACGTATTAGCATGCGAGCTTAAAGATAGCTCGCTATAAGCGATCCCGCTACTTTTTTTAAAAAATATGTGTGTATAATAAATCAAATGCATTTAGAATCGGGCAGTCGTGCCTTTCTACAGAGCATCGATGTTAGCGAAGAGTCTCAGAATGGAAAGTCGGGAATAGGAATGGGAACGTTCTCGCTGAGGGATAGTACGATATACAGTGGAGAAGGAGCGTATAAGAGTTGGGGTGGCTCGCGAATGGCTCGGAATAGTGCACGACGCGTTGCGCCACACAGTAAGCAACATAACACCAAAGCGAGCAAGCGGAAATTTTCACAAATCTAAACAAAACCGAAAAACACTAACACAATTCTGCACATACTTTCATAAAGAACTCTTATAAATATTTAAAAATAATCTTTTTATTGCTTAAAGATTTAGTCATCAATTAAAGCTCGGATTATATGCATGTAAAAATAGCAAAATATTACAAAATATTAACAAATTTCCGTCAATATATTAAATTTTGTCTGAAATTCTAACAAAACCCAAAGCCAATTCTATGAAATAAAACTTTATTTTACATTTAAGGTCTGTTACATTACATAATATTTGTGTAACACTATTAACAATATATTTTTAATAATATTATATATTAAACATTATTAAATATTAAAAATCTGGTATGAAGAACATACGATTTTTAATATCATCGGTACGCCCCAGCTAGAGAGAGATACGTTCACAAAACAACAACTTCGCTATATCACAAAAGTTATTAAGACAAAGCGTAGAAAACAACTATCACTCTCTCAATAACAAATGCAGAACTAAGCAAAGTGCTTCCATCTGACGGTACAACCGTGACTTATAGTAACTGTTTTAACGTGTCTTCACTCTTTAACGGACAAACAGAATGCGTATAAAACAAAATAATTTAAAATATACTTGAGTTGGTAATACCTCACCAAATTTTGTATTAACCAAAAATATACATATTGCTATGAACTGTGGATTTGATATTTGTAATACCACCATTTACGACAAATCTAACCAGCTAGGATATTCAGTCGGTTTATTTCCAAAAAATGGGACTGCTTTCCTCTCAGGGTTCCCATCGGATATGTGGAAAAAAAATTAGTTTAGTTATGCGCCACTCAAAATTTGTTTGAGAAAAGTTATTATAATATCTTTAAGTTACTTATAAGACTCGAATAGAAAAAGGTCAATTCAATAATAATCACAATATAAAATTTAAATGAAAATTTAATACAAAAATAAAAGAATATAAAGAGTATAAAGATTAATATTGCATCATTTAACAATATTATAAAGGTAAAATAACGCACGGAAATGACCGCAGCACGCGTTCAAAAACCTTTGTCAAAAAGCCGAACAAATTAAAAATAAAAAATGACAAAGAACATTTCTAATTTCTCCCCAGAGAACAATATAAATAAACTATCTTGACAGCTCGAAAAAAACTCTAATAAAACATACGCACTAACATGTCCAAGAAAAAATGCCCTTGAAATACCAACGTACAAAATTTTACATTTACAAGTTTTTTTACTTTGAAATGTCAAATCTTCTTTGCTATCTATATCAAATAACTAAGACTAAATCTCAATACGACACAATTAATACAATAGAAAATACAATAATCAACTCTTTTTAATTTAATAAGATATCTTATTTAAAAAAAAGTATATTACTTACGTAAAAAATATATGAGACACGTTGACAAGAAAGTGTAATAATCAAAAATTACGAGACACAAACTCGTATAAAAAATCGGTAATGAAAGTAACAACACCAACCAACTAATAAAATCAAAAAACAAACCCGAAGTTACATAAAAAGATAGTTATCTATCTTTTTAAATAAAGTGATACTCTCTTGTCAACTGTAAACTAGTGTCTGCAGTTCACATCAAGCACGTAGGCTTCGCATAAAAAAAATACAGTATTAAAGTTGTCCACATCTAACATACGGCGTGCACCAACATGACCAGCAGACATGCACCAGCATGACGAGAAAATACATACGGATATTAACAGATATCCAAAATAATATTACATTCATTTTTAAATAAATTTTTACTATTTATGGGGAAAAATCCATAGCATTATGTCTACATCTCTGGAGGGAGATACCTTCACAATTATATGAACTTATGTTCTTCACACCCGATTTTTAATAATAGTTTAAATTATTAAATATATTTTTGTTTTATACAAGCTTTTAGTGAGGTTTTACCTACTCAAGTATGTTTCAAATTATTTTGCTATCAACAATATGTTTACAAAAACTTAAAACATTCATAAAACATTATAAATCCTATTCAATAATATAAAATTACTAATATTTAGTAACTATTAATAATAATAGTCCCCCGCACGTCCAGGTCTTTGGGATAGTGATATGGTAGGCTTGTTACAACGTGAACCGTTCAGTACACTAGGATGTAACGGAGCTAGCGCTACACACCGATCGCTATTATTACCCCAGAGTTTTACCTCCAGGTACTCATTTTTGGTTGGAGAGCTTGTTGAAAGAGAGATCAACGAGCTCTTAAGGACGCAAAAATTCCCAACCGATTGGAAAGTGGCTAAACTGATTCTCCTACCAAAAGGGAAGAAAGTCATGTGGGGGATCGTCAGGGTATCGGCCAATATGTCTTCTTACTGCCCTGTGTAAATTATTCGAGGTTCTGATAAAGAACGGGCTTGAGAATGATAGAGGCCAACGGGGGACTATCGCCAGTTTGGTTTTAGAAAGGGGCGATCGACAATACAAGCAGTCGAGAAGGTGCTGGAGAAGAAGAATCGAACAAAAGACAAGTGGTATACCCCACTCACGATCGATGTTAAGAATGCCTTCAACCCGGCATCGTAGAGATTTATAATCAATGAGTTGCGGGTGAGGGGAATTCCTCAATACCTAATTAATCTGATATACAACTACCTTGAAGAGAGAAATATCAGGATAAACAATAGAGAAGAGATGGAAGTCACTACTGGCGTCCCAGATGGAATGCCTTCTATGATGGTGTGCTGAGGATTAATGTAACCGACAAGGATATGATGGTAGGTTATGCAGATGATCTAGCACTGGTCGTAACAGCCGCAAATGAAGACGAACTACTTTACGGTATGAACGAGTATTCAGGCGCATCAAAGTATGGCTAGGACAGCATGACCTCGAGCTGGCAGCGCAGAAGACAGAAGCTGTCATTATAAAGGGTCCGAGAAGACAGCATCAGCGCTTTTCAATAGGTGAAACGGTAATTTCCCCTAGCAAATCTTTAAGATACCTAGAAGTGGTGATTGATGAGGGCGGTATTTTTGGAGAACACCTAAAGGAAGCTGCGAACAAGGCCGTAAAAAAAGCTGGAATCCTGTCTAGGCTGATGCCAAGTGCACTGTGCGGGGTGGTCCACTGAAGTCTACTGCATGGCGCACCCGTATTGCACACGTCACGGCAAAAAAGGAAGTATAGAGGGTTGCTCGAAAGTGTCCAGAGGAGGGCTTTGGTGAGAGCGGTAATTGGGTATAAAAGAGTGTCCCTAGTGCCCCTAGAACTATTGGTTCGGAAGAGATGCATTCTGCACGAAAGCGAAAAT
This sequence comes from Melolontha melolontha, assembly GCA_935421215.2. Lineage (NCBI taxonomy): Eukaryota > Metazoa > Arthropoda > Insecta > Coleoptera > Scarabaeidae > Melolontha > Melolontha melolontha. The sequence continues at coordinate 38,946,053 of OW285244.1, read as the reverse complement.
GGTCAGCTAGCGTCGGTAAAGAGGATGATGAGAGCCAAGATTATTGAGGAATGGCAGAGGCTATGCGAAGAGAATGCAACGGTAGCACAGTGGACAAAAAGGATTATTCCCGACATCAAAAACTGGCTAGAGTGTCAACACCGAAATATAGACTACCACATGACTCGGATCCTGACTGGACATGGAAGATTCGGGGGTACACGCTAAGAAGATGGGAAAACGGGACTGATACTGTGGTGATATAGCGCGAAACATACGTTCTTCAGGTGTCCAAAGTTAGGCAGCAAACATATGTAGCCCTAGGGAAAGAGCTGACAGTAGGGAACCTCATCCAAATAATTACGAACCAGAAAAAAGATTGGGATAGAATCAAACAACTCATGATTCATATAATGACGAAGAAGGAAATAGAAAAACGGTTGGATGTGAGTGCAGGAGACAAATAGCCGCCCAATCTAGATACGTGATGAGAATCTCCAGAGAAATCTAACTCCTAAATCCCCGTAGTATTCGGGGGAAGGGAGAGGTAGATAGACAGAGAATATTTTTAGTAAAGACAGCCCTTCATCATGATGTTATGTCATGTCGATGATTCCGGGGTGAAAGGGAGGTTCAGAGTGCCCTTTGTTCAGTTAACTCACACGCTGGTTACGCCGTAAAAAACTCATTTTTGGTAATGGAGCCTACTACGCGAGTAGCAGGCTCTGCCAGGTATTACTGAGTCTATAGTCGTCCTCGTAGTTAAAGTTAGGATTTTTTTCTGTTTCTATAGTTTCTCTACTAATGATTCTTCAAAATGGTAATTCTTTGTTGTAGCTAATATTTCTGCTTCTCCAAAATTCGGTGCTTGTTCTCGTGTACATGTTCTGCAACCACTGATTATCCAATTCTTTTTCAATGTGTGTCGCCTTGATGTTCCTTAATTCTTTGTCCAATTGATCTTCCCGTTTGGCCGATTGGGAAGAGCTACGTCGGACAATAAATATGTTCTCTTTTCTATGGTCTCCCTAATCTCCCAAAACATCTCCAGTGGACTACATATGAATCTGTATAAGATTAACCAATTTGGTAAGAGTATAACAGACTCTAGAAATTCTACGATATGATGTACAAGTATCCTTATTTGAATCCATGTCAGAACGGGTTAATGATTACGTTAATAGCCAGGAAGAGCCAACACATTATTAATAACAAACATGTCATTTGTTTCGAACCCTTATATCATTTCTTACTTGCCAATATATCTATTTGTCACTAAATAATTAAGAGATTTAAATAATTCATAGTGTTGCAATTTTCGCGTCGCATTGTATATTTTAATCATGATTTTAATAAACTGAAAAGGCGGAAAATTCTGTTAAAATGTTAAGGTTTAATATGTAATATTATTAATAATAATTTCAATTATTTGAGTTTTAAATATTATCTAAATAAATAAAATTTAAATCGCTAATGTGTAATTGTGGGCCGACTTTCTAAAAGATCCGAACACCTAGTGGTTGTGTTAAACCAAACGAAGGCCTGATGATGGAACGAACTAAGTGAAGGAGCAAAGGGAAGAGGCGTAAGATACGCCGGCATCTACGTGCCAAAAGACGGTGTTATTTAAAAGCGAGACGCCGCTTTGTTAATTTACTTTACCCTGACGTCGTGATGGAATGTCACATCACTTCTACGGAAATTGAGAAAGTATTGTAATAGAAGTAGGTGAGTGACAGGCGCGCTTCTTTATCAGCTGCAGTATATTCTGGCCGTCTGACACCTTCCGGGTACGATGCTAAACTGTTCCAATGGCATGACCCGCAGGAGAGCATCAAACTCAATTTTATCTCATATGTGACATCCATCGACGACTGCTTGCCTAAGATAGGCCAAAGCACATGAGCTGGCATAATGTGACCCGGACTAGATCTATGGCCAGCACAATAGTCGGACATCCCAGTGTCTTACGCAAATTATAGTGCCCGACCGCATCTACATTTTCTTTCCATTTCTCATATTTATTCCAAACGAATACATTTCCCGGACTCAGAAATTTAAATTAAATTAAAAGCAGTCAACTAACTAAAATAAATTACTTTACAACCCAGATACAAGGCATTACTATAAAGTTTAAATATAATATACAGCAGTTACCAATAAATCGCTGTATTATCTGCTTTTTTTAAGTTAAATTAAATTTATTTTTCAACTAACCATTCTTTTATAATACATAACACATCAATTTGTAACGCCGAGGAATTACAAAAGCAGAAACAGAAGCAAAACAACGATTTAAAGCAAATATATTACTAAATAAAGATAAAATACTGAAAATCGCATTTTAAACGAAATCGCTTAAGAAGTAAGTAATTAAGGTGCTGGTTTATGTTGGGACTTTTAGGCAGATAATTTGTGCACTACAATATACCAAATAAAAAGAACCATAGACATCGGATGGCGCATAATTAGAAGACTCGGCGAAGAGTGGCAATTTCCAGTGCAGTGCCGAGAGCAACGTAGGCGGGGGAAGCACGCCGCACGGAAACCCAAGCGTCCATATCGAAGCACACTTGTTCAGTATTATTCCACTGGTCGTTGTGAGTGCATGTCAGTACACACATAGAAAATGTCGCATTTAGGTACGTTTCGGAAACGGCGTATTTCGAAGAAACTAGAAAACGTAATAGCGAGTATGCTGGATTTAGAATACGAAAGGGATTGATTAAACGTGTAAGGTGCGACGACTATTTGACGTGTACCGGCAGGTGGAAGTGTGAACGCCACCTAAAAAGTATAAAAAATTGTTCTGCAATCCGTGGCAAATAATACAGCGAACAATTAACATTTGATATAGATGTTCGTTTTATTATATGTAATTTACCGTTCACTTTACTAGACCAAAAAGCATTTGTCTCCTTCTGAAGCAAGTATTTGGATTATACATTACGTCGATAAGAAACGTTATGCCATCTGCTCGGGACTATGTTGAAAGAAGAATTAAAGAAGAATTGAAAGATAAAAAATTGTGGTTGTGTGTGGTCGAAACAACCGATCGGCAAAATAATTCTGTTAAAAATTCCCAGGAATTAATTAACAACATTTGAAACTTGCAATTACCGAACAAATGTAAAGTCATTTCTTTTGATGTCTCGAATTTGTTCACTAGTATCGCACCCCAGGAGGTAATAGATTTAATTACTTTACAACTAGAACGTAGAAACACGAACATTGTCACAAAGACCGAAATTTTACAGCTCTTGGAAACGTGCCTGGAACAAAATTATTTTCAATTTAAAAAGAAATTTTATAAACAAACAGAGGCTCTAGCAATGGGAAACCCACTAAGCCCCTTATTAGCGGAAATTTTCATGAATAATTTAGAAACTATAATTAGTACACATCCCTTGTTTGGTAATTGTGTATATTGGTTTAGGTATGTTGATGACATATTAATTTGCCTTAACGGTTCAGATAGACAATTAAAAACTTTACATAATTATATCAACACTATTCACCCCAAAATAAATTTTACAATAGAAACAGAAATAAATAAAAGCATTAATTTTCTAGATTTAACCATATCACACAAAACTAATAAACACGAGTTCGCTATATACCATAAACCAACACATACAGATACCACAATACACGCTAATTCTTTTCATCCTATAACACACAAATTATCAGCATACCAATCAATGGTATAGGTATAGATTAATTCATGTACCTATGAGTAAAAGTAATTTCGACCTTGAACTAAATAGAATATACACAATAGCATTAAACAATGGTTACTCTATAAATATTGTCAATAACATCCCAAATAGCCAACAAAAATCTAAAACCCTTTTCTTAGTTTATCCAAAATTAAAATACAAGATAATTAATTCCTATAATTCAATCACTTACTTAGGAAAAATTTCGGAAAAAATTGGTACTTTCATTAAAAAACTTAATAACGAACATATATCATTTAAAACAGACAATACTATACAGAACATTATTAAAAACAACGAAGATAAAGTAGACAAAGAATCAAACTCTGGTGTATATAAGTTAACATGCGAAGAATGTAATAAGGTATACATAGGACAAACGGGGAGGACATTCAAAATTAGGATGAAAGAACACGAGAGAAGCCATAAAGAAAAGAAAACAGATTCAACTTTCGCAAGTCATTGTATAGATATCAATCATAGATTTAATATAGATTTCAAAATTTTACACATTCAAGAAAAAAGTAAAAAACTTAACCTGTTAGAAAACTTAGAAATTAATAGATACAATAGTTTAGGATTAGCTTTAAATTACCAACTAGATTTAAACAACTCCCCTCTACTAAATTTAAGATTGTAAAAATTTTTCCACCAGCATTTCCCCAATAATTTTCACATAAATATTCAAACTTGTATTGTATATATTCAGTATTTCATCCACCTGATGAAGCCATTGTATGGCGAAACAATATTTTAGTGGTATTTACAATAAAAGAATTTTTGAAACTAGAAGTTTAATTACTTATTTCTTAGCGTTATAATGAAGTTTCAACAAGTATCTCCTTCGTCAATTAACTATATTCACTCACACCTATGTGCGGCGGAAGGCGAAAAAAATGAGTGTGTAATACGAAAATTTAAAAGTGTTATTGACAAGGATTCAGATTTTCTCATACTAAGACAAATTTGTGAAGGTTCGTCGAAAGATCCATTAAGTTGTCACAAGGATTACTTTAAATTTGCAAATATAACATCATTCGATATGGAACGGTCGTTTTCATCATTGAAAAATACTTATTCCGCACGCCGTACTCATTTGACTGAAACAAGTGTGGAAACATATTTAATGATTCAAATATTTAATAGATCCCACCCAGTTTGTGATTTCATGGAAGCTTTTTAAAATCATTATTTTATGTGTAAACATTCATGCGTCCGCATCGCCTATAATCGCCTCATGAAAGTCACAAACATAAATGATGCGAGTACGTAAATGTTACTGAACGTTCGCCTTGATACGGCCGCTAAGCCCCTCCACGTTTTTCTCCGCACTCCACTGAAACTTGCCCCTCTCTGCCGACTCTAATAATTAGCGTTATGGATTAACTAATGAATAACTTTTTTATTTTGGTATATTTTTCCTTTTTTCTTCAATAAGAGGCTGACCGTAATCTTCCGCGTTTCCAAAGACATCACACAGTTCAAAATAAGCAAAACATTGCTCGGTTGCGAGAAAGTATTGAGGAAAACTCCGAAACTTCCACCAGGCGACGTTCTCAGCAATTGGTTTTATCTAGATGGTCTTTGCAAAGGATTTTACACCAATTACACTTTTTCCATATAAAATGCAAATGGGACACAAGTTAAAACAAAATTATCCCCAAAATCATATTGAATATACTTGGCGTTTTCAAGAATTGTTCCGAGAGCAAAGTGAGTTTACTCACAAATTGATAATGATCAGTGAGGGGCATTTTCACCTAAATGGTCACGTGAATAAACTGCAGGATATGAGGTACCGAAAATCGAGGGGTGATTTTTAAACATCAAATGCATCCAGTTATATGCACAGTATGGTGTGATGTAACCAGAAAGGATCATAGGACTATACTTTTTCGAAAACGATGGAGGAGATATGGCTAATGTGGATGGCCATCAATACCAGACAATGATTGAAATTGTTTTAAGGCCAGAGGTTGAGAACAATCCGAAGTTGTGATTTCCAACAAGATGTAAGCACAGCTCATACATCCCTATAAACTATGACCCTCTTGAGGGAAATTTTTGGCGTTCGAATAACATCGCGAATAATACTCAAATTTCAACTGGCCACCGCGTTTGCCCGATTTAACGACACCGGATTTTTTTCTTTGGGGTTACCTAAAAGGTAAGGTGTATGCAAATAAACCAAGAACGGATGGATAACGGAATGTTTACATCAATATTTTGACAGCAAAAACCTGGCCAAGAATATTTCTTGCTTTCTTGAAACTTTTTAAACTTCTAAGACAATATTTTACAATTTTTGTGATACCAATTAGATCTGCTTTTGAAAATTCTGGCTAGTTTAATATCAAAAATATTCTCCGTGATGAGCTCCACGTTTGCAAAAGCTTGAACCAAATTTCAAAACACTTTTTCCAATTTCAATTGAGCCATCTTCAAAACATGCATTTTCATCGTATCTACCACTTCTTCTGGGATCTAAAATCTTGAGCAAGTAGTTTATTCTTCAGGTACGGGAACAAAAAGAATTCATTGAGTGCTAAGTTAGGGCTGTACGGCGGAGCACCCATCGATTCAATGTTTTAATTTATAAAATATTGACTTGTTTGTGCCGAAGTGTGTAAGCTCACATGGTGACGAATGAATGGTTTTCTGTATTTTCTTAAGACGAAGAAGTTGCGTACCATCAAAATGTATCACAATTTCTCTTATTATTGGTGCAATATCAAGAAGAAATGGGTACAAATATTACCTATTTCTTCTTGATATTTGACCCTTGTCTAGGGGTCCAATATTAGATTTTATATTTTAGTTTTTACATATCAATTCAAAGAAAAATTATAGATTAGTAGTCACAAATATATATATATATATATATATATATATATATATATATATATATATGTTTATTCTTAAAATAAATTGTGTGTTTGATATAAAACAAACTGAAACAATATCGATATTATAATTAATTGATTTTCTGTAATTATCTTTGAGATGTTCAAACAATACCTGAATATGACGTACATACAATTATTTCATCCATAACTACTTCGCTAATGTGTAGGTGCTTAGATGATTAATTATTAATAGAACTTCTGATCATTTACATTTTATCATCATCTAGTTTGGATTGCTGTTCTTATATATAACGTGAATAACAAATTTGAAAATTTTAAATTTTACTGAATTAATTATCTAACTTTAAGATATCTTTTGTTACCAAGAACTACCAAAATGTTTCAATTATAAAATATATAATAATATTGAAGGATGGTAATATTACGAAATGGAAGAAATTTGCAAAATGAAACGAAGTTATCGTTTTACAAATACATATAATGAAAATAAGTTGAGTCCGTTTTGTATGTAAATTAGTCTTATTATTTTATTCAAATTTAATTAATTCTAGTCAGGATAAGCGTACGAAAATGTACAAACATATGCTAATATGCATTTAAATTGAATTTATTTCGAATTTTATTATTGTTAATGAGAAGCACTTAGAAAAGATACGAGTTTATAAGACATATAGTAGAATATATCGTATACATGTTATGGGTGCTGTACCACGTTGAGGGACGAACCTTAAGAGGACTGTTGGTGTGCTGACGTTTCGATGAATGCTTTTCAACTTCTTCGCTTCGGAGATTAAAAATGTACATTATTACAAATAAGATTTTATTATAGTTTTTATATTTAGCGAAACGAATTGTTATACCCCACTTTGCAACCCATTAAAAATATTACAATAGCAGGTAACACGATGACTAAATTCTAGTTACATAATTTCTAAATATTTTCTACAATATATAACCAATAATTAATCTCAGATTTCATATAAATTCTTTAAAAAATTTGAATTTCTTTTTAAATTAACCTTATTTAATTATTTCTAATAAAAACTTTGTTTAAATAAATATTTACGCAATTCTTTAAATGTAATTCTGTATTTTAAAATCTGTGTATATTCATTTCAATTATATTATACTCTATACAAGCTGTCCTTGAAATAAAGAGACGGCATATGATAAATGGAAAGATGTAATTATGTAGAACATAAATACAAAATATTATGACTCAATTACGATGCGAACCCCGAAGTTAAAAGCACGCCGAAAATTATATTACGTGACGCCTATGAATTCAAAATATTCAGAATGTGTATAAATAAGAAATACCTCACACACATATGCTATAGCGTTTGTTTACATACGTAACAACTGGATGACATGGAAAATAACAAAACTATTATTTTTGTTATTGTCGGTCAACTTTAAGATATCGTCTTTGATACTTTTTATAATCGCACAGTGGCATGACAAAACTTTTTTAAATATCTTTGTAATTTTTTTTCTCACTTATGAGAGGAATTTTGGGAAAATATTTTAGATTTATACTCTAGATAATTACATTTTTCTATTTTTCATATTCTTTTATTTCAAAGACATGACCCTATATATATATATATATACATGTGGGTGTATGTATCTGTCTGGGTATATATATATATATATATATTATATATATCGTATGATTTGCTTTGTAATTTGTAGACAGCAATGTTTACATCCCCACTTACTCTGCAATTACATGCATTCTAATTTGATATTTGTAAATATTTCATATAAAAGCCGAAAAACTCCAATAATTTATCAATTGTTATATATATATATATATATATAAAGAAAAAAGAAAAACAAAATTCTATAAACACTAAATATATATATATATATATATATATATATATAAAATATATATAAATTCTTGAAGTTTATCGGTTTTTATATGAAGTATTTCTAAATATTATCAAATTAGTATGTAATTGTGAATGTAAACATTGCTGTCTACAAATTACAACGCAACTCATACGAAATTTAATTGAAAAATTTTGTCTACGTTGGGACTTGAACCCAAGTCTACGGTTTGCCGGACCGTCACTTTAACCAATTAAGCAACGATATACCTTGGTTCAAGCTAATTAGAAATGCATTATAAGGTGACAGTGTTAATGATTCCGATGTCAGTTATTGAAAGTAGAGGTCAGTATTGCAAGCAGAAGTCAATTTTGAAAGCAGATGTCGGTTTTGAAACCAGATGTCAGTTATTGAAAGCAAATGTCAGTTATTGAAAGCAGATGTCAGTTTTGTAAGCAGATGTCGGTATTGAAAGCAGATGTCAGTTATTGAAAGCAGATGTCAGTATTGAAAGCAGATATAAGTTTTGAAAGCAGATGTCAGTTTTGAAGGTTTGAATTTGCTTAAGAGTTTATTAATTAATATATTAAATGAACGGCGAATAAATTATCTAAATATATATATATACATATATATATATATATACACATAATTATTTCTTGGCCTTTGTATGTTATAGTAGATAAAATTGGTCGGCGATTTAAGGTCTGGTTTACTTTGGTATGTATCTATTATATATAAAACAATTGTTTTAAATAAATACATATCAAAGTAAACCAGACCTTAAATCGCCGACTAATTTAATCTACTATATATATACACACATATATTATTATTATTATTATTATCTCGAATCAATTGTTTAAATTATTTTCATAATTATCATGAAGAGTTAATATACGGGAAAAGATTCTGTTAGGTGTATTTTGAAATTTGCTCTTCTTGTGATGAACTTCCAACGAATTAAGGCGCATATCTTAGAGACGTGTGAAATATTAATAGAACAAAAAACGAAACAGAATTACATTATATACATACAAGTACATACGAGTATGTCATGCATTACATTATGATAATACCTTGTATAACAGGGAAAAGACTGAAAATCTGCACTTTATTAATTGGCTGTATTAAAGGAAATGAATTACTAAACAAAAGCGTAAATCTACACATTCTTTAAAAATGCCAATTGTTTTATTTTTACTCTTACAAGACTCGTAAATAATCTCATTTTGTCACTTAGCTGTTACTAGATTCCTTTGATTTAAGCGTTCTTTTACTTCAATCCACTCTTTCATTTTCATTCTTTTGCAAGCACAGCTTCTTACACCGATAATTAAAGCAACTTCCTAATATATCGTATACATTTACAACTTCAAAAGATTTCCTGCTCAGTCTATGGCTTACAGAATTTGATAAGTGCTTACACTACAGCGTAATAAAAAGGAATTTTAATGTTAGTACGTACATAAATGCAGGTGTATTCATTACGTCTTTGCTAAGCATATTTAACAAATATTTATACAAGGTTACTTTAACGGTATATTCATTTATTAAACTTTCCTGTTACTAAATTGCAAAAATTAATTATTTTAATGAAGAAATTTATGCAGGTTTAAACGACATCTTTCATGTTATTATTATACAAATTAATATAGAGATTAATTGTATATTTATGATTAAGTTATTTTATATTAAAACAAAATACAAATATATATGGAAAATTTTTCAACATTAAGTTGAATGAAGTAAAAATTTCAGGGCTGTAGTATTATTAGTATGAAAATAACATGTGAATGAGTCAACGAGAGTATACAAAATAAGGTAATTTGTACATTTAACAGCGAGTCTCTTTTGAAATTTACTTTAAAATAAACGGAAAGTATTAAAATCTCTCAACAATATATCTAAGCAATTAATTGTGGAAATCCACAGCCGAGAATTGCAATTTGAGCAATAGTAACGATTATTCGCCAAAATATCCACATTACTTTAATCTTCCGATCTTAATCAACAAGGACACACTTCATGACAACCTAGACATGGACCTTGTGCAAAATCAACAGTCAATAGACCATAAAATTCCGTAGACTTACACGGCCGGCGTTACTTGTAGTACAATCTTCTTGCTTGTATCGTCATGTTGTTGTAATTTCACTCGACGTTTCGCTGTCCATTCTGCCAGCTTCTTCAGGATCTAGTATCAGACTGATTCTCTTCGTTGTCTTTCTTCCTTGTATATGGCCTTGGTTCACTGGTATATGACCGGCTTGTTCCGTTGGTCGTGACTGATTCTCGTAGTAGGCTCTTCCAGGTGTTGCTGGGTCTGTAACCGTCCTGGCGGTTGAAGTTAGGATGTTTTTCTTATTCAATATATTCTCTAATAAATCTTCGATGGTAATTCTTCGTTGTAACTAATGCTGTTGCTTCTTCAAAATTCGTTCCCTTGTATATGTTCTACAACCGCTGATTGTCCAATTCCTTTTCTTCGTGTATTGCTCTAATGTTCCGTAACTCCTTATCTAATTGATTTTCCTGTTTATCAGACGTAGCTCTTCCTATACTCGCATACTAAATTCTAGGCACCTTTTCCCTTAGTTTGCGGCAATTTATCTTTGATCGTGTTGGATAGCGGTAACACTACTAAAGCAAACTTTTAAATTCTTCTTGGTTAGGATCTTTCCTATTTTCTGGGTGATTCCAGAGATGTAAGCGAATCCTTTGGCTGGTTCCATTTCCTTTCTTGGCGTTATCATTCTGGGCTTACTTAGAATTCTCTCTCTCTTTATTACTATAGCCGTTCTTGACCAGTGCTTTCTTAATGTGTCGCTTTTCTTTATCCAAATATTCAGCGTCGCTGATCGTCCCTGCTCTATACATTAGCGTTTCGATAAAGGCTCTCTTCTGTTGGGGATGGTTATGTGATTTTGCATGCAGGCATTCTATGCTTCAGATATGCTCCTGACACAATAATTATTCAATAGATTTATTATACTATCAGTTACATATGGGATCATACGGCACATTTCAAGTACTATCGTTAATGTAAATTGAAACAATATAGGTCTTAATTTCGAACCTTGAGGAATACCATATTTAATTTCTATTGAAAACAAAGTTTACTGATTCGTTTTTCTTTAAAAAGTTCGAGGGAATATTAGATTACAATATTTCCATTTGATATGATTTTATATATTAACCATGAGTTTGTAAACGCAGTATATGAGACCGTATTCTCAGATTAACTCTTCAAATAATAATTTAAATCACTTATGACAACTAGGTACAATAAAATAATAGTAGGCAAACAAACGTTAGCGGTACGCTATGAATGAGGTGCTTCCTGTCGTCAGTTAATTTAAAATTATCATTTCGAATGAAGAATTTTCTTAAAGTGAAATAAAAAGATTATGTTTAAACAAAAAACGACGACAATAAAATCTCATTTTAAATACAGGTGTCCTTGAAAGAAAGAGATTCATATTCTATATAATTACATCTTTCCATTTTTCATATGTTGACTCTTTCAAGGACACCTGTATATTTATTGCAGTCGGATGATACATAGAATTGATGGGTTATCCGCCGTACAGCCTTGATTTGGTCGCCAATGGTTTCTTTTTGTCCCCGTACGTGAAGAATAAACTACGCGATTAACAATTTTTGACGCCATACAAACCGGTTGATGTACTCTATCTTGAAGGCATCTGCGGTCGTTGCCTAGGATTTCGGATTTTAACCACATCCTTGGAACTATTCACTGATTCAAGATACATCTTCAGGACTGCTACTACTTCAGTGCAGCAACAGTAGCAGAAGCAAATCCCAAAACTTAAGTAACAGAATAGCAAATGTTATTAATATGACCACTGAATTGTAGGGATGAATTATGTGGAACTCCTGGATCTTGCATTTGGGTCTTTTTAGGTATTGCAGTTTAAGCCCAATGCTTTTCGTAACATATATGGATGAAATAATAATGAAATCTACCACGAAAACCAGCAAATTTAACGTTGGACACTTACAACTACAAAGGGTAGATATCTCGGAGGGAGCTTTCGCAGGTGATGGCGTTATAATCGCTAAAAGTGGAAAAGAACTACAACGGAACTTAGAAATATGGAACACAGAGCTGGAAACCCACAGAATAAGAATAAACAGAAGCAAAGCAAAAGTGATGACGATAGGAGATGCACCAAGAAACAAAAATATAGAAATCGACGGGGTAAAAATAGAGCAAGTGAAGACTTTCCAATATCTTGGAGTGCCAATAGACGAAAAGTTAACACAAGAAGTAGAAATCAACCAGAGAATAGAGAATTTATCTCTATTATATGATGAACAATAAATTCATAAACAATAAAGAAATTTCGCGAGACATAAAAATGAAAATGAATACTGGTAGCCGTAACTTTGTGGTAATTCATTTTGAATATAATAAAATAAAATAAAACAATCACTTTGTTATACCACTTTATTCACATATAATCGTGACCGCGGTTTCGACATACAATGTCATTATCAAACTAATTTTAAATAACATCATAAACCACCCCCATATATTTTTGTGTCATTTATAAGTTCTATGTAGGCCTGTAACTTTTGCAGTTTGATAATGACATTGTATGTCGAAACCGCGGTCACGATTACGAGTATATGTGAATAAAGTGGCATAACAAAGTGATTGTTTTATTTTATTTTATTATTTTAAAAATGAAAATATTTAAAGCGATATTTAGACCTATACTAACATTTGGCTGCGAATCCTGGGTTTTAAGCGAAAGGCAAAAAAGCAAGTTACAGGCTGTCGAAATGAAATACCTGAGAAGAGTCCGAGGAGTTACCAAACTAGACAAAATTAGAAACGTGAAAATACGAGACGACCTAGAAATAGAACCAACACTCAAATTCATAGAAAAGAGACAGCTGGGTTGGTGGAACTACTTGCAAAGAATGGAAGGAGTAAGACTATCTAAAAGAGTGTGGGAGGCAAAAATACTGAAAAACAAAAGGAGGGGTAGGCCAAAAAAACGCAATGGGATGGAGTAATAGCGAAAATACTGGAGACAAAGGAAAGAACATGGACAAAAGCAAAAAAATAGCAGAAGAAAGAACCGAATTGCACAAACTAAACTGCATTCGACAGATAAAATAATGCACTATTTAATAAACAACAATTTGTTTTTCATAAGTAACTAGATTTTTCTATTCTCAATAATTGTAGCTTATCCCTCGTGTATATATATATTTATATTTAGTGTTAATAAGAATAAAAATTATTTCTTATTTATTTTATTGGCCGTGTGCATAATATTAAAAAAGCACATCCAAGCGGAAAAAATCTAAAATTCCTAAACACAAAACTAAAAGAAAAAATCTAAAATTCCTACACACAAAACTAAAAGACTCAACACCAACACTTAAACAATCACATACAATATATAACACACCCTGCAAGGACTGTGACGAAGTATACATAGGCCAAACAAAACAGTTACTACAGGAAAGACTAAAAGGACACAAATATGCAAAAATATCAGACAGCTTTAAAAAAACACCAGACAACATTAAAACACAATTTTGATTTTGAAAATACAAAAGTAATAACCAAGCAAAAAAATACAAAGGCTAGGGAGGTATTAAAAATGATTAACATTTTCAAAAATAACAAAACAATCAACGACCGAAACGAGATTGATGGACTTTCAAAACTGTATTATCCGCTCATTAAACAATAGAAGACAACCCCACCCACACAAAAAAACAAAAAATTATTTTCCGTTCCCATTGTAAACACGCTGTATTTTCCCAAACGCATGGCCTGACCAAACAAATTTTAAAAAGGAAATAATATAAAAATTTCATTTTTATAACAAGACATTTAATTACACTTAAGATTCAGCGATTCGCGGTCGGACTCTGTAGTGAAGGGTCGACATGTTTCCGACCATGCATATTGCACTTGGTACAGGTTTTTTAGCACGAAATAAATTTGTGAGTTTTATATCTTTAAATTTTTAAAATTTTTTAAATTTTTAAATTTTAAATTTTAACTTTCTTTACTCTAATCATTATTTTAATTTTAATTCATTCATATAATGTAAATATAATTCTTACCTTTCGTTTGTAAAATTTTTTTAGATCTAAAAGCACTTGAAAAAGACTTAGTTATATACAAAAAAGTCGAAACGTCGTTAGTTAAATAAATTGAATTTCAATAAAGGTCGCTAAACCAAAAAAAAGCTTATTATTTTTAATATATATATATATATATATATATATATAAATATAATAACTTCGTGACCTTGGTATGATATGGTAAACCTAATCAGTAGGCGATTAAAAGTCTGTATATTACTTCAAAATATATGTATTTAAAAAACTCTACATGTTTCGGCTGTGTACGCCTTTATCAAGAGAATACAAAATATGAATGACAGGATATAATATATACAGGATATATTGATTTTATATCCTGTCATTCATATTTTGTATTCTCTTGATAAAGGCGTACACAGCCGAAACATGTAGAGTTTTTTAAATACATATATTTTGAAGTAATATACAGACCTTTAATCGCCTACTGATTAGGTTTACCATATATATATATATATATATATATATATATATATATATGTGTGTGGTAAATTCAATCAGTAGGCGATTTTAGGTCTGGCTTTACTTTAAAGTATATATATTTAAAACAACCCTACATGTTTCGGCAATGATGCCTTTATCAAGGATATAAAATATAAATGACAGTATACAAATGTCATATAATTGAGTTGCTATGGAGAAAATTATTCAAAGATACATTCCAATTGAATAATAATAAATCATGCCTTAGTAGGTATTCCAAAAACAGATAGACAACAAAAACAGGGAAAAGCAAGACATGAGTTATTATTATGTATGTGCCCGTGGAGCGTCTTAAGATTGAATTTACCATATCATACCAAGGTCACTAAATAATTATATTTAAATATATATATATATATATAACTTTAGTACGTTTCATTTTTTTAAACACTCTGTATATTTAAAAAGTACTTCAAATGATAGCTCTTCATTCTTAATTTCCGGGTCTAAAATCTTAGCACAAATCTTTTTTTAATTTAGCGAATTGTTAGATAGTTCCACATATTTGCTTATCCCTGTATATTGGAAAATTGTATCAAAAGTAAAAAAAACTTTCCAGTTCGGAAATACAAAAACGATGTCTTGTATGCAATTAATATAATAAAAAGTCCATTGACTTTATTAATACTATGGTATTAATTTCTTTATTACAAACTCCATACTATCTTCTTTCTCACACATCTAACAACTCTTTCGATAATAATTACAAAGTTCAACTTGCAGTCACGGAAGGGTATCGCTGTCTTCCACTTTTGAAATCCAATATCTACAGATAAAAATAAGCTGTGCGACCTACGTGTTACTCTGTTACAGAACTCAATATATGTTATCACTTGTGCTTTTGCCGCTATTTGAACAATCAAAGGAAAAGATATTTTTCATTTCCTGTCCTAAAATGCCCCTCCTCAAGTTAAACTGCGGTAAATAAACGAAATTAAATCTTAAATTAGATTTTACAGTTTCTAATTCCTTTTTATTCTTATTAATTTAATATCATGCAACTATTAAAACACTGTTCGAATCTTTAAATCAGTTTTATTACAATCCTCTTTCATCTGCTTCTATTCTTGAAAAATACATGTCATATCAGATTATTAAAGTTGAAGTAGAACCAATAAGCAATTCCCAAAAATCTCTCGTGCATAAAAGAAGTAAAAAATACTTTCTTTCTCGGAGTTTATCATAAGTTCAGTAGTAAGTACATAGTCACGAACACTGAAACGGCTCAGGACAGGTCGATCGACTTTGGACATTTCAAATCGAATATCTAGATAAAAATAAGCTGTGCAATGTACTTGTAAGTCGATGCTGCTGACTCGCCAAGATATCATTTATGTTATTTTGTACCGGTATTCTAACTGTGAAAGAGGATAACATACATGCAGGTTATTATACGTTTCAGAGATTTAACAAGTCTTTTTAATCCACGTTAATATACTCATTGACAGGAAAACAGTTTACACTAGTTTACAAATTAAAGTTTGTTCGATTATGTATAAATTTTAATAGGTAATATTGACTAAATATGTTGTTGCGATTACAAACATGATTCAGATTTTTTCTTATCGCATCCAGATACAACACAAATTACGAAATAAAGAAGCAATTCTTTTTATTAATGTATACAAGCTGTCCCGTATGGTTATGTTCAAATTTTAGGAGTATAAATTAGACTTCATTTCAAGTAACAAAAAAGCAAAACTTGTATATCCATTTTTATTTGTTTCAAAGTTACAGATCTATGAATGTGATTGTCGGATCATTAAAAAAATGTAATGTCGAAACATTTAAGAAGTCTCTGACAGTGTGTTCAAAATTTATTGATTATTTAAGTAATTTTTAATTAAAGAAAAATCGATTTTTTAAAATGGAACATACATGGAACATCCTGTAGATAAGCACGCCATAGTAAGTACGTAAACATTTTGCATCGTACAGGTATAGGTTTCCCTATGTCTATCTCTCATAGTTTTAGAGTTATTAATGATTATTTTCTAAATTGAGCATTATCAAGAAAAATCATTGTAGTAAGCCTTGAAAAACAAATCTGATATGTCAAAATTGTCACAAAGTATATTTCGTGTCTAACTGGTTTTATGTTGCTCACAAATATCCAAGTCGAATTAAATATTTATTCTAATAGAGATATTTTGAATTTATTCTACATTTATGGTGAATCTCTTCAAATTATTGAAAGAACATGTCGACTTTTTAAAGATACCCACATTTACCAGCAATCAATAAAACTAAATTCAAGCAAATATAATCAAATTCCATTCGCTTTGGGATTCAAGTCAAGAACACAGTTCCAAAGCCGATTTCGAGCGATGAAGGTAATGAAATCGTTGTTTTGGGATATTTTCATGCGCACCCAACCAAGTCTATACTGCCGGCGTCTGCAGATGTAGAAATTTCATGTACATTAAAGGATTTTAATGAAAAATAAAATGCATCGTTATTCTTTCCAATCAGTTTAGGCTAGAAGACTAGAAGAATTTAAAATATTTAAAATTCTTTGAAAAAGGTATCATATGCTGAAACATGTAAGATTGTTTTAAATATATACATTTTGAAGTAAAACCAGACCTTAAATCGCCAACTAATTGAATCTACCATAACATACAAAGGTCACGAAATAATTATCTATATATACATATATATATATATATATATATATATATATATATATATATATGGTAGATTTAATCAGTAGGTGACTTAAGGCGTTATGTTCCGAAACATGTAAGATTATCTTAAATATATACATATTAAAGTTAAACAGACCTTAAATCGCCGACTAATTAAATCTACTGTAATATACAAAGGTCAAGAAATAATTATCTTTATATAGAAATATATATACATATATATATATATATATATATATATATATATATATATATATATATATATGTATAAGTTTGTGATTCCTGTTGGTGGAGAAGATGTTGATATAAAGCGTTTCAAAGCAGATATTGGATGTCGTGTCTGGGACGTCAAGAAATTCTTTAAGGGGTAAGGTTGCCAACAGTGTCACCAATTTCATAAATTTATTTATTAATTTATTCTATACAACAAAATCCTTCCTAAGATCTAATCCGTTCCTGCCGAAAATAATATACGGGCGACGACGCGGAAATTCACCATTACAAAAACGGTCAGATTTACATTTAGTATGGACATAGTCTCGCTGCGGTTAGGCCCGTTCGCAATGGCATCCTTAATTACGCACATTAATTACAAATGTTCAATAAAGTTGTGGACATGTTCGACATGAAGGCTATTACTAATATCAACCAAAAAAAAAACATCACAATAAAATGACGATGTGTGCGGCTGACTATATTGCATAAATGTTTTTGTAAAGAAACATTCGCTATTCTTATGAATAGTAATGTTATCGCTACATGTTATCGTCTAACAATACTCTAGGAATTTTATTGTTTTTTTTTACACATCAATGAACTTGAATTAGAGCTGTATCTTCATAAATATAGAACAAACCAAGATATGGACCGACTTTAACTACATTTTGGCACTAAAAATTTGAATTTTTTTTTATGAATTACAAAGGATTTTTTTAAATTTTCAGTTAAACATTTATACGTATCCTTCAGATTCGCATAGCTTTGGCGCTATTCAACGATCACCCTATATATATATATATATATATAAATATATATATATATATATATATATATATATATACTGATAAGAACCATATGTATGTACTCTCTTTTCACTTCATTTATCTTTAAATCATTAAAGAAATACATTAGACATAATTGAAAATTGACAAAAAAAGAATACAAAAAAAATACTAACGCGTAAGGGGTGGTCTAGTTTGTAATACGTGTCTCTTTAACTCAACAAGGTATCATTTGTGTTATTTTGCGGCGGCATCGGTAAAGTGAAAAAGGATAATAGCGGTGTCTTTCGGCTTCCTAACAAATCCGTTTGGTCCAGGCCAGAGTTGTTGAGGTGAAAGCAATTAAATGTTTGTTAATCTGGAAGAGTGCGTGTGCCGGTTCTCTGCCGGTCGCGATGGGAACGTGGGAGGCATACAGGAGGCGGAATACAGGGGGCCATCAAGGGACTAGACTGTGAGGCGGCGAGGAAAGCTTCCAACATCAATCGGGTAGAATTCGTTTGAAACATACAGATTCCTAGTTTAAAGCTTGCACATACATCAGTCTAATTAATAAATGGCAGGCCGGCGTACATAAGATGATTAAAGCTATCGCAATGTTTATGCCCTGACCTTTAGGGTGGATAACTGTTACACTGGCGGACATATTCCCTACCCGACAACATTAGCAGAGTGCAGGCTAAGACACGTGATAAGTATAATTAGAGCGCCTGTCCAACAATACTGGTGCAGTTAGGAAGCAACGTTTTAATTGAATCTGAGCGACTTCTCTACACTGTCGTTTTTAATTATTTAAATGAACGTTAAGTGCAATGACGAGGAAGAATTTAAAACGATCCTAACGAAAAAAGGAAATACATAGTGCAAAAACACGAACTATAAATTCTTCAAATTTATATCGGAAAAAAAAAATAATTTAGTTCACAATCGTAGTTTAAGAAATTACGCGCAAAATTAGGCAATAATAAATTTTATCGTTCAACAGAAATAGAATAATTACAAGATGAGAATTATACCTATTACATGAACGAATTCTTTTGCGAAAATATTAGCATTTTTAACAAATTAAGGTATATATTATTAATAATATAATAATATAGCGAATAGTTAGAGCTAACTGCCACTTCTCGCATCTCATCGATTCTTATCGTTCCAATCAAGACATAACAGTGAATACAGAAAAGATGCGGTATATTGTAATAAGAAGCAGAGAACAAATTAAAAATATAAATCATAAACTACTCTTAGCTGAAATTACTTATTACAAGTTTATATATAATATTATAATGATAATAATAATAGTAATAATAATAATAATAATAATAATAATAATAAGAATAATAATAATAATAATAATAATAAAAATAATAATATTAATAATAATAATAATAATAAAATACTGCAAGGAACTATAGTGAGAAGTAATATTTACCTTTCAGCGACGAAAGAGTATGTGGAACATGGACAAGGTCCTAATACTCCCAATTGTGATTGGCGCAACGAGAGAAATTCCACATAAATTACACAAGTCCATAAATACTTTAGATCTCTACCAGAAACTTTATTTAAAAATGCAAAAAAGACACGTTGTTAGACACGGCTGCAGTAATACGTCGCGTCTAAACTGATGTTGGAGCGCGCGAACTTGGGCAACGTAGCCTGGAGGCGAAATGACGGGACGGGTTGGGTGCTGATGTGGTCCTTTACTGTGTGGTAGCCTAGCATATGCGCTACCAAACTCTAGGGGAGTCTGCCCGATGGGCGGACAGGTGCCATTCCACCTTCCCAGTAGGGGAAAGAGGAACCAAGCTACGCGGCGGAAAACTCGGCGCCGTAATTTTAAAATAATTGAATGTTTGATAAATATGCCAACCATCTTGTTCAAACAAACCGATGGCAACCAAGAACGAATGGTTCTTGTGAATGGAAGAAATAATAATAATAATTAAGGCTAAGGAAGAGGAAAAACAGTGAAGTATACCAACCTACTCTATCAACGGCGCTTGACGTACTAGAGTTATAACATAACCCTTACCCCAATAGCATTGTGAGGAATAAAGAACAACGTATATGACCCCTAAAAAAAATCGAAGCCATCAAGGAAAATCACCTGAACACGCTGATTAGACAGGACCAGAAATACATGACACTTGAATCACACCGGATTCTAGAAGCTCACAAAGCTAGCCACCCAACGGCTAGATGTATCAGGAGCCTATCCTTTTCGGAAGAAGCACCTGAAACGAGAAGGAGGGGGCATGTATTCGCGAGCTGCATGCCGCCGTAATGATGATGATTGCGTCTCTACTGTAACACCAACAATACAATCTAACTTACTGTAACAACAGTAAATTCGACCGCGCCCAATGCCGACGCTGACGATTCCGAGTTGGGTAAAATCAACCCAGCACAGCGCTGAAGAGATGTGACGAGTCGATTAAAAAAAAAAAGAAAATAATAATTATGGAAACAATTGACAACTTTCTAGCCATTTGTAACTATCAGCAACACGTATGTTTTCTCTTGCCTTATGGAAGCAATGTTTTCCATGGAGTTTTATATCTATAAGGCTGATATAGCACTCCCGCACAGCCCTCTATGTATGCCATCATATCCCGAAGTAAGGCTCGATGTCAGATTCAAAATTATCCCTGAAGGAAAAGGTAGAATACATAAACATATTCAGTGGTTGTGAATAGAAGTGGTCTTCGTAAAATGAGGTGCAAAATGAAAAACATTTGAGGAAACATTAGGAATAGCGTCTACTATTCTTGATTCTTGATTGGAAACATTATCATCGTTAATTATCATAGAATCAGGTAATTCTAGAAATGTTCCTCTTATTTGCCATAAATTTACAAAATATTCTCAGATCTCTCAAGATTCAGCCTCCACAGCAGATTGGTAAATTTTTTACACAGCTTTATGCTTTACCGTGTTACGTAATTTGCTAAATTCAAAACGATCAAACTAAGATCTAGTTTCCCTCCATTTCCGGATATAATATTCTTTTGGTTTTATTAATTTCTCGATGTCAGTATGGTTATCGTCAGGGAGTCTAGAAAATCTTACTTTGCTAACTGATCAATCAACTATGGAATACAATTTACCAATTAGCTTTAATAAAGTTTAGCTGGTTTTGTAAATTTTCAATTTGTATCAGGTGTTTACAATTAGAAATGATTTGCGTATTTGCGTGTTGTTTCGTTTGCACTTACCCAAAGATAATGACCAGATAGGTTGGTTCGTATTTTTTCAATGGTTCTCAAATAACTTTTTGGTAAATAGTATCTACGTAAAGTAGATTCATCTGGTATATGACGATCAGTATACTTGGTAAGAAACCTCTTGAGGACTGTTAAGCTTCTTGAATGAGATATTGGTCGCCATGAAAGCTTCACACAATTCAACATTAAAAGTGTCAGGTGCAGATGGTCATATGTTATCTTGATGACTTTTTGAAGACACATGTCTCTGCACATTACACTTTTGTGGACGCCTTAAACTTAATGAACAAGCACTGCAATATACCTCGGTATCATTACGAATATGCAACCAATCTGTATGGCCTCTAATCCATCCTACCATGGTTGCCCTACGAGAATTCTCCATAGTTAATGAAAATAAAGAGAAATACTAAGAACATAAAGAAATAGACTAAAAAGAAGAAACGAAAACTACTCCAAAAATAAGATAGTAAATTAAGCTTAATATTTATCAAAAATGATATGATAAATAAACAATATATCAATATAAAACGAATTTTTTATAATACTAAACGTTATATGATTGTTTCGGCCTTTACTTGATGAAATTCCATTATAACTATTAAGATAAAATAAAACAAATTTTATGAATTTCACTTTTTAATTATCACTGTAACGAGTCGTTTCGCACCAACCTAGGCTTCGTCAGACATATAACTAACTTATTTACAAAATATTTTTTATATTAAACACAAGTAAACAGTAACAAGCAAAAACACATGTTTTATTTTAAAAAATAGTCAGAGGGATGGGTGCTTTTTATTACGGGATGTCTATACAAAACTTTCGCTACGGTTTATAAAAAAATGTACTGTTCTTAAGTAATAAAACTAAAGGTTTACATTATATTACAGGGATAAAGAATTCTATGGAAAAATACAAAAATACTATACACTATGTAACTGTCTGCAAATCAAATAAATAGATTAAGTAAGGGTGAATTATTTGTTTCTAATTGATCATTTAAGATCTTGTCAGTTTTCTTTATTTTATTAATTTCCAGTGACTCTAATAAATTAAGTTTTTTGCCCTTATTTTCTATATGTAATATTTTAAATTCTTTGTTAAAAATGTGGTTCGTTGAATTGATATGAGACGCATATGAAGAGTCACTTTTATTATTTCTAAATGAAGAAAAATGTTCTTTGACGCGTACTTCAAACGATCTGCCTGTCTGTCCGATATAAGTCATAGGGCAACTACCGCAGGTTAACTCATAGACCCCTGACTTTTTATTGTTGTTTGTTAAATCCTTATTGTTTTTTATATAATATAATAATATAAATAACAATTTATCCAAATTTATAAAAAACAATAAGGATTTAACAAACAACAATAAATAGTCAGGGGTCTATGAGTTAACCTGTGGTAGTTGCCCTATGACTTATATCGGACAGACAGGCAGATCGTTTGAAGTACGCGTCATAGAACATTTTTCTTCATTTAGAAATAATAAAAGTGACTCTTCATATGCGTCTCATATCAGTTCAACGAACCACATTTTTAACAAAGAATTTAAAATATTACATATAGAAAATAAGGGCAAAAAACTTAATTTATTAGAGTCACTGGAAATTAATAAAATAAAGAAAACTGACAAGATCTTAAATGATCAATTAGAAACAAATAATTCACCCTTACTTAATCTATTTATTTGATTTGCAGACAGTTACATAGTGTATAGTATTTTTGTATTTTTCCATAGAATTCTTTATCCCTGTAATATAATGTAAACCTTTAGTTTTATTACTTAAGAACAGTACATTTTTTTATAAACCGTAGCGAAAGTTTTGTATAGACATCCCGTAATAAAAAGCACCCATCCCTCTGACTATTTTTTAAAATAAAACATGTGTTTTTGCTTGTTACTGTTTACTTGTGTTTAATATAAAAAATATTTTGTAAATAAGTTAGTTATATGTCTGACGAAGCCCAGGTTGGTGCGAAACGACTCGTTACAGTGATAATTAAAAAGTGAAATTCATAAAATTTGTTTTATTTTATCTTAATAGT
Organism: Melolontha melolontha; assembly: GCA_935421215.2. NCBI lineage: Eukaryota > Metazoa > Arthropoda > Insecta > Coleoptera > Scarabaeidae > Melolontha > Melolontha melolontha. Next base: position 38,922,085 of record OW285244.1, on the reverse strand, counting down.
AATACTAAACGTTGTAACCAAATAACACTGAAAGAAACGAAACCAAAAACAATCCCTTATAGAAGAGAATAGAAAATATACTATCTCAAGAACAATAAATACATGTATGTATGTGCATGTATAACAGCATGTCAACACGAGAATACACTTTGGAAATTAGCGGAGATAATTTTTAAGCGATTATTTCAACGAAGTCATATATAAATGTATGTAGTAATATATAAATGTATATTCCGTCTTACACGCCACTGTTGAATTGAATTTATGAAGGAATAGACACAATGTACTATTCATAACGACGGAAATATCAACACCTGCTAGAGGAATGCAATCGATCAAGCAAATAGTGGGGCTGTTATAACATGCATACTATACCTGAGACTGCCACAACGTTTTATTGAGGCAATTCGTCATTTAATCGCTTCAGTCCGCTCCCTGATCATTACAAAAGTCAGAAGTGAGATAGAAGATTAGTAAATACGTACGATTGAGGAAGACGGATTATATAAGTGTGTATATTAAATTCTTTATAAAACCCACAACTATTGAATAAACCTGGGGACGCGTGTATAATTCATTATATACTGTAAGTAACTTTTATTATGAAAAGGAGAGAATTGAATGGAAAAATTATCAAAAAAATGTAGAAGAGGTTCAGTTAATGTTAGTGATATGATAACAGAGCGACAATTTCAATGTATTCGATTGTTAGTATGAGATATTCCATGCCGGCTTTAAGCCATAACGATCCGACCAGTAATATCTGTATCTGATTGATGGATGTTGGGTAGTATGGTGTTTTCCCCACCCACTACCGCCGCTACTGTGTGTGTATTATCTCGCACACATCCTTTAAATTCGCGGATCGTTTACGAAGTCCGAGCGCGCGTGGCTAAAGCGTCGAATAGAAGCCACACCACTACCACCGCGTACCGTCCGATGGTAGTAACATCGGCAACAACAGCATAACCCCCTGTGTGTATGCTAGGCTTCAAACTCTCTGCACAGCGCTTCCTGTTCGTGTTAAGCAGTTCATGATTACTCTCGCTCAAATAACAGAACGCGCCGCCATTCGTAGCTCTCGAATCATCAATTTTCTAAACGATCGCAAAAACAGAACAAACACTTTAACAACTTACGCTGTGGTTGTTAAAATTGGAAGGAAATTTAATAAAAAGTAGCTACCCAGAGTGGGAGAGATAGAATGGGAGAAAGAGAGAAACCCTTTTGTTTAGAAACGAATGCTTCGACTGCTACGTTCTCATCATCAGACCTAACTCTCTGGTCAGTTCACCGAAACTAAGACCGCCATCTCTTCAAACAATTATAATTAAATCATTATTGTATTACATAGGCCCCATTAAATAGACTTAATGAAAAATTCAAATAGATTTAGAGAGCGAATTAACTTTTCAGGTCTAACGGTTTGAATTCGGTTTAGATGTTGTTTGCTTTTAATATAGTATTTAGCCTCTGTATCTATTAAGATTTAAAAACAAAAGTAAACTGACATTATGTATTCATAATAAAAAATAATCTATTTTTTTGTATTTTAAATATATAGCTGTCCCGTAACTTGTGGACCATACGCGGATTGTTCGGAAACTACAGAGATGGCGCGAATTCGCAGGAATCTTCTTTACCATTCTGTAAAACAATCCTTTAGTATGTTAAATATGATAGTACAGAGCGATCCATCAATTAGTTTTTGACAATACGCCAAAGTGAACGTCTCGCGTGATTTTATAATAATTGAAAGCAGTGTTGAGAGCAGTGATAAAGTAGTTTCATTTGAAAGGCTTAACACCAATCGAAATCAAAGCAGAGCTGGATTCAATACTATTAGAAACCCCTCCTTCGTTTTCAATGGTTAAAAACTGGGTTGTCGAATTTAAGCCTGGTCGTATGAGCACAAATGATGGGACGTCCTAAAGCTGCTACTGTTCCGGATATCATTGAAAATGTCCACCGTATGACCGTCGAGTAAAAGTGCGCGAGATAGCAGGCATTAAATAACAGTGTGCAAAAAATTTTATTCTGAGGAATTGGAAATGTAAAAATATTCTGCGCATTGGTGCCGCGGTCATTCACACCGGAGCAAAAACTCAATCGTTTTGAGTGTTTCTCGCGATCTTTTGGCACGTTTTCGCCGCAATCAAATTGACTTTTACGCCATTTTATTACCGTCAATGAAACCTGGGTCCACCATTACACTCCCGAAGCTAAAGAGCAATCCAAACAATGGACAAAAATGCTTCTCCGACACCAGAGAAGGCAAAGAGAAGGCTACTTGGTCTCCTTGGAAAAGTTGGAAAACAATAAATGGCAACTATTATGTCAATTTGTTGCAACAATTAAGCGACAAAATCAAAGAAAAACGGCCTCATTTGACAAAGAAGAAACTGCGTTTTCATCAGGCCCACAAGTCTGCCCACAAGTCTGCGATTGCAATGGCAAAAATTTATGAATTAGGATTTGAATTAGTACCTAATTTGCCATATTTCCCAGATTTAGCTACCAGCGATTATCGTCTCTTTCCCAACCTGAAAAAATGGCTCGACGGTAAGAGATTTTTGTCTAATTCCGAGGTAACCGCTGCTGTAAATAGCTACTTCGACGACTTGGATTCATCGACCTACAATGAAGGCATTACTAACTTGGAGTATCGTTAAGTGTGTTAAATGATTAAATAAAGTTCTTTGAAAAAGGCAGTACTTGCCGAGGCATGTAGTATTTGAATTATTTTGAATGTGTGCATATTGAAATGAAACAGGCCTTAACCGGCGACTAACTAGATCTACAATCATATACAAAGGTCAAGAAATAATTATCTTTATATATATATATATATATATATATACATACATATATATATATATATATATATATATATATATACATACATATACATATATATATATATATATATATATATAGGAATTGACTGCTAGTGAATCCAGCAAAAGCAATATCTTTATAAATTAGTTCTTTATTTTTTCGTTCCAATATTTTGCATATAGTATGTATTCTTCATCAGGGTCACTTCAATAAATGAATACATTTGGTCACATTTCTTGAAGTGACCCTAATGAATCATACATACCATATGCGAAATATTGGAACGAAAAAATAAAGAACTAACTTATAAAGATATTGCTTTTGCTGGATTCCCTAACAGTTTTTGTTAATTCCTATATTCTAACGGCAAAGATTCCTCTTCTCATTATATATATATATATATATATATATATATATATGTATATGCGCCTACTGATTAGGTTTACTATATGTATATATATACATACATATATTTATATATATATATATATATATATATATATATAGTATTTTCGTGACCTTGGTATGATAAGGTAAACTTAATTAGTCGGCGATTAAAGGTCTGGTTATTACTTCAAAGTGTATATATTTAAAATAATCCTACATGTTTCGGCAATGATGCCTTTGTCAAGGATATAAAAAATATATATTTTTTATAACCTTGACAAAGGCATCATTGCCGAAACATGTAGGATTATTTTAAATATATACACTTTGAAGTAATAACCAGACCTTTAATCGCCGACTGATTAAGTTTACCTTATATATATATATATATATATATGAAATTATGGTTTCTCGGGTTCTTGGCCGCGTGTGAGATGTGTCCTTAGAAGGATTGTTGTCTCAACAATCCTTGAGACAACAATCCTTCTAAGGACACATCTCACACGCGGCCAAGAACCCGAGAAACCATAATTTCATCATACAACCGCGAGAACATCAAAATTATCATATATATATATATATATATATATATATATATATATATATGTGTGTGTTTAGATCATTTCTTAGCCGTTTATTAAATATATCAATTGATAAATTCTTGGAGTTTTTCGGCTTTTATATGAAATATTTACAAATATTATCAAATTAGTATGTAGTTGCGAACCTTCAAAACTGATATCTGCTTTCAAAACTGACATCTGCTTTCAAATACTGACATCTGCTTTCAAAACTGACATCTGCTTTCAAAAACTGACATCTGGTTTAAAAACAAACATCTGCTTCCAATAACTGACATTTGCTTTCAATAACAGACACCCGCTTTCAAAACTGACATCTGCTTTCAAAACTGACTTCTGCTTTCAAACCTGACATCTACTTTCAATAACTGATATCTAAATCGTTAACACTGTTACTTTATATCCATTTCTAAATAGCTTAAGGTCTATCGTGGCTTAAGTGGTAAAGCAACGGTCCGGCAAACCGCAGACTTGGGTTCAAGTCCCAACGTAGGCAAAATTTTTCAATTAAAAATTTCGTATGATTTGCTTTGTAATTTGTAGACAGCAATGTTTACATACACACTTACTTCGCAACTACATACTAATTTGATAATATTTGTAAATGTTTCATATAAAAGCCGAAAAACTCCAAGAATTGATCAACTGATATATATATATATATATATATATATATATATATATATATATATATATATATTGTAAATATACTTTCTACACTTTACGACGCTATTTTATTCGAATTTTTTCATAGAAAAAAATTCGCCCTTAAGTAGGAATCGAACCCACGACCTCTGGCTTGCCGGACCATTGCTCTACCACTAAGCTGTTAAAGGAGTGAATTAGAAACTTTTTTGGGGATGCCTTAAGTCACATCAAAGGAAACAGATGAACAGACATATATATATATATATATATATATATATATATATATATATATATATAGTGTTAATAAGAATTAGATTTCTTATTTATTTTATTGGCCGTGTCTTAATATTAAAATAATAGACTTTTTTATTGGTTTAGCGACCTTTAATGAATTTAAATTTTCTCTACGACGTTTCGACTCTTTTAATTATTAAGTCTTTTTCAAGTGACTAGAAACAAAAAATTAATACAACGAAAAGTAAGAAAATATGTTTACATTTGTATGAATGAATTAAAAATGAAAAATTGAAATTAAAATAATAATAAAGTAAGGAAAGATTAAATGATTACATTTGTATGAATGAATTAAATATTTAAATTAAAATAATAATAAAGTAAGGATAATTGAATGATATAAAAACTCACCGATTTATTCCGTTTTATAACACATTTTTTTTAATTACATGTGTGGTTCGGAACTTGCACCGAGACCTTTCCCGGGATGACCGCTTCACTTCGAATATTTTTTTTTATCATTCTTTTTTATCATTTTTATATCATTCATAATTATCCTTACTTTATTATTATTTTAATTTCAATTTTTAATTTTTAATTCATTCATACAAATGTAAACATATATTTCTTAGAATTAATGTCTGGATTGTGATTCATTTGGGAAGGAATATTTTCTTACTTTTCGTTGTATTAATTTTTTGTTTCTAGTCACTTGAAAAAGACTTAATAATTAAAAGAGTCGAAACGTCGTAGAGAAAATTGAAATTCATTAAAGGTCGCTAAACCAATAAATAAGTCTATTATTTTAATATATATATATATATATATATATATATATATATATATATATATATATAGTGATTCTGATGCTTTCGCAGTCATAAGATGTGTGTATGCTCTTCCAGGTATTGAATAATGTTAAAGGACAGTCCTGCAGAGGACTCTTAGTGTCATGACGTTTCAATGAACTCTTCTTAATTTTCTTCGGGGGTTAAAAATACAAATTATTTTTATACTTTTATATAAATTTATATTTTTAACCTTCAAAGATGCAGAAAAGTTCATTGAAACGTCAGGACTCCAAGAGTACTTCTTAGGATTGTTCTTCAACGTGATACAACGCCCGGAAAATCATAGACAGATATATATATATATATATATACACATATATAGACAGATACAGATGTTCGCGATTAATAAATTTGATTTAATTTCCTTCACTTATAGAAAACTATCTTAACCCCTTAATAATCTAAACTTTTCTAATACTTTTTTTTCTGTCTTATAATCAAATTTGTTTGCGTTTTCTACGCGATAATCTTTTAACACTTTTTTTTCCTTAAGTATCCTACTTCGGAGTCAATTAAAATTATGGTTAGATGTTTATAAACGACTGAAAGTGGGCGATGTAGCGGCGAAGGCTGTGAAAAGAGCCGGGGTTAGAGTTGCTAGTGTCATTAGAAAGTGAGTCGGCCAAGCTAGAAACTCAGGAATTCCAATTAGGAATTTGTCACTCCTTGAACAACAGTGAAACGCATTAAAGCGAAGAATATCGGAACGACTGGTGGGGTTACGAAGGGGGACTAGGAATGTTTTGATGGTACTGCTGCAGTTAAGACTTTTTCCTGACGGTAATTAGATATTTTTTTTTTCTTTAATATCATTTTGATGGATCATATTTAATCTGCGAAAATTATTAAATCAAGGCGAAATTAATTTTATTTTAAGGTGTAATGAAGCCGAAGGAACTTTAATTAAATGCGCTACATTAGAATATTTTATATTTATTGTTTGAAGCGAGTATTTCACTGTATAATTTTAGAAGGATTAATAACAAATCTACTCTATTAAAATAAATGTAATATTATTAATAATAATTTGTGAATCAAAAAATTTACATTCATATTACTCTTCTATATACAACAATTTCGATCAAATTGCAATGGAAGATCTTGAAATACAAAAAAGAGTTTATGGGATTCGTTAAAATAGCATTAAAACATAAAAAAGCCAAAAAACGTCAATAATAACAGAGACCTGCATAAAATTTGTGATGACGTGATTTTTGTTTGTTAAGCTCAGTTTTTATATAGCAATAACTAATTAAAATACAGTTGGTCTCTACCACAGTTGTTTTTTTGCACAAAAGAAAAAGAAAAAAATATAAAAAAAATCTTATAATAGGCGTTTTAATACATTTTAAAATGAATGTACTACTTCAAATTCTAGGTATTAACCCAAAAATGATTTTCTGTTGTGGTTTTAAAGAAATTTGTTAAATAGGCTGTCATTACCTGATGTAAATATTTTATTACATGTATTAATTTTGGAAAAGATTTCCGGGAATTTTTACCTGCTAAATCCTATTTATTATGCTTTCACTTTATTAGTACTGCGAAGAAGGATTTCAAGTTTATCACTCCAAACAAAATGTATATTTTAATGTCATTTACTTCATTATAGGTCTGAGTGTCGATCAGTAAAATTAATTTGTCTTTAGTGTTGTGCGTGGTATTTGATAAATAAACATTGCTTAAAAATATGTCTAGCCGGTGTTGCAAAAACAAACCAGATGATTTTTGTTATATTTGTGGATATTTTGTCATGAAAAAGTTTAAGAGACCAATTGGTGAATTTGTGAAAAATACATATTATGTTTATTTCAAAATCAAATTAGGAGATCAAGATAAAGATTGGGCACCGCACGTTGTTTGTAAGGTATGTGAAGAAGGTTTAAGACATTGGACCAAAGGGAATAGAAAAAGCCTTCCTTTTGGAATACCGATGGTTTGGAGAGAACCGCAAAATCATCGTGAAGATTGCTACTTTTGTCTTTGTGATATTAAGGGGCATAATAGAAAAACTTTGAAACATATTTTGTACCCAAACAATATTAAATCAGCTATCAGACCAGTTCCTCACAGTGATCATGTACCTATACCTATACCCCCCAAAGTACTACAAGAAGATATTGAAACCTCTTCAACTTCCGGCTCCGCACAGATGGATAGTGATTTTGAACCATCAACCTCAGGTCAAAACCAACCTCAGCTATTTTCACAAGCCGAACTGAATGATTTAGTAAGAGATTTGGGACTTTCAAAAGATCTTTCTGAAGCACTGGGGTCTAGGTTGAAACAAAAAAATTTGTTTGCCCCAGAAACTACCTTCAGACCTTCCTTTAGCTGAATATGACAAAAAAAACAACCAAACGAAGCTTTTCTGAAAAACGAAAACGTTTTTTTAAGAAGCATAAAGAATAAATAACTATTTCTAATAGTTTCTATGTGTATATTTTTGTATTTTTTAATATAATATAAAACTAGCTTATAAATGAAATAAATCGTGTTTTTTCTATATTTTTTGATTTAACTGGTTTGAAAAATAACCTTACGTGATACGAAAAAAATAAAAGCAGATTTGATATCAGCGCTACCCAATTACATACTAGAAAACAGTTAAAATTTTTAAATCAACATTCAAAGAGTTGAAAAATGCAGGCAGTGTAATTTACCAAATAACGTTAGGACGTCTTTTTGACTTAAACCAGCAATTTTTAATAATACTGGAAGTGATGTAGATAGGGCTGGTATATAATAAAATCAAAAAGCTAACCAATAAGATTATAACAGGGATTAAAATAAGTATGCTCTTCATTGGCAGAAGCAACTCTAAAACGAAATTAAGAACTATCAAAATACATGAAAAAAAAAACGAATAGACAGAAATGAAGAACAAGAAAATCTAATAGTAGAAACAAATGAAAATATCGTTAAATTAGTTATGTCTTTTTGGAGCAACCATTACAGAAGATGGTAATGAAAATTAATGAAAGTAAAAGTTCAGAGGCATTAAACAGGATAATACCATCAGAGAAAATCTTCAGATGCTTTAAAATACACAATAATCGAATTGACAGTGACATATGGCAAAGGCATTTGGATATTGAATAAGATAGAGGAAAATATAATTGATATGTGAAATAAGAAAATCTTAAAGAATTTTTGAGGAAGAACTGAGAAACGTGGATTCTGAATGTTAGATTCACAAAATCTGTATCCAGCATCTAGAGGAAATGCTGAACGAGTATAGTAAGAAAAAAATCATGGAGACTAAAAGACTAGACAGTTTTAAAGGTAAAGAAGATTAAGGTCGAAGGAAAGGAGATTTATCAACGTCCAAAAGAAGCTATACGAAAAAAGGATCCACAACTGGATAAAATACGAAACCGAAGTAAATGAAAATTTTCAATTGGCGAAGACTATATTTTAAAAATAGTAGGTTTGCACAAAAGAATGGGCAAAAATTATGTAATTTGGAAGCAAACACTTATGTTATAAAAAGCAACATTATATTTGCTGAGAAGCGACATAATTAAATGATTTAGGCATTACCAAATAGGCACTAATTTAAAAAGCTTGAGTAATGAAAGCAAATTCAGAAACATATGGAAGAAGAATTGAATATTATGAACAATAATAAATAATAATAATAATAATATAACTTTATTCGTTAAGACACACAAAATGTATACGAAACGTCACAAATACATAAATAAAATACAAAATCTGTATATATAAAATAATAAACATATACATTTAAACAATTTTCAAGTCCATAGCAACTATTACATAATTCTTTCTAAAAAAAATCTTCAACTTTATACAACACTTTGTTTATTAATAGTTCCTTAAGTTCCTTGAATTGTCTTGTTGATAATGATTTTAGAGTCTCAGGCAAGTGGTTGTATATTTTGATATACTGGTAGAGTACATTTTTTTTGTATTATTGTTAAATGAGATCGTGGAGGACACAAATATGACTCAGAAGTCCCTCTTGTACTATAACTATGTGCGAGTTCATATTTAGCAAAAAAATCAGGATAATGGAATTTGACAAACAATGCGCACTGCAAAATGCATAACGCGGGTAGGGCAAGTATTTTTTAATCTCTAAAAGTGCTCTTACAAGTATCCCGTGGGTTTATGTTAAATATAGATCTAATACATGCCTTTTGAATTACGAAAATTCGTCCCACATCAACGAAATTTTCGCAAAAGATAACACCATATGCAAGACTAGAATAGTAGGCATAATATGCACTTACAGCGGCTTCAGCACTAGCACTTCGCGAAATCACTCCCAGAGCGTAACAAAAACCATTCAGTTTAGCTGCCAGCCGTTCGACGTACGCCTTCCACGACAGTTGTGAATCCAAAGTCCATCCCAAGAAGTCGGCTTCCTCGCCAAATGCAAGTTGCACATCCCTGTATCCGATATCAATTTCCATTCTTTTGGCACCAAATCTTATTAGATTCGTTTTACTTACATTAATTTTTAAATTGTTTCTTGCAAACCAATCCTCACAGCACGACAAGTGCGTCGTTAACAATTCAGTAGCACTAATCTTCTGTTTTTTCTCTTACTACTGATGAGTCATCGGCAAATTGTATAGTTGGAGATGTAGCTACTGCTAGCAGGTCATTTACATATAAAAGTAAAAATAATGGACCTAAAATTGATCCCTGTGGCACGCCATAATGAACATTGCCCCTTTCAGATCGTACCTCTTGTCCAGAAATTTTATTGGCACTGACACATTGCCTCCTACCCGAAAGATATAAACCAATCCACTCAAATGCCCTTCCACAAAACCCATGTTCTCCAACTTATCAAGAAGCACTCCATGATCCACGCTATCAATACCTTTGACAAGTCCATGAATACAGATAGGTGTCTCTCCCCTGCTTAATCCATTCGAAATCTCTACCAGTAACTGGAACAGGGCCCTTGAGGTTGATCGGTCTTTTGTAAATCCATTTTGTGTGTTATTTAATATTCCATGTTTATTAATGAAATTTGTCATTCTGGAAAACATAAGTTTCTCTAGAATTTTTGACAAGTTTGAGACCAACGCTATAGGACGGTAATTATCGCGACCTATCACACTTTTTGTACACTGGTTTTATTATGCTAGACTTTATCTTATCTGGATATTGACCCTTTAAAAAAGAGATTTGCTATATGTTCCAGCGGTACTGCTAGACTCTCTGCACAGTATTTTATAAGAGTAGTAGGTACTTCGTCATCTCCTACAGATTTTGTATAATTCAAACTGTAAATTGTTTTCTTTATTTCGTCAAGATCTGTAGAATGAAGCGAAATGTCTCAGAAATGTGTTTGATGTTTTCGTACATAGGTCCACAATTATTATTGTTTATATTTGCACAAATGTTTATAAAATATTCATTTAGATCTGTTAATACTTCTTCTGTACTTTTATTACCATTAGAGAATTTTTCTAAATTAAAACTCATTTTCTTTTTTATACCATTTATATTGCTTACTACATCCCACGTTGCTTTTGCTTTACTGTTTGAATTTATTATGCATTCTGAATATGTTTTCTTCTTCGATGCTTGTATTTCCCTCCGCAATAGTTTACAGTAGTCGGTGTATACTGTTTTTGTATTCTGTTACTTATCATAGCTTCGTAAAGTTGTCTCTTAATTTTTGACATAATTTTAATATTTTCTGTCAACCAGCATTTTCCTGTATTTCCTGAAACTTCGATAACCTTTCTCTTTGTATATTTTTCAATAATATTCATTAGAATTTCTAGGTATTTATTATACCAATTGTCAATCTCCTCAGTTAATGTAACTTTACTCCAATCAACATTGTTTAACTCATCCGCAACATCACTTAAGATAGTTCGATTAAAAAACTTTTTTTTCGATTTTATTGGTATACATTTGCAATGATTCCGAATTCGTCAATGATATTGTCTGAGCTTGATGATCTGAAGGAATCCCAAGGGATTATTTAGGCATGAAAATGCAGCGAACTGGCAGAGATTATCTTAGGATGAAACTACCATTACATGCTAGCAAAGAAAGTAAACGATTGGAATGCATAAATGCAAATAATGAAGAGAACAGGGTAAAGTACATAAAAATGAGAAAACGTGATGAAATAATGAAAAAATAATAAGGGAAATTGAATAGATACCACTAGACCAGCGATGCACATACCGCGGCCCACTGTCGATATTTATGCGGCCCGCCAACGAATTTTAAAAATTGTTCGAAAAACTACAAAAATAGGTAAAAATCCATTCAAATCAATATTTCTTAACTTTTTATTTTATTCTAACTTTTGTAATTGTTAGTAAGATATGTATCTTTAAGTACCTACTACTTTCTTGTTCAGGTTTACTACGTAGGACAGGTATGCTCCTCGTCGTTCCAAGCATATTATTACGAGACTAGAAATCTGTCGAACCAACTAGATTACTCGAAGATTCGCGAAACACGTCGGTATTATCCCTGAACAATGTGGTAGGTTCTCGATGTTAGGTAACTCGTATAAATACAACGCATCGCCCGCTATCGAGCCAGTTAAATTTTAACTACGGACAAGCGAACGTTATATTGTTTGAATTGTAATCTATGAAGAATAAATATTTCGTCGTTCGAACTTGGCATCTACCTACGTAACAATATAATATCAATTTTGATATGGATAAACCAGGCCCCTGTAAAAAACGTAGTCGTAAGGTTGAAGATGAAAATCGCCGGTTTCAAGATATTTGGACCGAAAAATACTTTTTTATTTCATCGCATAACAAAAGTGTCTGTTTAATATGCAAGAGTAGTGTTTCTATTCCGTAGGTATATAATGTGAAAAGGCATTATGAAACCCAGCATCATACTTTTACCAAATTAACCGGCGAAAATCGAACGCAAAAGATTTCCACTTTACAAAGGGAACTAATAGGCCAGCAAGCTATGTTTACAAAACCAATTCAAGATGCTGAACCACCTACTGAAGTTAGCTTTGAAATATCTCAAATAATAGCGAAAACTTGTCGGCCTTTTAAAGATGGTGAGTTTGTTAAGCAGTGTTTAGCTATCGCCACAAAAAAAAATATGTCCGAAAGATGCAAAGAGGTTTGAGAAAATTCAACTAAATCGGATGACTGTTCAAAGAAGACTTACCACATTAGCAGCTAATATAGAAGAGCAATTAGCTACGAAATCGAAAAGTTTTGAGTATTTTTCTATAGCACTCGACGAATCTACAGATATAAGTTCCACTGCTCAACTCTTAATATTTTTACGAGGTATAACGCAAAATGTTGAAGTGAGTGAACAACTGATTGATATGAGTTCTTTGACAAGTCAAACCATGGGGAGTGACATGCTCAAAGCTTTTCTGGAAAAATGTTCTATAATGGATTTGGATTTAACGAAATTATCTGGAATTACGACTGATGGAGCACCTTCAATGGTTGGAAGTAAATCTGGGATAATAACTATGTTAAAAGAGTATTTACAAACTAAAAACATAGATACCAAGGAATTAATGCAGTTTCATTGCATTATACATCAAGAGGCCCTTCTGTTCAAAATTATTAGGATTTGAAAATGTGATGAAAGTTGTAGTACCTACTGTAAACTTTATAAAATCACGAGGACTCAATCACCGACAATTCACACAATTTCTCGAGGATATTGAAAGCGAATATGGTGATCTCCTGTTTTACACTGAAGTAAGGTGGCTAAGTCGTAGGTTGTCACTACAGCGGTTTCTTAACTTGATTGAAGAAATCAAAATATTTCTGGCGGAAAAGAAAAAGGTCGCCTCCGAACTCGACAACCCTGATTGGCTGTGTGACTTAGCGTTTCTTTTAGGCATCACAAAGCACTTGAATCTCTTAAATACGCCACTCCAAGGTGAGATCAATTGATTTCGTAGTTATACTCTCATGTAAATTGAGTCTTTTCAGGACACAAATCAATTCAGCCAATTGCAGCCATTTTCCGAACTACAAAAAAATTATGGAGAAATTCAATAAAACTGATGTCAATTTCGCTTATGTTGAAAAAATTGATATTATAATACAAGCTTTTCATGATCGTTTTCTAGACTTCAAAAATGTTAAACCTCTATTACACATTTTCAGCAATCCTTTCAACATTTCACCCAAAAATGCACCGGAATCTATACAGCTGGAATTGATAGATATGCAAAATGATGATAATTTACGAAACAAGTTTAATGAAGGTAATTTACTCAACTTTTACCGTTGCGTTGACAAAACCACTTATAAAGAGTTGCGAATAAATGCATTGAAATGCGCAAGCTTATTTGGATCGACGTGTATTTGTGAGCAAACGTTTTCAGTGATGAAACTTAACAAAACAAAAAATCGAAACCGTCTGGAAAATGAAAATCTGGAAGCAATTTTACGTGTGGCGACAAGTAATGTGGAGCCAAACATAAACAAAATTGTTAGGTCTTCATCAAAATAATAAAACATGAAATATTACATTGTAATGATTAGATTACATTACGATTACATAATTACAACAAACATTTTTTAATGTTCTTTTATTTTTATCATTTGTAGTAATTCATACTATTTAAAAATAAAAATATTTGTGTTAATAAGTATTGTTTGTAGTGGCCCGTCCTTGGCTTATAATTTTCCCGAGTGGCCCCTGTTCCCTATAAGTCTGTGCATCCCTGCACTAGACCATCGGCTGGTTTATAAATATGGGCTAAATCCAAATTGGTGAATAGTATCCATTCTTCATGTCGCAATCAAGTCTTTTTAGAATTTTAGGAATGGTTAGCCATAAACTTAATGCAATCTCTGTTCTGTTTCTAAATCAATATTATTACTGCAGTTTTGGAGTGTAGTTCAATCTTATGATAGCATTAAATAAATAAAATATCCTTAATAAGGGGTAAATATTAAGTATTTGAAAAGATGACACCATCTAGACTTCTAAAGCAATTTTAATAATTAAAATCATAAGAAAATAAGTTTGTAAAACCCCCATGTACTTACAAAGCAAAAGAACATTAAAAACATATTTGTAACTTACGAACTCGAAAGTTTAGAAATGTGAAAACGATGTGACTACGGTTTCAGCAGAGTATGGCAAAGAAAAGAAAAACATCAATCAAAGAGGACCCTTAACAAACACATCGTGCTGTCTCTCAATTTTACCTTTGAATAAGGACGAAGGATATTGTCCCCACCTTGCTAGGAATGCAATATGCTACTACGTAAATCTACTAAGGGTCATAAAAACAATATTAACTCTCATAGCGTATTCAGAAGGTCCAAATAAAATTATACATCACATTAGGTCGGAAATTTGTACATGCGGTCGAAATATCCAACATCCGTGAAGCATATACATGCATTTAAAATTTTATTAAATAAATTTAATTCGTATGTAAAAGCAAGAAAAAACAACTACCGTTTGCAATAACGGAAAACACCTATTTTTCGTGGAAAGGTTAGCGTTTCTATTTCAATTCTTAGTATAGTAATGAGTTGCATATCTACGCCCTTGACTTGAGTGAAAGGGTCGATTAATGTCACCCAAGGCAAGAGAAATAGGACTTAAATTGCAGCACATTTCTTAACGGAAGAGAATCTTACTGGGTTGGATGTTTTACAGGGAGAATTCGGACGCATAAATGAGATGTATTCACTCGATTTACTCTGACTTAGATAATACATTTCAACGCTTCTGTTATTAAAATTAAATTTAAATAGCAATACATCTTTCAAAAAGTTTTCAAGTGTTTTTCTTCACTTTAAAAATATGAAACAACCACCAACTGTTAACATACAATTTGAATATGTTTTAAATTATGATTATGCAGCCCCTATTTATAAAATAAGATCGCAAGAGAATTAATAAGTTTAGTATAATAATCGAAAAGTTAATTTTTGAGAATTAGCATATTCCAGATTCTTTTTAATAGAAGAAGGATTTCCCAGCCAATTAAAAGTCCGACCAAAAAACAATCGTTTAACACTTTTATCTAACATCATTGGTCTATTTGAATAAAGCTTTGAATTTACGAGAGATTTAAAGCCGTGAAATGCTTAATGCAGACTGTTTATGTTCATAGCCTTACTATCTTCTTCCATATCCTTTATCTTTTACTTTTTTCTACCAGCTCTGAATTTGTCTTACCTCTAAATCTTCCCCTATTGTCACATTCCATCATTTCCTTCGTTTTTCTTTTCCTTTCTGGTTTCTACCACGTTACAAGCTTAACATTTATTTCATACAAATGTCCTAATAGTAAGTTGCATACTTTTTTTTTATAAAGTTACTGATGTTTTCTTGTAGAAGTCATAGAATTTCATCATTCTAGTTCTACTTGTTCTCTTCCATACATTCTTCTTACCCAGTGTTCGGGAAAAATAGATTTAATTTTGTATTTTTAGTTTCATTTAGATATAAGCAAACAGATGAAGGTATATTTATGTTAATGTATTCAATCCTAGTTGTAAATTGTAAATATTGTAAAGTGTATATAGAAGAGGTTCTTGGAGTTCAGATATATTTAATGTTGTCAATTTACCTAAGGCCTGGTCAGGTATTACTTTTATTTATTCATTGTCTTGTTTTCTGCGGTCATAAAAACTATTCATTTTATTACAGGCACAACCTTCTTGTTAACCCATCCATTTAGTAGTTGTAAATGTAATGTATAATAGAATAAGTTTTATTGACATATTTCCTGTTACAGATAAAGTGTTATATTATTATAATAGGTTAAATAGTTCAGTTCGATGCGATTCTGAAATTAAGGGTTTCCGGCGTATATTGTTTATTTTAATACATCTATGACGTTGGAAACTACAGCATATACTTTTCTTGGAAGAAAGGTAAAAATAGTTGTATAGAAATTTCTGATAATCAATTTCGTTGTTTTCTCCCTCTCTTGTAACTGGCGAGGACAAAACTTTCTTGCCGAAAAATAAGTAAATGAACAAACAGTTCCAAACAAGATCTCTTAGAGCTCACTACAGTTCTAGCTTAGGTCTCAGTGATCTAACTAACAGTTCCTACTAAGATCTCAGTGATCTAAATAGGAGCAAATATTATTTATTCGCCAGTTTTCTCGGTCTTTAGTATTAAGACCAGATACTGCATTTGTATTAAGTTAACGGAACTCTAAGACTAAATTTGTAAATATATTAGTGTTATTCAAAAACTATTGCTTTATTTAAACTCATACTTCGGTCGATACATATCGAACTTCTTTCAAAAAGAGGAAAAAAACACCCAGGTTTCCAATAGTTGTGTTAATTTCTTCGCCAGTATCCTAGTCTAGCGTGCACTGTTTTTCCTGCATACTTCTTTAGGTTTTAAAATTTTGTAAATCATTAATGTAATTATTACATCTATTTAAAATTCTCAACCGCTTCAAACTCTAATTTTCTCGCATCTGTTCTACACATTCCAAAGTTATCTCTTCATTAATCTCTTGTTTTATTCGTCATTTATAAACTTCTCGTCTATCCCTTCCATTGCTCTTACCATAACTTCCCTCTATATCTGACCACCAATACCACATCATCAGCATAGACTAAACATTAATGACTCTAAATATTAGCCCCGCTCTGTTTATTAATTTACCTAACTCTCTCAATAGTTTAATATTTCTGTTTTTTTAAAGGTTGGATTTCAAGTATGCTTAAACGAAAAGTATTGGTTGCTGACGCAAACAGAGCTATAGGAATGCTGCAAGGTGGTGATATGCAACTTAATATATCAGGATGCTTTGGGATATCACAAAGTGTCATATCTCGCTTTTGGGATAGATTTATTGAAACTGATTCTGTGTCTGAACGACGGATGGGTGGGCCTCGAAAGGCAACACCAATGCAAGACTCTTACATTACACTATCTGCAAGAAGACACCCTCACGAAACTTGCAGAATACTTCAATAAAAGTTTCAAACAACAACCGACTTTCATATTTCTAAAGAAACTATCAAGCGACGTCTATACGAAGCTAACATTTTATCTAAGCGTCCATTGAGAGGCACTCCTTTGACTGGCGAACATAAGCGATTAAGATTGAAGTGGACAAGAGAACATGTTAATTGGAATCAACAATGACACACTATACTTTTCAGATGATATGCTCGATTTTCAAATAGTCGAAGAGTTTGCATGTGGACTCAGCTTTGTCCAAGAAATTCATCCTTTTCGAGGATGCTCTATAACAGTTTTGACTGGCATATGTTTTAATAGGCATACAGACCTCTACCGTTGTCACGAAAACATGAATGGATTGCGATACAGTTTTATATATATATAACGTTATACTGAATTTTCAAGGTGCTATCGGTAAAAATTTTCGTTTTCTTCACGATAATGCTGGACCTAATCACGCTGCTATAGTCCTAGATGCCATTGAGGAACTTGCCATTCAACATTTACAACTACCTCCAGGATCTCCTGATCTGAACTGTATTTGAACATGTATGGGATATGCTTCGAAGAAGATTAGATCAGTTCCAACCTGCTCCAAAAACTTTAGATGACTTGAAACGCATCTTACCACAGTTATGGAATGATCTGGAGCAAGACATCTTTAACACGCTGACAGTATGCAACGTTGATGTCAAGCTGTAATGACCGTGGTGGTTTTATAGTTATAACATTTTGCTTCTGTTACTTGTTACCATTTTTGTTAAAAATCCATGTACATATGGTTAAATGATGTAACTTTCCCGTTGTTTTTGGTTCAATATAAAAATAAAATCCAAACGAGTTTCTGCTTCATGTAATTCCCAATTATTTTTTTTTACTGTTTACTGTTTACTATCCTTAACTCGTCTGGCGCAGTATATTTCTCTCTTTTGTTAACTCACTCTGTACATAATTTCGACCTCCATACGATCTGTGTATCGAAGAATTCGCTCTTTTGGGCTTAGATCGTACAGTCCATTTCTTTGTTTACCTCTAACTCCACGTCATCGAACTCCACGCACCTAATGATAGGTTGCATTGGAATGAGGAATGGAATCGAGTCATCTTTAGCGACGAATCTCGATTTTGTTTATGGTCGCATGTTGGTCGCAGAATGGTCAAAAGACGTCCTAGACAAAGAAGAAATTTGCAGTTTCTTCAACAACGACATACGGCCCTAACTCAAGGTGTAGGCTTTTCACGACTGTTGGTGAGTCTGGGACGTCCATGGTCTAGACGTCCCAGACTCACCACCAGTCACGAGGATCGTGCTTTCGTCTTGTGGCTCTTAGAGATCATTTTTTCCTCAACAAGAGAAATTGGTGATAGATGGATAGGATTAGTGCATCAACAGATCTCCATACGATCTGTGTATCGAAGAATTCGATCTTTTGGACTTAGATCGTACCGTCCATTTCTTACCTCTCATTTACCTCTAACGCCACGTCATCGAACTGCACCTAATGATAGGTTGCATTGGAATGAGGAATGAAGTCGTCGAGTCGTCTTTAGCGATGAATCTCGATTTTGCTTATGGTCTCGTAATGGTCGCAGAATGGTCAGAAGACGTCCTGGACAAAGAAGCAATTTGCAGTTTCTTCAACAACGACATACGGCTCTAACTCAAGGTGTAATGGTGTGGGACGCTATCTGCTATGGAAGTAGATCTCCTTTAGTAATTATTCAAGGAACATTAGATGCGAATCGTTTTATAAATGATGTGTTGAGACCAGTGTTAATCCCATATCTGCAAGAGCTGGTAAATCCCATTTTCCAACAGGATAATGTGCGGCCACATACTGCAATGGTTTACTTTGGAGTTTATGAATAATGCTAAAATTGATCTGCTTCCATGGCTGTCGCGGTCGTCAGACTTGTCCCCTATAGAACACGTATGGAATATGGTAGGACGAAGGATGAATAATTTACAGCCACCCTCAAACAGTATAGAAATTCTCCGAGGACGGATTTTAGTAGTTTGGGACAGCATACCACAGGCTACCGTAGATGCGCTTCTTTCGAGTATGCCTAATCGAGTAGCTGATTGCGTTGGTCTACGCATTATTAGTTATATTATTAATTGTTACAATTGTATCTAGTTGAAATTTTCATCGTTTCTTAATACGAATAAAAGACGTCTTTTCTGTAAATTGCATTAAAATATATCTACGTTTACTACGTTTTCATTTACTTATCATGGCGGCCAGTATATAATGCTAAATAGTTATTAAGATAAAATACAACAAATTTTATGAATTTCACTTTTTAATTATCACTGTAACGAGTCGTTTCGCACCAACCTGGGCTTCGTCAGACATATAACTAACTTATTTACAAAATATTTTTTATATTAAACACAAGTAAACAGTAACAAGCAAAAACACATGTTTTATTTTAAAAAATAGTCAGAAGGATGGGTGCTTTTTATTACGGGATGTCTATACAAAACTTTCGCTACGGTTTATAAAAAAAAAAAAAAAAAATGTACTGTTCTTAAGTAATAAAACTAAAGGTTTACATTATATTACCTAATGCACTAATAAACAAAATCAAAGACGTTACTTTAACGTCTAACACAAAACTTATTTCCTTCGACGTTCAAAATTTATTCCCTAGTATCCCTCCAGAAAAAACGGTTATTTTAGTAAAAGATCTGCTCCATAAAAATAATGTAAATCCGTTAATTATTAATGAAATTCTTGATCTACTAAACTTATGCATAGAACAAAATTACTTTCAATTTAATGAAAACATATACACTTGTAAAGAAGGTTTAATCATGGGTAATCCCCTAAGCCCGTTATTAGCTGAGATTTTTATGGATCATCTTGAAAATTCTATTTCAAAAAATCCTCTTTTTCAAACTGTATTATTTTGGTATAGATACGTAGATGACATATTACTAGGTTTCATAGGAACAAATAGACAATTAAATTTCTTATTTGATTATATAAATACATTGCATCAAAATATTAAGTTTACAATGGAACAGGAAACAAATAATAGTATTAACTTTCTCGATTTAACGATTACTAGAATTAACAATAAATGTAACTTTGCTATTTACCACAAACCGTCAACTACAGATATTACTATACATAACACTTCTTGCCATCCGATACAACACAAATTAGCGGCTTATCACAGTCTTATACATAGATTAATAAATACTCCGTTGAACCAAACAAATTTCGAGAAAGAGTTAAATTTAATTAGACAAATAGCTATCAACAATGGATATAAAAGTAATATAATAGATAACATTTTAAATAAAAAACTCCGTACAAAAGCCATATCACAAGTTTACCCAATATTAAATAATAACACCCAAAAATTTAAAATGATCACGTTTATAGGCTCTTCAAGCACAAAAATTTGTTAATATTTAAGAAAGTTTGACATTAATACAGCGTTTAAAACTAATAACAATTTATCCAAATTTATAAAAAACAATAAGGATTTAACAAACAACAATAAAATGTCAGGGGTCTATGAGTTAACCTGCGGTAGTTGCCCTATGACTTATATCGGACAGACAGGCAGATCGTTTGAGTACGCGTCAAAGAACATTTTTCTTCATTTAGAAATAATAAAAGTGACTCTTCATATGCGTCTCATATCAATTCAACGAACCACATTTTTAACAAAGAATTTAAAATATTACACATAGAAAATAAGGGCAAAAAACTTAATTTATTAGAGTCACTGGAAATCAATAAAATAAAGAAAACTGACAAGATCTTAAATGATCAATTAGAAACAAATAATTCACCCTTACTTAATCTATTTATTTGATTTGCAGACAGTTACATAGTGTATAGTATTTTTGTATTTTTCCATAGAATTCTTTATCCCTGTAATATAATGTAAACCTTTAGTTTTATTACTTAAGAACAGTACATTTTTTTTTTTTTTTTTATATAAACCGTAGCGAAAGTTTTGTATAGACATCCCGTAATAAAAAGCACCCATCCCTCTGACTATTTTTTAAAATAAAACATGTGTTTTTGCTTGTTACTGTTTACTTGTGTTTAATATAAAAAATATTTTGTAAATAAGTTAGTTATATGTCTGACGAAGCCCAGGTTGGTGCGAAACGACTCGTTACAGTGATAATTAAAAAGTGAAATTCATAAAATTTGTTTTATTTTATCTTAATAGTTATAATGGAATTTCATCAAGTAAAGGCCGAAACAATCATATATGCTAAATAGTATTAAAAGTTATTGCAATAGTATCTTTACGCTTAGATAACTGTTACGATGTCTTTTTTTAATTCCCTTTATGTCTTGAGAACTTTAAATTCAATTAATTCAGAATTTACAAACTCAACTAAAGGTTACTAGCATCGGTGATGAATTAAAATAAAACCTTCAAGTATAATTTTTAGGATATCACATTGAAGTTTAAGAACGTACAATCAAAGCGAGATTTAATTAAAGTCAAAATACGAGGTATAAACTGGCATGGAATTCACCTGGAATTCGAACTCAGGCAGCCAAAAAAGTCAAGCTACACTTTCATCGAATATACTCGATGAAATGACAAACGATTTTTTAACGTGAAGCTTTCCCGGTCAAAAAAAAACACCGAATGTACCTGTAACAATAAAAGTGAAAAAAAAAATAATGAAAGGAGGAACGTACTAAAACACGTACACGATAAACGAAAAGGGGTTGTCGGTTGTAGTAGGGTGTCGATGTCAACTGTATGTTTGCGTCCGGATCATATCGGAACAAGGACGAAGTGCTAGGGCACAGAATCACAATTCTCGACTGGTATTTGGCAAATATCCGAACAGGCGACTGAAATTAATTTCTCCGTTCACAGACACCAATTCATGCAA
Source organism: Melolontha melolontha (assembly GCA_935421215.2). Lineage (NCBI taxonomy): Eukaryota > Metazoa > Arthropoda > Insecta > Coleoptera > Scarabaeidae > Melolontha > Melolontha melolontha. Next base: position 38,899,748 of record OW285244.1, on the reverse strand, counting down.
CCCCTTCGGTGACATTTATAAGTCAGAAGTGTATTGTTATCCAGAAGTAACCGCTCCGAATGGGGGGGCCTCGAGTAGTTAAAAGCAGCGTTGGAGGTACTCATCAAGTAAGTCCCGAGGGAGTCGACTCTTTAGCTCTTTTGTTCCAACGAAAGTCGGAAAACTCTTCCATCCGTATTTGCCACCGTACCACATCGGTGACGGGACACCCCCGATGGCCGCCTCAGACGACATAACATAAGGGAGATGCCCGTGTATTTATTGATTGTTTTCAATCGCTTACATTCATTCGCTTTTGAGTAGCTTGGCGCACCTGAGACTTGGGTCGAACCTACGAGATTGCCTCTGTTCCATAGCGTCGCAAAAGGCATATGAATACGTGACTGAAACTCTTCGGCACGCGGCAGGGTATGAACGATTCCTCCTCTTCGTATTACAAGGAACCGATTGAATCCTATCTCTATACTACGCGATCAAAAATCCCCGATCAAAGAATTCCTTTCATCCGTACTATACACAAAGACCTAATGGCCTTAAGTATACAGCTCATTATCAAATCATTAAAGAATTTGAATATCCCTATATGAAACAAATCTTCAATAAAAACATACTTATACGGTGTTAAATCTGGAAATTTTTGTTGTTGTTACACAAGGTGACATTGAAAACACTGCAATGCATATCACCACGTAATAGAAGGCCATAAGATACTAAAAAAAGTTCATATACACTAATGTCCGATCGCCTTTTGTTTTCCAAGGTACAGGATCTTAAAAGTTTGTCAGAAACTTTTTTAATTTTTTCCCATAACAGAGCTGTTAACCTAATTATTCCAATAATTTATCTAAATTTTAGGTATTGCTGATTTAAAAAAAATAATCTTAACATACTTCATTAGCAAATGTATTTCTCTTCAATAGCTCACAACAACAACAAAATCGCTACTTGGTCGATATGAGCTTTAAAAACAACAACATAACATTATAAAAAAACACCGACCAAATTAAAAAAATATCGAATTAAAAAAAGTAATAGTTAATTGACGAAGGAGATACTTGTTGAAACTTAATTATAACGCTAAGAAATAAGTAATTAAACTTCTAGTTTCAAAAATTCTTTTATTGTATTTCATCCACCTGATGACGCCATTGTATGGCGAAACAATATTGTAGTGGTATTTACAATAAAAGAATTTTTTAAACTAGAAGTTTAATTACTTATTTCTTAGCGTTAAAAAAAGTAATATTTTAATCCGATTAAATTGGGTTGCGTGAATGTAGGTATGTACTAAATGTAGGCGTTAAATTTAAATATTCAAATAACATGTGTCAAATAAGCGTCTGTTATTTTCTCATCAGCGTTCACGTCATTTAAATTAATAAAATATTTTAATCTATTGGCATTTACGATGCTGAATTAAATAATATGCAGAAAGTTATTATTCAAGCTCATATAAATGATTCGATAAGCACACGAAAAATTGATTCTTCTTTATTTTCAACAGTACGATGAGTTCTGGTAACCCCACAATTAACTTTTGATATTTTTTTTTTTTGAGCCCGCCGTCTTCTCCCAAACGTCTATGTATGTCAATAAATGTTCTAAAATTAGGGACGTGCCTTAATGGATATATTTGTCAATAGATACGTTGAGCTTCGTTGAGCTAAAATTTACCGAAAATTTCCGAAGTGGTCCCCCTTTAAAAATTGTCAATTTTCATCATGTCACCGAATTCATTGTAGTTTGGTATTCCTACGTACTTTTGCCTCCTAAAAACTTTCCTGATATTTATATTCCAGTAAAACACATAGTTTACCCTAAATTTTTTACCCTAAAATTTACCGAAAATTTCCCTTTAAAAATTGTCAATTTTCATCATGTCACCGATTTCATTGTAGTTTGGTATTCCTACGTACTTTTGCCTCCTAAAAACTTTCCTGATATTTATATTCCAGTAAAACACATAGTTTACCCTAAATTTTTTACCCTAAAATTTACCGAAAATTTCCCTTTAAAAATTGTCAATTTTCATCATGTCACCGATTTCATTGTAGTTTGGTATTCCTACGTACTTTTGCCTCCTAAAAACTATCCTGATATTTATATTCCAATAAAACACATAGTTTACCCTAAATTTTCCGAGAATTTCCGAAGGAGTCCCCCTTTAAAAATTGTCAATTTTCATCATGTCACCGAATTCATTGTAGTTTGGTATTCCTACGTACTTTTGCCTCCTAAAAACTTTCCTGATATTTATATTCCAGTAAAACACATAGTTTACCCTAAATTTTTTACCCTAAAATTTACCGAAAATTTCCCTTTAAAAATTGTCAATTTTCATCATGTCACCGATTTCATTGTAGTTTGGTATTCCTACGTACTTTTGCCTCCTAAAAACTATCCTGATATTTATATTCCAATAAAACACATAGTTTACCCTAAATTTTCCGAGAATTTCCGAAGGAGTCCCCCTTTTAAAATTGTCAATTTTCATCATGTCACCGATTTCATTGTAGTTTGGTATTCCTACGTACTCTTGCCTCCTAAAAACTTTCCTGATATTTATATTCCAGTAAAACACATAGTTTACCCTAAATTTTTACCCTAAAATTTTCCGAAAATTTCCGAAGGGGTCCCCTTTAAAAATTGTCAATTTTTATAATGTCACCGATTTCATTGTAGTTTGGTATTCCTCCTAAAAACTTTTCTGATATTTATATTCCAGTAAAACACATAGTTTACCCTAAATTTTCCGAGAATTTCCGAAGGAGTCCCCCTTTAAAAATTGTCAATTTTCATCATGTCACCGATTTCATTGTAGTTTGGTATTCCTACGTACTTTTGCCTCCTAAAAACTTTCGTGATATTTATATTCCAGTAAAACACATAGTTTACCCTAAATTTTTACCCTAAAATTTTCCGAAAATTTCCGAAGGGGTCCCCTTTAAAAATTTTCAATTTTCATAATGTCACCGATTTCATTGTAGTTTGGTATTCCTCCTAAAAACTTTGCTGATATTTATATTCCAGTAAAACACATAGTTTACCCTAAATTTTTTACCCTAAAATTTTCCGAAAATTTCCGAAGTGGTCCCCCAGAATTTGATCGCGCTTCACCATAACACCAAATCATGTCCCTGTATTCTTTAAAAGAGAACCATTCTTAAAATTAATTTTAGAAAAGGACAAGCGGCAAAACCAAACACAAACCGTAATCAGGAACACGACAAACTTGAATAAATTAATGCAATTTTTATTTGACAGGTGCCATAATTATATGGCCAACAACGATAATATTCTAATAATACTCGAAACTACTGCAATGACGAAACCAGGTCATGTATTCAACATATCCATTTCGTCAACACGACCTCGTTGAGTTATGATCTTACACCACATTGTTTTTTGTCTTGTAACCAGGTCACTAGGCTAAGGGAACACACTCTAATATATAACGAGACACTCAGAGGTCTCCACAGTCAGAGGGGCAGAAGTCAGAGTCAGAGAGCTAGAGTCGGTACAAGCCTAGTGCCCCATAATTATAATGTAGTGTTTACTGTTGTTATCATTGTTATTATCGTTATTAAATTATATGTTGTTATTTAATCGTTGTCCTGCATATTATTTATCAAACTGATAAACCTGCTGTATAAATGGAACTACCTCGGCAACAATGTTACCTCCGGGACCAGGTGATATTACATGGCGATCCTGCCGACATCTGATTATTACATGGCGATCCTACCTTTAGTTAGATGATCAGATATTACATGCTGGTCCTGCCATCCCATCATCTGACATTACACTACAATACACTAATTTTGACGAAATTTAAAAAAAATCTAATAAACTTTTAAGATCCTGTAACTTGAAAACATAAAGCGATCGTATATTAGTGTATAAGAACTTCTTTTAGTATTTTATAGTTCGCTATCGCGTGTTATTATGCATTGTACTTTTTCAATGTCACATTGTATACAAGGGTCTGTATTTATATTTTCTCCTTAGCTGTGAACAAAATACACACAAGGTATTTCAAAAAATATATGTTAAAGGAATATTATAAATCTTACAGGAAAGGAACATCACACCAGAACATCAGTTCGGATTCAGAAATAATCATGGAACTATAGAACAGATCCATAAACTTTAAAGAAAATTAACAGATTTTTAAGCAAAAAAATACTCCTCAGCGGCCTTCGTAGACATGTCCCAAGCTTTTGATAAGGTGTGGCGTGACGGGCTATTCTACAAACTGAATACATACTTACCTCAGTAGTAGTGTTGTTTCCAAAACCTGGAAACGGTACATATACCCACCCTAAATCATTTAGACCAATTAGTCTTACTTCTTTTATGTCGAAGACTATGAAAAAAGATGATATAATTAAATATTAAAGAAGGGGCTCTGAACAAATCTCCTCTATATCCACTGCAATGGGCATTTTCTCAGAATCAACGATTGTGAACTCCCACAATCTGATACCACAAAATACCTAGGAATGCATCTCGATAGGCGTCTCATATGGCAGACACATTTCTTTACCAAACGCAAGCAGTTACAAACAGTTTGTAACGTTGTCTTTAGTTCTAAGTGCCTGATGAAGTCACTATGCAGTCGAAACAATTGTCGTTTTACGATTACGTATTAAAAAAGTGAAGATTTGCACCATTACATTAATTTCTATTTTAAATTATGGATCATCATCAAGTAAAAGACGAATCTATTCAATTAACATTAGAACCAAAATTAAAATCTGTAAGACAATAATAGGAGCTATAATAACACAGGTCTACAAAATTAAACTTTTTGACAGATGTTTCTATTTTGGAAACTGATTTTATATCATTTTGGTAGGCTGATTTCAAAAATTCTATGCATTTATTTGTATCACGTAAGGTTTTTTTGCAAATATTAAATGAAAAAAACGATATTTCTAAAAGAAATTATTTGTTTATTGAGTAAAAAGGTGGAATACAAGTTAAAAAAGTGGAAAAAAAATACTTTACTCAGTCTTTTTTAAGTGAAATCTTTGTCTTTTTGCCAGAAAGCTGCGTTGTCCGGACATTCGGTTGTATGTTTTTAAGGGCATATCCCGTTTTAACATCCAGCAGTAGTCCGCCATCATCGTTATGCTCCATCTGCCTTGGTATCGCCGTTCCATTTCCTTAATGTCTTGGTGAAACCTCTCTCCCTGTTCTTCGCTAACTGCTCCAAGATTTTCAGGAAAATAGTTCAAGTGTGAAAACAAGAAATGCCCTTTCAAACTCATATTACAACCTAGACGATGAAAGTGTTGTAACATATTTTGAACAATATTTTCGTAGTTTTCGTCCTTAGAGTTCCCAAGAAACTTATCAATTACTTCTTTAAATGAAACCCAGGCGTTTTTCTCGACATTGGTCATTGTGTTTTGAAAAACCTTGTCTTTGCATAATGTTCTTATCTGCGGCCCAACAAAAATACCTTCTTTTAACTTGGCATCGGATAAGGCTGGAAATGTCTCGCACAAATATTTAAAACACTGTCCATTTTTGTCTAGGGCTTTCACTAACTGCTTCATCAAGCCAAGTTTGATATGGAGAAGAGGCAGTAAAACTTTTTTGGGGTCAACCAAGCTATCTCTTAATACATTTTTGCTACCAGGTGTAAGGCTTGTTCTAGAGGGCCATTCTATTTGAGTCCAATGTCTATCCCTTGCTCGACTATCCCACTCACAAATAAATCATGGAAATTTTGTATAACCTCCTTGTTGTCCTAGTAGCATGCACAGCACTTTAAGGTCACCACAAAGCCTCCACTGATGTTCTTGGTAGTTTATTTTCTTTAAAAGAAGTTCAAAATTTTCATACGTTTCCACTAAATGTACCGAATGGGCAACGGGAACTTAGGCCAGCTCATTACCATTGTGCAATAAAACGCCTTTTAAACTACGCTTACTTGAGTCAATAAACAGGCGCCATTCTTCTTTTACATACGGCACATTTCCTAATTTTGAAATTAAGTCAAGAATATTGTTGCAATACACTAGCGGTCCGTCTTGAGTAAAATATTGACATAACTCTTTTTCGCGATCCCGGTAAAAGCTTGATGTGACGCCAGGTGCCAGTAAATGTTTCTCACGAAGTAGGGAGGCTAACAATTCGGATGCATCCTTTGGAAGGTGCAAATCTCTAATTAAATCATTTAGTTCGCTCTGGTTAAACACTCTCTCTGAAATCTGGTGTGAAATCTGAGTCACCTGGGTCGCAATTAGATTCCTCTGATTCTGACGATATGACGTTTTCTAGTGCTTTTGGGGCGGTAGGTATCGGTACCTCTGGTCCATGAGGAATTGGTCGAATAGCAGAGTCAAGATTGGGATACACAATTTGTTTCTTATTTTTTCTGTTGAATCCTTGAACATACACGAACAAAAATAACAATCATCACTGTGATTTCTAGGCTCTCGCCATACCATAGGAACACCAAAGCTTAAACATTTCTTCCTACCTTTTTGCCAGTTTCGTAATGCTTCAACGCAAACGGAACAAACAGTATGAGGAGCCTAGGACTTGTCTTGGTCGCCAATTTTTACACCAAAATAAGCGTGGTATACATTTTTCACTAACGAAATTATAGTTTGCCTCTGCTTTACTACGACATAACTACCACAGACATAACAAAAGTTATTCGGATTGTTCACACAATGTCTTCCTTCCATATTTATACGTTCTAGAACACTTAAAATACGCAACAACGAAGACAACAAGCGCGCGGACACAGTAGCACGACGACTAACACAATGAAACTGCACATCAGCAGGTTTCAACGTTGTATTGACACTTCTGCGCCGACTCTGTTGCTTTGCTGAGAAATCTAATATTAACCAGTGTTGCCAAATCACATTTAATTTCATAAAAATCAATTCATTTAAAAATCATGCCTAACATGGAACAAACATATTCTTGTCATAGGTATGTATATTAATAAATTAACATTTTTAAGATATAGAGCGCTATAAAAAAAATTTACGTGATAGAGCAAAAATATGGCGTTTTTTTGGAATAAGGGCCCCCAAACATATACAAATTAGCAAACAGCTTTCAAACATCAAAATCACTGTAGACCTGTGTAATCATAGGATTGTCGACTCAAAATTAGTAATGGAATCGTTCTATCTGGTATTGCGTTTATTATTTTTATTAACAAACAAGAATTAATCACTTTTTAAAAAACACTTTTTAAATTTTACCATCTTGATCAATGGCTACAAAAAAAGCATTTTATAAAAAATGTTTTCTCTAAAAAAATATTATATAGACAGGAAGATATTTCTTAAAAAATATAACTCACACCTGTGATAAAATCGCATAAAATATCTTTAGAGAACTGTCTACATTATTTATTGATTTAGAAACAGTGTATGAATTGAATCTTTGCTGTTCTATCAGAAATCCTTAATCAAATAAAGAGTAGCTTTCATTCTGCGTATATAACCTCCAAGCAAACACAGTCAATATATGATATATATCGCACTTGATATATCAAGCTATGCAAATTCTATTTATATCCATTTTTTAATGCACATATTTTATCATCTTTTATATACACTCCCTTCGTCGTTTGACTTTTATAACCGTTCTTTTGTAATTCCTTTTTTACTAAGGACTTTTAGTTGATAAGTTAGTTATAAAATAAAGGGCCTTTTAAATTGAACACTTTTTTTTTAATAAATAAAACCCAAAATTTGCATTAAATTTCAAAAACCTTTTTTTTGTAATTGTAGTATTAGTTGTGACATTCATATACGAAAAATAATATCTGACAAGTGACCACTTCTTGTTGCTTCACAGCTGTTCACTCTTTTGTTAAAATTTTCTTATATATTTCGACATAATTGAAGCTCTAATTTCATCTTTTGGTTCAGGAATTGATTGTGGTTTGTTCTTATAGACCAAACAGTGAGATTCGTTGAGGCTGTAAAGGTCTTTCATGAATCGTGGATTTTCCTCACCCCAAATTCGACCATTTTGTTTGCTAACGAAGCCACCAATTTCAACACATCAAATGCTACATCAGAAAAGATGATTTTTTGTGAAAAATCATCTAGTTGTTCTTTAATCCAACTGACGAATGCACGACGTCTTGCATGGTCCAATGGTTTTAGTTCCTCTGTTATTTGCACCTTATATGCCTTTAAAGCTAAATCCTTTCGTAAAATACGTCATGTTGCTAGTTCACTGAGTCCAACTTGTTATGAACGTCGACTAATGGTCATTTCAGGTGGTTTAGCAACACATTCACGAATCAAATCAATATGCGACCACTACGACTGTCTACAATATATCACAAGTAATAATCTGACTGATAGCAATTAACAATAACTTCATTGATTGCGAAGTTACAGTTTAAAATATAAAGGACAACACATTTATGTGTGATATATTGTAGACATTATGTATGGGAGAAAAAATTGGTAATTTCTCCATAAGAAAAATAGTTCATATTTTGACCCTGATGAAGCATACAATTTATATGCGAAATATTGGAGAAAAAATAAAGAACTGACTTGAATAATAGATTTTTATTTTGCTGGATTCCCAACAATCCCTCCCAACAAGTGAGGGCTAACGGCAAAGACTCCTGGTCTAATTATATATATATATATATATATATATATATATATATATATATATATAATATCTTCGTGACCTTGGTATGATAAGGTAAACTTAATAAGTCGGCGATTAAAGGTCTGGTTCATTACTTCAAAGTATATATATTTAAAACAACCCTACATGTTTCGGCAATATGCCTTTGTCAAGGGAATACAAAATATAAATGACAGAATATAAAATATATTAATATATAATTTATATTCTGTCATTTATATTTTGTATTCCCTTGACAAAGGCATATTGCCGAAACATGTAGGGTTGTTTTAAATATATATACTTTGAAGTAATGAACCAGACCTTTAATCGCCGACTTATTAAGTTTACCTATATATATATATATATATATATATATATATATATATATATATATATATATATATGTATATATATATATATATATATACATACATATATATATATATATAAATATTTTCAAATTAGTATGTTATTTTGCGAGGTAAATATGAATGTAAACGTTGCTGTCTACAAATTACAACGCAATTCATACGAAATTTATTTGAAAAATTTTGTCCTCGATAGGACTTGAACCCAAATCTACGGTTTTCCGGACCGGCGCTCTAACTTCAAGAATTTATCAAATGACATATTAAATGAACGGCTAAGAAATTATCTACATATATATCTAATAGCAATAATAATATCCTTAAATTTAATACCGAATCGTAGTGCAACTGTTTAATAATATAATAGTCATTTGATTTGCATTTGATTTTTTCCGGTGGGTCCAAAATACAAATTAATATTATATATACATTTCTACATTTCTAAGTAACAACTCTCCTTTAAAATACACTTGTCCTATCGCTCCGGTAGTTTCTGTATTTCCGTCGAAAAAATTCTTTCGGTTGGCGATAATTTTGTACGGCATCAACGTTACAAAGAATACTCAACATCGGTAGACTACTTTTTAAAGAAATCCCAAAAATTTACTGTTAAAAAAAGACAACTGAACAAGAAAATAGTATTGAAAAATGTAAATAATAAATAATATTGGGAACTAGATATTGCTCGACTATTGTACAATAACCCATTATACTATTTTTCGATTAATTTTTTTTGACAAAACATCAATTTTTTTTGCTTTATAATTCGATGTATTCACCCGACTTTAGTTCGTGTAGTTATTTTTATTCCCTATAGTGCATTTCTCGATCAAAGGAAACCGTTTTCTGTCATTTGAAGACATTCAATGACGAGCAGTTTAAGTTTCATTGCAATTAGCGACATAGAAGTCATTTGATGCATTTCTTCAACGGATAAATCCATGTATTTCTGGTAATTTCATACTAACATTATTGCCTTCTGAGATATAATGTGTACCGAGGTCTCATCCGTTGTTATGATACGTCACAAAATGTCATCGCTTTAATACTCGTAGCGAAGCCGGTGTCCTCCCCAAACCTGAAATCGTTATTGCTGTTGTTCCGCGGAAAGTTGAAGAAGAATTTTTCTTCAAGGTACTGCGCATCGACGAACATCTACGTGCAGTCGTGAAAATGTCCCTTGTAACAAGTGGACAAAACGTTGGCAATTACGCCTAGATCGACGAGGTTCCAACCCGGAAGCAGAGATCTACAATAATACGATTTTTACACAAATTCAAAAACAATTCAATTAAACAATAACACGAATTAAAATAACTTATATGCCTAAATTTTTTTCTTGAAGACAAGCTGATCTTAGTAACCAAATCTACTACGAACGTATGCATCAACCTGATATATTACCCTTTCAATTTCAAGCCCTTTTCAAGTATTTATTCAAAGACATTTGCGCATTCCGTTTCTCATTATATAATTAACATTCCTTTTAAGATAACTTTTGTAATTTCTTTTGGTAATTTACCCGGGAAATAGTACGTAAAACCATCCCCATTTTTCAAGTGGAAGCCCTTTCTACATTCTTTCGTATAATTATAATCATCGTTAAATGATATATTTTGTATATCATACATGTAAGTTAGAATTACTATTAACACTAACATATTTGTTAATATAACACGTTCACTTCTATTCTCCATTTTAAGAGTAAAAAGATGTGAGAGGGTGGTTTTAGCGGGAGAAAAAGATTTTTTTTATCTGAGTATGATTCTTATTTTTGATAATTTCAAAGTAAATAATCGAATATTTAAAAAATTCCAATTTTCCAGAAACAATTTCATTTAAAATGTATTTATCAAAAGAATGACTGATAGCAGTGTTTGGCATAGTTGGATAAGCATTACAACTCCACCAGTTTTAATAGAAATACATACCTGAGCTCGCTGTTGAAGATAGGGCTCTGAAAACTAACATTTAAAAATACGTATAGGCAATTTAGGTTGATAAAAAATAATAATTTATTATATTTAGTTGTGAACTAATAATTACATGCATAAATACTTGTTGAAAAATAAAATCAATTCACTAAATATTCCTTTGTACATCCACCCTCAGCTTATTAACCCAAATAGTTACATTATGAGCCAAATTCACATAAACTCGTCCTCTAAGTAAGTATACAGAGTTTATTACAACCTGTCTTTATGCAGCTGTAAACAGCAGTAATTCTTTTTAAAGACAGGTTCATTTTTTTAAAGAATATAAAAATTTATAAATATGTATATAGACCAAGTAATTTCTTGATATTTCTCTCCTAGCAGATTGCCGAGAAAATGAATATACGAATACTGACGCTAAAATGCATTTTTGAATTTGTTTTTATGAAATTCGCGATCTTGTTGTGCGATACGCTGAGCCGTAAGATTTTAGTGCATATTTTAGAAGCAATTCAAATTTTGGAGTAATATAGGTGTCAGATCCATATTTCTACGCAATTGACATAAACCATATCATGTCGAAGACAGCCTTGATTTCGCAATGTTGCGCATAAAATTAACGTTACAAATTTTACTCATAATATAATATTCAAAATAATAATAATAATAACAATAATAATAATAATAATAATAATAATAATAATAATACCCGCACAGGTAGCCTAGAGATAGGTTACTGGGGACTAGCAACCCCTCGGGTTCCTGAGCTAACCGTTGGGTTGGGTTAGCAGCCCCAATGAGGTACACTTGCTCCAAACACTGGATGAAAAGGATACTGTGGTGGGTCGGAGGAGCAGGATCCAGGTAGGATTAACCAGCAAAGACCGAAACAGCAAATTGGAAATGAAACACAAACATGGCATGCTTCAGTAGAAACAAAGAACGCAGGCGAGGATGTTGTTGAGATACCTTCATCTCAACCCACTTCGTCAACACAACAACTAAAGCGCCGGACCCTATGTGCCGTTAAAATGACCCCCCCCCCCCCTACATGGTAGGAAGTGTTATTATCTTCTTACTAAGAATGAAGCATGCCATATGAGGGGAGAGCTGCATAGTTAGGTTACGGAAAAATACCTGGAAATAGGAAATAATAAACAACAATAATAATAATATTATGATAGTTATGCCAGCCATCTTGTTCTCACGAACCGATGGGTTAACACACTGGCAACCAAGGACAAATTGAATGTTCTTGTGAATGGAGGAAATAATAATAATAATAATAATAATAAACACTAGACAACTGTCAGCTAATAAACCGAATATGGCCCTGTTCGATTACGCAGACAGATGTATGTACATTTTCGAAATGGCATGCCCCAGTGAGGACAACATCAAAAAAGGAAACGGAAAAAACAGCCAAATACCGTAACCTATTATTTGAGCTGCGAAAAACCCATGCAGATTACAACATATTCTTTATACCGTTCATAATTGGCGTTCTTGGGGGAACCAATCAGAACATAACGAAAAATTTACTTAAGTGCAAGAAAATAAAAACAACGGAAGTACGAAAACTTATAGCTTGCATGCAGAAATATGATATTTTAGGAGCCTTGCGCACCTTCAGGGACATGAAGCCAGCTGCACATCAACAAAAGTTGGACCACACGGATAGCTGATCCTGGAGTAGAAGCTGTTCATATGTGAAGAGTTACTCCTGCACATTCGCGAGCTACGCAGAAGCAATAACCCCATCTTCTCCCTGCTCGACACTATCACCCACCAATTATTTCAATAGTTTAATTAAGTTAATTAGTTGTTACTGTTAAATCATGACTGTCTGTTGCTTGTTGTTACTATTATTATTTATGACAAAATAAAACAAATAAAAAAGGGCAAGAGGGTGGCCCCATATATAATAATAATAATAATAATGATACTCATATGTTTGCTGGCCAAAGAGAGGTTCATCACAGAAAAACGACGCCAAGAGAGCGACATGTGTGGCTACAGTGAAGAACAAGACTCTCCGGAGCACACTTTTTTCTTTTGCATTAGATGGAGAGCAAAGAAACGACAGGTTTTCTCCAGGTTGGGAGGGGAACTGACGGTGACCAACTTCGCGGTGGTTGTCACTCGATACAAAGTGGCTTGGGACATCGTGAAGTAATTAGCAAGAGCAATATAAGAAGCAAAGGAAGCGGAAGCCAGAAAAAATTAGTAAACTCCAAACTCCTGAAGACCAGAACATCAAGAGAAAAATTCCCGAACTCCTAATCCTCGAATACCACGAGGCAGGGGAGAGGTAGGGAAAAAAGAAAGGCATTAGCAGAAAAGAAAGACAGCCCCATCACTCGAGAAGCATGTCTGCTTGACGGTCCCAAGGTGATGAAAATAGGGAGGTTCAGACGGGCCACTTGTTTCGGTTACGACCGACTGCGCCCGTTCAGATAATAATAATAATAATAATAATTATAATAATAATGATAATAATAATAAAAATTTGGTGGACCATGTTGGTCTAGTGGTAGGTGAAACTCTGGTCTAGCCAATGATATCAATGGCGTTTTTTTCTTCGCGTGGTCGACTTTGACTGACAAAAAAATGAGTACCTGGAGATAAATCTAGTGTAACAATAGGTGTTTGGTGCGTAGCGCTAGCTTTGTTACCATCCTAGAGTACCAAGTGACTCAAGTCGTAACAAACCTACCATGTTACTACCCTAAGGGACTACAAGGCTAGTTACAGAGACTACTATTACTATAATAAAAATTTAACAAGAGCAGTTAGTACTTTCTCAATATCTACTTTACCATACTCATTTGGAATAATTAGATGGACACAGATTTTACCTTAATAATATTAATTCCACAATACGAACATTTATGCAAAATACAGGAAACTACATCCAAACTCTTGCGTTGAAATAATAACATTAAGTAGAAAATTAGGAGGAAGGGGAATATCTGATGTGCATGCACTCCACGCGAAACAAATAAACAAATACACAACAAGATGATAAGCTACGCATCGCAATAACAAAAGCAGATTTAAACTACACACCATTAAGCCTAGCACTAAAAACACACACACACAAATGAAGAACAAGATATGGGAAGAGAAATATAAGTGCTGCTGATAGAAATGGTTAGAAAGTCGACAACTTTTTCAGCAATACAAGATCAAGTAATATGTACAAGAATCTATAAGAAATACATCATTAAAAACACAAACATTCAGAAAGATACCAGCAGGAGATGCAATTTACACCCTGAAACAATAGACCATATTACTACAGGATGTAAAACGCTGGCAGGAACAGAATATACTAGTAGATATAATAATGCAGCTAAAATATTACACCAAACAATAGCACAAAAATTCAACCTCATATGAAACATCTATACCCTACTATAAATATACACCTACAACATAATTCAATCTCTTTATTCGGTTCCATGATTAAAGTAAGTATATTTTTCAAATCTTATTGTCATTAAGCTTATTTATATGTTAAATTAAATTTGTAGGAAAATATGATAGAGATAAGTCAGCACTCGTGTATATATAAATAAAATAAGTAATTAATTAAAGCATTCAAATGAGAGCAAACTTGTTTTTAAAAAAATAACAAAAATAAACAGAAATTATTAACAATATTGCATTGCATAATAGTATTATACATGCCCAAGTGGTTGGTTTAAATACATCACGTAATGGTATGAGTACAAAGGTTGTGCTCCAAAACAGGGAACTCTGTCTAAAAACCAATTTAACATTGAAAGCTCATCTTCAAAGAAAAAGTGTTTCATTCTTTAAAGCGTCTGATCTTAAACACATTCAGCTTTTCTTGTTGGGAAAGAAACAATAACAATGCTAAAAAAATGGTGCTTTTTCTGTAAACACACGTCCAATTAATTTATTTTATGTATCCTGGTTTAACAAAATGATTTTTTTCCTATCTGGCATTAACTCAATTATGGAGAAATTTAATAGAATTATCATTTCTTACACTATATATAGGAGCATATAGTGTAATTAATTGTTGATACAAAAATAAGTTTTAATGAATCGAGTAGATATTTCTTGTTCTTTAATAGTTTTCTTTTGTTAATATAAGCCAAAGTAAAACTATGAAAAATGTATTTTATGTTAATGTATCAGGTTTATAATTTAGTGTCAATATTAATAATAATAATAATAATATTAATAATAATAATAGTAATAATAATAGTAATAATAATAATAATAGCGCGACCGGACACTAAACACATGCACCAATAAGCCCCAATAAGGTACACTTGCTCCAAACACTGGATGAAAAGGATACTGTGGTGGGTCGTAGGAGCAGGATCCAGGTAGGATTAACCAGCAAAGACCGAAACAGCAAATTGGAAATGAAACACAAACATGGCATGCTTCAGTAGAAACAAAGAACGCAGGCGAGGATGTTGTTGAGATACCTTCATCTCAACCCACTTCGTCAACATAACAACTAAAGCGCCGGACCCTATGGGCCGTGAAAATAACCCCCCCCTACATGGTGGGAGGTGTTATTATCTGCTTACTAAGAAAGAAGCATGCCATATGGAGGAGAGCTGCATAGTTAGGTTACGGAAAAATACCTGGAAATAAGAAATAATAAACAACAATAATAATAATATTATGATAGTTATGCCTGTCATCTTGTTCTCACGAACCGATGTGTTAACACACTGGCAACCAAGGACAAATTGAATGTTCTTGTGAATGGAGGAAATAATAATAATAATAATAATAATAACTCAACACATGTAGTTCAGTCCGTAAATTTTTATAAATAGAATAAATTCGAGTCTCTGATTAAACATCCCGATATAGACTTCAATAAGCTTAGGAATCATGGAAAGAAACAAAAACAATAAATTACGTCATAGAACGCAGTAAATACCGTTCTATGATGTATGCCAACACCGCGACGTCAGCCGCGTACCACCGAGTTTATACCCACAGATATGTGGGTAGAGCAAAATGTTTCCTGGCCTCGACACAATAATAATAATATAGATATAGTAGTAATATTGCTGAATGTATACTATATTTATTTGTCAACCATCTCAAGTTAGATCCTGTTACCGAAATGAAAAGAAGAAACCATAAAATTCAACAATAATTATTGAATACATGGATTATACCCGCGTATCTAAATTTATATAACAAGATAAAATTGTTCTAAATCTAGTGTTCCTCAGGGACTCAAATTAGAGCCCCATTATTCTGTTCTACAATACGATCATTGGTAAGATGGGTTCGTAATGTTTTTTACATAGAAATAATAGCAAAGTAAAAGATATTTTTAAAAATAATTAATAAAATTAGCATAATAAAGGATCAGATTTATGCAAATCAACCTCTTGTTCATCCTTCCATACTCTGTTTGTTCATATAAAAACAAATTTAACTCCAGGTCAAAATTATTAACACCTTATTCTCGCTTAGCAGATTTTAAATAATAAATTTGTGTTATTATTTAGAAATTTATGTGGTTATGTGGGCTTGATTATCACTAGCATTTTCTACAGGTTGATTTAATATGTTGAAACTAAAATGGCAACAATGGATTAGAATAAATATTATTACAATTTTACTAAATCCAAAAATCTCCTTCTAAAAACAAAATATAATCAATACGTAAAAAATGAAGTTCAAATATTATTAAATGTCTTACAGAAAAATAGCATTCTTTTTTACTTCAGTTAAAGCTTCATATTTTTGTTTAACAAAAGAAGGATGTGACCTTTCGGAGAGTATTTATAACACGAAAACCAAAATAAAACAAAGAAAAATGGTACTTAGATTAAATATCGAAATAGCACGAATTTAATATTTTCATTAATAATTTTTCCAGCATACATCGCATATTGATATATATATATATATTTGAAAAAAAAACGAAAAAGAAACAAAGGAAGTTGGGATTTAATATATTAAGAAAAATTATTTTCTCACACAGATATTATCGAACCTCGAAGTAAAGGAAATAATCCACAGGGAAAATACATCTACTGCCCAATATATATATAATATATATATATATATATATATATATATATATATATATATATATATAAATATACTGACTTTCAAAAAAATCCGAACACCCAGTAGAAGGTGATCCATTCTAATAAAATTTATACATAATGTTTGTTTAATTAAACTTAAGAAATGATTACGTTTCTAAACTAAAATATTTAAAAATAACAATGTTATTTAATAATGCGTGGGTCCTCCGCGGTCACTTATTATTAATTAGAATTAATTTAAGCGTTATCAACTCTTCTTAAATGCCACGTTTCGAGTTTTTAAATCAAAATGACCTTTACCAAAATCTATGTTGGTCTTGTTCGGGATATGATTAAAGAAGATTAACATGTTGCTGTAAGGAGTATTCAAGTAACCCTAAAGATTGGTGTAAAAGCTACTTAACACCACCTTTCACAAACATTCGAAGATGCATATACGAGTACTTTGCTGCTATTAGATACACTACAATTCGGCCCTGATCCAGAAAAAAGCAACAATCGGCATTTTGGAATTTTTCAATGAATCGGCTCCAATAAAAGTTGTTCAAGAAAAAAAAGAAACAAAAACATAACGTATTGTTAATAAAACTGTTACCACCTAATGGTACTTTGTTTGTTTCAATCTCTAAAATGTCCGCGAAAATCATCTGAGAGGAAGGGTCATCTTACATCAAAACGCTCAGGTTCAGACTACGACTAAACCGATTGAATATTTGAATGATCAAAACATTGATGATTTCTTATTATCTCCATGTGTAAAAGATCAGTTCCAGGGTTTTATGTTTTAGGCCGGCCCAAAAATCAGCCAGCCCATTTGAAAATGAAATAAACAACATAATAACCACGAAGATCTTGAAGATCTAATTTTTTTTAATGTCAAGAAGTTTTTGTTTTCAGCAAAGTTTTTTTAAAGTAAATGCTTTTTTTAAAATAAAATATACAATAAGAATCATTATGAAACGTGTTGGTGCCGATTGAATTGATGGCTAATAATCAACTCTTTGAAAAAACTCTGTGCAACAACATACATTTCAGGAATTAAATTTACGTGAATTTGTACAGATTTTATAAATTATATCTTTAATATATTCGTGAAATCGTTTTAATCTTTATTTCCATTATAAAAAGAGCTTACAGAATCTGACATTTTACTAGATGGAGAACTCCCGTCTGACCCCTTACTTTTACAACTATTTGCTAAGACAATGTAATTAAATGGCATCCATTTGTAATTTGGTAACGGCGTGCAGGGAATATAGACGACATAACATGAAGAAGGTGTGACTGTGCAAGAGAATACAAACCCATCGGTACCCCAGTAAAAACAAGCAACTGCTCTCTATGTCAATATTTGCCAACCACGAAGAATAATTAGCAAGTGATGTTTATTGTGCGTTTATGCCAAAACCGAAGTATAGCATTAACGACATTTACAAAAGATTTGTTTATGTAAAGCACGTTCTTTTTATTTAAATGGGAAAGTACTTGGGAATATATACAGGATGTAGGAAAACAATCAAGTAGTTAATATTAATTTAATAGTTTTACTCTCCACATCGCATAAATAAACACTGAAATTTTCATATTTAAACTTCTTACAATAATATTATTATCATCTCCGGAACTAACGCTAAACTGTTTAAAAAATAAGTCATAACAAGTTTAAAGTTTTGAATTAATAAATAATAATTCATATGTTTGTAGGTTAACTATAGATGCTGTTACACAATTACAATACACAATTCATTGATATTAAAATACTTTCTCTTAATTACCGCAAACATGTTTCGTGTTTACTTCAACCCGTCCCCAAACTAAACTTTCTAACCATGTCTACCTCAAGTCTACGTAAACTGTTACTTAAAATAGACCGAATATTCTCTGAACCTATTTTCACAGCGGGATATAATGTTAAGCTCTTTTTGATACCATTTTTATACGATTAGAATGCAATAAAACAACCTTTCAACAAAAGCGTCGATCTATTGTTATGATCAAATTGTTAATATCTTAAAAATAATTTTGAACACCATGCTACAAATATATTGCTGTTTAATAGACTCAATATATTCACGAAATTAATTTTAACAACATTGATGCTATGCTGTTAGTCTTTTGGGTTGGAAAATGTTATCGAAAGTATAATATTCTGCATGAGTAGTATTTTATCAATTTGATACATAGCTCAACAGAATCTTTTAGATTATGTGATCATAGATGATAACTAAAGGACGATAATATCTATCAAACAACTCGGATCCTTCTTTTCGATATATGAATTACCACTCAAATGCTCCTACAGTATTCAATAAAATGATTATAAATAATCTGACTGATCTGACTGAGAGCAGTAAAACAATCACATACTCAATGCAGAAAAGATGACATCAAGAAAATTAAAACAATCTTAACAGATAATAATTATCCATCACAACTCATAGACCAAACAATTAAAAAAAGAATACACCAAATATACAACACTGCAGACACCAATAACAATTTAATCAATGACACAACATATATCGTGATTCCATATGTTCCACAATTATCAGAAAAAATTAAATACACTTTAAAAAAATATGATATAGCTACAACATATAAACTTAGTAATACATACTAATAAACATTTATTTTCAAAACTTAAACATAAAATAGAAAAAAATCGAGAAACACATGTCATCTATAAAATACCATGTCGCGGTTGCGATAGTTACTACATAGGCCAAACTAAACAATATTTATACAAAAGAATACAAGCCCACAAATACTCTATAACAGACAAAACTGCTTTATCTACACACAAACTACAACGTGATCACCATTTCGATTTTGAAAACACACAGATAATTGATAAAGAACAACACACAATGAAAAGGGAAATTAAAGAAATGATTAGTATTAAGCAGGAAAAAAAATTCAATTAACAGCAGAAGTGATATAAAAAATTTAAGCAGTATATACTATAACTTAATTATGTAACGATCTGCAATTTACCATCATAATATATGTTGCTGTTATTTATTTATATATCTTAAGTTATTTAATTATCTATATATTTGTTTATCATTCTGACAGTTCCGTGTTTTGATTCCTGTCTGGCTGTCCGAGTAGGTTTTCGTGGTTTTCCTTCTCGTTTAAGGCGAATGCCGACAGCTTTACATCTTAAGATGCTCCACGGACGCATACATAATAATAACTCATGTCTTGCGTTTCCCTGTTTTTGTTGTCTATCTATTTTAGAATACTAAGGCATGATTTATTATTATTCAATTTATCCATAGCAACTACAAATGTATGACATTAATATACTGTCATTTATATTTTATATTCCTTGCAAAAGGCATCATTTGCCGAAACATGTAGGATTGTTTAAATATATATATTTTGAAGTAAAACCAGACCTTAAATCGCCAACAAATTGAATTTACCATAACATACAAAGGTCAA